>JBAMMX010000009.1:13210362-13676092 GCA_037126225.1 Dillenia turbinata
CTAAACAATTATAAATTAGGAAACTACAAATATAAATTACAAATAAAAATTTGGAAACTAAATAAAGTAAATAAAACTATTTTGATCAAGTTTTTGCTGCTAATTTTTTTTTTCTATTTTTGTCTTTCCTTGGTTTTGAATAGTTTTGGACCCTTTATTCTTTAAATTGGGCTTGTATGAACATAATTAAGGCCTTTTTTGGTTCTACATTCAATTGAACTCTAATTTTTTGTTGTAAAACCCTCTGAATTAAGTTATTCAGTATTTCTTTGAACTCTTTAACTCGAACCTTTGTCACCGACCCAATTGGAATTTGAATTGAATCTTGTAAATTTCTTGCAGCCTTGATGATCACATCAGTAGAGATGAGTGAAAGATTTTTGAGTCTGACTTTTAGTCGATGATCGCATAATGAGCGACCTTTCGCTTTAGCTTAGCCTTTCGGTGGTGAGTCGTGCAATCGGTTATTTCTTAAGTATGCTTATTCGGGTCTTTCCAATTAGGAGGTTGGTCCCTCTGCCACGACCCTTCCGAGTTTTTGAGCTTTTGATATAAGAGGTGGGCTGAAGCGGCCAGAATCTAAAGCATGCCAATTTGAAAAGTGTATCAGCTCTTGTATTTTCCGAATAGGGCATTTGTTGGATATCAACCCTTTCTATCTTTGCCATCGTTTTGGGTAGTTTACTTAGGTATTTGGCCATAGTTAAGTCTTTTGTCTCATAGACCCCTTCAATCTACTTAGCTACTAGGCGGCTGTCGGTGAATACCAAGAGCATGTCGGGCTCCCCATATCGGTACGCAATTTAAAGTCCTGTCAGCAAGCCTTCTTATTCTGCCTGGTTGTTGGTGGCCCTAAAGTCGAAACGGAAGACATATTCTGCTTTGTAATTGTCTAGACCCATCAGTATGAGCCTAGCCCCACTACCTGAAGAATTTGAGGATTTATCGACATGTATGGTACAGTTTGGTAACGACCACTTGTTAAGACCGCTGGTGGGCTCATGTATAACTATAATCGGAAGAGTACATTCGAGAATGAAATTAACCAAGGCCTCGCCTTTGATCGCTAGTCGAGACTGATATTGGATGTCAAATCTGCCTAATTTGACACTCCATTTGATTAAACGATCAAACATGTCCCTCTTTTGAAATATTTGTTTCAACAGTTGATTGATGAGTACCACGACAGTATGGGCTTGGAAATATGGCTAAAGTCACCTGGCCCAAATGACTAGTGCATATGTTATCTTTTCGATTGGTTAATAATTGACCTCCGCTTCTTTAAGTATCCAACTAATATAATAAATTGGCTTCTGGGCAGCTGGATCCTATCTTACAAGGACAGAGCAAACTGCCTGATCAAAAATAGAGAGAAAAATGTAGAGTTTCTCACCAAGAATCAATCGAGATAGCAATAAAGGGGTCATAAGATACTCTTTAAGCCGTTCGAATGCCATTTGGCACTCAAGTGTCCACGCAAACCGTTGGAATCTCTTCAAAGCGTCAAAATGGGTTTGTAATTCTCTTCTACTTTTGACATGAGTCGGCTTAGAGTCGCTATCTGATCGATAGAACAATTTGTCCTCCTTCAATGTTTGGGTCAACAACATGTCCAAGATAGTTTGTATTTTTTTAGGGTTTGCCTCAATCCTGTGGTTGGTGATCATAAAGCCTAAGAATTTGCTCGACGAGATAGGGTGTCAGCCCGTGCATTCTCCGACCGGGGGATTTGGTGGATGTTAACCTTACCCAATTATTTCATCGTTTCATGTAGCTTGCTCAAGTATCTGACCATGACTGAGTTTTTGGTTTCGTAAACCCCTTTGATTTATTTTACAACCAGCTGGCTGTCTGTGAATACCCTCACGTTCCGTGCCCCCATCTCACATGTGATTCGAAGGCCTGTTAGTAAATCTTCGTACTCTACTTGGTTGTTGGTAACCTGAAAATCGAACCAGAGGGCATACTCTACTTTGAAGTCATTCGGTCCCACCAGTATAAGTCCGGCACCACTTCCTAAGGAATTCGATGATCCATCAATATGGATGGTCCATTCTGGGATTGACCACTCTTCTTGATGGTTGGAAGGTGGTTCTTTGAGCGCCGTAGGCAGAGTACATTCGAGAATGAAATCAACGAGTGCTTGACCCTTTATCGCAGGCCACGGTCGATACTGGATATCGAATTCACCCAACTCTACACTCCACTTGATAAGCCTACCGGAGTGTCTCGCTTTTGGAGGATCTACTTCAGCAGTTGGTCGGTGAGCACTACGATAGTATGGGCCTGGAAATACGGTCGAAAGCGCCTTGCTGAAATGACCAAGGCATAGGATATCTCGGTCGGTAGTTAGTCTCGGACTCTTTTAGTATTCTACTAATATAGTAAACCGGTTCTGAGCAGTGGATTCTTTACCATCATAGAGTAGAGTGCTCGTTCGAAGACAGCCAGATATAGGTAGAGTTCTTCTCCAAGGATGGGCCGCGAAAGTAGTGGTGATTGCATTAGGTATTCTTTAAGTCGTTCGAAAGCTGCCTGACATTGACATGTCCATTTGAACTGTCGAGATCTCTTCAATGCGGCGAATATGGGCTTGTATTTCTCACTAACCCTGGACATAAATCGGCTTAGCGCCACTATCCGACCAGTCAGACGTTGCACTTCCTTTAGCATCTGTGGTGGTGCTATGTCTAGTATCGACCGTATCTTTTTTGGGGTTAGCCTCTATTCCTCGATCGGTAATCATGAAGCCCAAGAACTTTCCGGAGGCAATCCCGAAGGTACACTTCACCGGGTTCAACCTTATATTGTATCGCTTCAAAGTCTGGAAGGTCTCTTCAAGGTCTGCGACATGAGCTTCCACCATAACGCTCCAGACAAGCATGACGTCAACATAAGTTTCAACATTCCTACCTAGTTGGTCTCTGAAGACAGCGTTGACCAATCGCTGAAAAGTTGCTCCGGCATTTTTTAGGCCAAAGGGCATGACCCGGTAACAATACGTACCGAACTCGGTGATAAAGCTGGTCTTTTCTCCATCCTCGGATGCCATTTTGATCTGATTATAGCTGGAATAGGTGTCCATAAAACTCAAGAACTGGTGTCCCAAGGAGTTGTTTACGAGCTTGTCAATATTGGGGAGTGGATAACTATCCTTTGGGCATGCTTTATTAAGATCGGTAAAGTCCACGCACATCCTTCACTTGCCATTGGCTTTTTTCACCAAGACCATGTTAACCAACCATTCAGGATACTTGACTTCTCGAATGAACCCAACGCTAATAGCTTCTAAACTTCCTCTTGGATGGCATGTTGGCATTCGAGAGCGAACACTCTCTTATTCTGCCTCACTGGCTTAAAATCGGGATTGGTTGTTAGCCTATGGGCTATGATGATCATCTATGTTGGCATGTGATACGGGGTCCAAGTGAAGACTTTGGAATATCGTCGTAGACAGGCAACTAAGGCCTCTCGCGTGGAAGGTGATAGGTTGGCCCCTATCCGGACGATTTGATTGGGGTCGTTTGTTAAAAGGATTTCGATTGTTTCTTCGCCTGGTTTGGGCTTTGCTTTCGACTCGGTGCCTTCTCTAAGTTCTAATGCATCGATCAGAAATGCCTCTTATGCGTCTTGAGCCGCAAAGAGGATATAGGGATCAGGAACGCTATGTACGGTGGCAACCCCTTGCGGTGTTCTGAACTTCACCTTTTTGTGTCTCGTACTTAACAGTGCTTCTAGTTCATCTAGACTAGGCCTCTCGAGAATGGCGTTGTAAGGATAGTAGAGCTATCACGTCCCGATTCTCGGATCGACCACGCGATAGTCGCCGCGTAGTCTCGATACACGGGCAGAATATCCCCATATACCGGACTCCGCAAGGCAAACAAATCAGCATAACAATGCTTTCGATACACAATCAATCAAAAATAAGGAAAGCATGTAAAAATACACATGCAAAGGACTCCTCTGGTCCATTCCCTGTATACACAAGCATGCTTTGGCACACAATCGGGGAATGAGCTCCTATACATGCACGCATGCGATGTGGCCATCCAGCCAACCAGATTTCAACAAATAATCAAAGAACGCACCGGTCCATTAAACTCAAATCAGCACACACCCAAGGCCAACCCGGCTAATCCAAATAGCATGCACGCATCCAACCATCCCGGCCTTTCAAAGATCAAATAAAGTCCAAATGTCCCATTTAAACAATAAGTTTTTACCAAAATGAAATTTAAAGGAAAATGAATAAGTTTCCCTTCCATGGATTTCAAATAAAGCTAAAATAACCTTACATCACTCTTATACTTAACTAGTCAGCGGATAAATCTTCATAATCTCCAACTGCTGTCACAGACCTAAACTTCCTCTGAAAGTTGTAAGAGAGAGGAGTGAGTATTGGGAAATACTCAATAAGTGTATAGCATGTCATGATAATAAATGAGTTATGATCGTGGACATGTCAAATATCATTCTCAAAATCATACGATCACATGGATAAATCTCAATATAAACAAGATTTCAACAAATCGTGATAAATAAATCACGGGGTTGCCAAAATCTTTCCACCAAAGGCTTGGCCCAGACCAATGGTGGAATCGCCAAGGGATTCCTTATCAATGTCAATAAATCATACACAATACCCCTTTCCATGGCTTTGGCTCGGGCCTCCCCTGAGGTGCAACTAGGCTAGTCTGAAGGGAGGGATTCAGAGGCACCTCTCGAGCGCAGCTACCTCGTCATCCAATATAACAGCCCAACCACGTCACCCCGTCGGGTCACTCCGTCGAGAGAATAACTATAGCCACTATCCATGCACACAACACCGTTTCGCAATCATCAAATCATATACAAAAGTGTGCCAACGGCACCATTTCATAATCATCAAATCACATATCAATATGTGCCAATAGTTATTCGGATTCTCAGTACACAAGTTCAAATCAATCGCATTCAACGCAAGTCAATAAACATGGCACATCATTTTTTTCAAATAACATATGGATGCATTCGGTGATTCAAATCTCCTTTCAGGACATTCCACAATCATAAAACAATTTTAAAACATTTGTAAACTCATTTGAAACATTTATAAAATCAGTATAAAGCATTTTCTCACTTAAAATCATAAGCATGTATGCATTCACTTATAGGAAGAGTATCCACTCCCTACACCCTATCAATACACAAGAAGTCTCCTTTCGAGCTCCAACGGATTGTCCTAAAGCAGCAATAATAATTCTCAAGTCATTTCTCCTTCAAATTCAAGGGTTTACAACTTTCATAATTTTATTTAAACCCCAATTTCGATCATTTTCTTATTCTTGTTCGCATTTTACCAATTTCTCGTCATTTACACCTCATACTATTTTACATTCTAATTTCCCATAAATTTCCATCACCAACGACTTTAAATTTCCAATATTCCTCAATTTTACCAATTTTCTACCGAATTTACATAATCCTATTTTAATTCATGCCAATTTCAATTCAAATCCCAAGGAAAATTATGCAAATCAATCAAATAAAACTCTAATATTCTCTAAGATATTCTATCATGCTTTGCAGTCCAATTTACATCAAATTCTAGACCTAACCTCAATAATTTCATACAAACTCTCAAGAATAAAGTATTTCCTATGGATCTAGCATATTTTCAGAATGTATCTACACTTATTCTCAACCTAAATCCAACAAAATAGTCTGAATATTAAAGGGATTGAAAATCCCTTACCAAGGGTGTTTCACAGTTCGCAACCTTCGTCCAACTGTCTTCTCAGTCCATTCTGAAACCTGCAAAGCTCCCAAATTCGAAATTAAGTTCAGTAATCTAAACTTAGTACTAAGGAATTTCGAAACCCTAGAGCTAGGGTTAGGAACCGAACCTTACCTATGAAGGAAAGTAGGTTGCAGTCTAGGGTTTTCAGAGCCTCGATGGTGGGTTGCAGTGAGGGTTCTCGACAGAAGGGAGCTGCTCACAGGGAGGAGAGTGAGAGGTCCTCATGCGCGGGAGAGGGAGACTGAAGGTCCGTTCGTATACAGAAGAGAGGGACTGAGAGATGATATGAGAGTGAGCAAAGGATGGAGAGATCGTGATAGCGAGAGAGACCGAGAGAGACTGTGATAGAGAGAGAGAGGGAGATAGCGAATGACAGGGAGTGAGAGAGAGAGAACACGAGAGAGAGATCAAAAGACGGAGAGTGAATAGAGAGAGATAGAGAGAAACAGAGAGGGAGAAGTTGACGGCAGTGGTGGAGGAACCACCGTGCGTGACAGAGAGGGGCAGAGCATGAGGCGGAGGGAGAGCGAAAGCTGAGAGAGAGACAGAGAGTGAGAGATGAAAGAGAGCGAGAGAGAATAGAGAATTAGGGCTAAAGCCCTAATTCGATTTTGGGGGGAGGAGTGCTGTGTTTTGGCCCAAAACGCAACGCTTCCTTCCTCCTGTTTTTTTTTTATATTTATATATATATATATGTATGTATATATATTTATTCATATGATACTCAAATTATAAATTCCAAATTTATTAACAATGAATATATGACGTATTTGTGAACACGGATGTTTTAAATATACCAAAAATTTCAATTTAATATCCCAAAAATCGAAAATCAATATAATTTAAAATTTCTCATTATATTATAGAGATATTTACAAAATCTCTAACACCGAATTTTCGATGTTACAACACTTAACCCCCTAAAAGCAAATTTCATCCTCGAAAAAGAGAGAAAAATGAGAGAAAAAAAGAGAGAAAGGAAAGGGAAAGAGAAAGGAAGAGAAGGAAAAGGGCATGACTAGTCTTAATTAACACTTTGATGTGCGTGTTCTTTGTCTTCATATTTATTTTATGTATAACTATTATGATTTTCCATGATTATCATGCTTTACCGCTATTTTCATAATTTATTTTTATTACCATGATTTAATACTGTTACCATGATGTATTACTATAACATCAATGTATGCGCTTGTGATTATTAAATAAATGTGCGGAGATTGTTCAAGTAAACAAGGGTTTTGTCGAGTATCGAAATACATATTGGTAGCATCCCATTATTATAGACAGAAGGTTTGTCTACTTAATGCGGGGGAAATTGATAGGTCTTTTCGGAAATTGAGCTCCTAGGAGGGATAAGTGGACTATTCTTGTAATGGAGAGATAAGACACTAGTGAACTGTTATTTATACTGTACTGTTACGTTTTACTTCTATTATTATTATTTGTGTATGTTATTGTTGCATTGAGAACTTTTCAAAAGGTTTTACAATGAAACAGTTATTGTATAATTTTACAATGAAATAATTTTTACACATGCATATATCACTGGACTGTCAAGCTTATACAAAAAATTATTTTCAAATCCTATAAGAACGGAAGTTGAGGAGAATTAGATGAGCGGATAGACATAGCATTGTTATAGATTACATTTCTAGTATAGAAGTTCTGGTACTTTATCATGTATGAAAAGATCTTTGTAATATTTATAGTAATTGAATAAACAAAATCTATTATTTTAGCATGGCTATTGTTACTCATGTAAGTTACCGAGTACTAATGAGAGCTAGGCAGTCCGTCGTTGATAAAACTCTGACAAAGGGGTGAATTTGGGGGCATGAGAAGATTCATCAAAATTTAGCAACGTTTCAAGGGTGGGAGATCAAATTTTCAAAATTTAATGAAAAACAACTGTGATCTCTATCAAGTTGTTACATTTAATTTTTTTGTGACTTTAATTTTTTTTGTATAATTAATTCATTCACATTACTCTTTTTTTTTTAATTTTATTCTCAATAAAAAAAAAAGTTCAAAACACATTCTTCACAAACTTCTCAACAATCTCCTCTTCTCTCATTTTTCTTTTTTTCAAGAAAAAATTCCTGAACTCATAAATATTGAAAATCTTTTAGAAGAAAATCAACCTAAAAATACACAATTTAATACAATACGTAATAGAAAAGATAATATTAATGTATGAGATTTTTTTGTTAAAAATTATAATGAACAAAAAGCAATTTATAAAATTTATCAATAAAAATATAATTTTTTGAATGGTTGGGGAATAGGCACACTTAAAAGATATTTAGTTAGAGATCATTCAAATAAATTACCTTAAACTAGACAAATACAAATAGCCACAAGGGGGAATGTCATATGTATATTTAAATATAATACAGAAAATGAAAAAATTGGTCAAATAAAATAGATAGCAAGAAAAGAATTACCACTAGGATGAGGTCAATTAATCGATTTTTGAGAATTAAAAGATAGTATAATTGCACAATTTATAAGTAATAAATGTAAATTTTCTTTAATTTTGAATATTTTTTGAAATGAACCTAAAACGAACATTTTATTGTAATAATATATTATTGGGTTAATAATTCTTAGATTTTAGAAAAAAATATATTAGTCTTTCAACGTTGAGATTACCCATAATCTGATGTTCACATAGATAGAGTAATTACGAATGTCGTTCATGAATTTGGGATAGGATTTTTTCAACATCTTTTGATAATATTTTGACTAATACTAGTATAGCTAATAGTTTAAAACATCCTTTATAAACAATTTTAGATGGAGCATTTTTCCATGTTAGGTGTATATTTCATATTATAATAGAACTAGTTTAAAACCTATTCGTGATTTAATTCATAAAATTAGAAATTTTTTGACAAAAACTCAAAAAATGAGACAATTATATCAATTACATGATAAAAATTTAAAAAATTTAAACAAGAATATGAGGTTAGGTGAAATGCAACTTATGATATGATACAAGGTATACTTTCTTTTAGAAATGTTTTAATTGAATTTACAAATTCTAACTATGAATATAGTTTTGTTGATAATGTCACTTTTAATTTTACAATCATACTAACTAAATTATTATAAACTTTTTATATATATACAAATTTATTTTTCAAAAGTTACTATCTAACATCTCATTTAATGTTATTGTAAAAATTGTTTCATATTTAGTAAATTTAAAGAAGATGATAAGTTCAAGATATTGTTCAATTATTGAAAATAAAAATTTTAATATATTATGAAAAAATTCATATTTTGTATTAGTAGTAAGTGCTTTAAATCCACGTGTAAAAGTTCAAAGTGTTAAAATGCTAATAGATTATTTTGCATGAACTTTTTCAATCGAAATATATATTAATTGATAACATTTAAAACAATAAACATCTCATACTTTATAAGTCATGTTTGAATTATATGAAAAAGAATGATGAAGGTTGTAGCAATAGTAGTTTAACGACTTGTTCATCTTCAATTTTTTTTAATCTTTTACATATGTTAGGAAAAAAAAAGTTCTTCATCATCATTTAATGAATTAATTTTATACCAACAAATATCTGATTAGAATGTTTTGATAATGATTATTTTTTTAATATATTAGGTTGGTGAAAAAATAATGCATCTTACTATCCACTTTTGGTCAAAGTAGCCAAAGATATACTAACACATTTGATATCAACAGTGCTATAGGTGGTCGAGTATTAAATAAGAAATGTATAGATTTGGTGGACGAGACTTTGAAATCCTTGATTTTCATTAAAAATCGGAAGGACGTAGAAAGAAAGATGCAAGGCATTCTCAATATACTATCCATTTTCATCCTTACGTAAAATTAAAAAAAAAAAAAAAAAAACAGAGAGAGAGAGTTAAAAAAAAAAAAAAAAAAAAAAAACAAGAGTTAAAATGGGGGGAACCGGCCCTGCAGGGCCCGGCATGGCATGCCTAGTTCACAGGACTAGGCCGGTTCCAAATAAAAAATTTCTAGAATCGGCCCGGTCTGAGGCCTTGAAACCGCGGCCAAATTGGTCCACGGTTCCTGGATGCCCAGGAACCAAACCGGGCCTGGCCTAGTGCAGCTCCGTCTCATCTCTAGTACAAGATCTCTAAGTACTTGTATGTATCGTAAATTTCAATATTTTCAATGCTCAATGAAATAACTCAATATTGTGACAAGAATCTTTCTTCAAATCCACATTCACAGGAAACAACTCTGGTAAGATGAGTGGACTTGATTGAACACATGTTGTGGAGAAATGAAAATTAGTATTTCTTTCCTTTGAACCTCACTGAAAATGAATAGATTAAAATTTGAAAGAAGATTAATTCAAAACTTAGCATCATAAATAGATTAGATTATACAACTTTGCAAATACAAGGGGCAGAGTGGAAAATGTTAGCATAGAGCACGACATTAGTGCTAAAAAAAATTCTAATTACTTTCTCCATAATTTGCTCAAGAACATAAAATACAACACCATCCCATATCTTCCATAAATAAATAAATAAGAACAAGCCATGCAAAACCAAATTTCAACATGCATTACCTTACCCCATTTCTCCAATTATCATATTAACATTCAATCACCATTTAAGAAAAAGCATAAGATTTGTTACATTCCATCAGCCGTTAAAGAAAGAAAAGAATGAAATGATCACCATCCATTCGCTGCCGTGTGATTTAAAGGCCCTATGTGAAAGAAAGAAAATAACTTTCTGAGAACATTTGTTTGTTTAGGATTTTTCTTTTATATATTGCATTTTATTTTATATAGGTTTTGTATTATTATATTTGGCTAATTTATTTTTTTTTTCAAAATCTAATATTTTCTTTAGGTATTATCTTCTTTTACCCCTTTTGAATCTCTTCTAAATTTATCTAGTAAACAATTAGCCATCCATTTCTTAAAACCATAATGAGTTTGGTATGGTTTTATGAACTAATATTGGATACATAATCCTGCTCCTTTATTTTTGAATATAAATCTAACCTTTTCACTTATATATAATTTCACCATTCACCTTAATTTTTATAACCCCCTCTCTGAAAAACTAATTTTTAGATGTCCCTCAAATGCAAAACACAAAATAATTTATGGATCTTATGTTTCTAATATGTTTAGAGAAATAAAAACTAAGTAAATTTGAATTTAAATAAATTTTTATTTTTGATTCATTAAGTGGGATAAGTTTGAAATTGGACATATTTATTCATCATGAATTTAGTAACTATCAGGGATACATATACATGCATACAAATTACTCAGTGGACCAAGTCCAAGGACAAAATATATATATATATATAATTATTGGGGTTTGAAAACCAATATTTCATTGGTTTAGTGAAAATGACATTAAAAGCTCATACCAAATACTCGAATTTGAGTCTTGATAATAACAAAAACGATGTTAAGAGAGTTACATCTGAATGAGAATCCGACAGCGGCTCGACCTAAATTAGTCAGAATAAAATTTTAGATAATAGATGATAGACCAAGTCCAAGGCCAAGTATATATTTATATATATATATATAAGGGTTTGAAAATAATTTTGTGTGTGTGTGTGTTTTTTTTTTTTTTTCTATATTATCACCTTCATAATAATAAAATTTTACTTTAAATTATTGACCCGAGTTTGATATTCTATAGAAATAAAGGGCCTGCATTTATCGCATGTAATAATGCCATAATTCTTTTGGTATCAGTTTTTTCTCAAATAAAACAAAAGAAGAATTATAGTGATAAAAAGAAAAAAAAAATTAAAGTTTAGTGGTCTGTCTGTGCTTGAAGAATGCGCGATTGCTATGACCGGCCATCGCAAAAAGTTCTCCGGACACAATGACGCATGACACACAATCATTCTTTAATCAACGGCTCTGATTGCATAGTTCTCACTAATAAAAATTATACTTTATTGGCTGTTTACAAAAATTGAGATTAGCTCGTGCAAACCTTAACACACATTGTGTTAAGGTTGAAATAATTATTTTAAACAGTAATTTAGAGGAATGATTTCTCAATTATTTTATTATTTATATAATTAACTATAAGAACTGATAACAGTTTAGTTAGAACAGATAGCAGTTCAGCTAATTTCTAGCAAACTCATCAAGTTCAAGTGACTCTTCAAGTGTTTCTTTAGTTAGTTTTTTTAGTTAATTAGTTAGCTCATCAAGTTAGTTAGTTAGAACTAATTCAGCTAATTTGTTTAGTTTGTTAGAAATAAATTCCTAGTTAGAAAAACTTGTACATATACTCATTTACTCTTGAAGGAAGATTAATGGAGAGACAGAATAGAAATCTTCACTAGTTGCTTCATTTTCAGAAATCTTAGATTCTCCATGTTTTGGCAATTTGTTCATGGTATCAAAGCAGTCTCTTTCTTACTTTGGTATTTCACTCGAATGGCTAGCACCCGAAAATAGGGAGATCATGTGATACAGCTCATAAATGATGATCCTCTGTTCCTTCAAGGATCAGATCAGTTCAAGGCCTAATGAAGCATCTCCTCTCTTAGAACAATGGAGAAAAGTGTATTGTATGGTGGTTTCTTGGATCCTAAATTCAATTTCAAAGGAAATTGTGGATGCCTTTCTCTTTACAACAAATGCAAAGGAATTATGGGAAGAATTGGTAGCAAGGTATGGTACCTATAATGGTCCTATGCTATATCAGTTGCAGAGAGAAATAGCTTCAATGAATCAATGAAATCTATCTATTGTTCAATATTTCAATAAGCTCAAACGACTATAGGATGAGATGAATCACCTGCAACCTACACCAGAGTGTCACTGTGGAGCTGCTAAGACTATGCAGGAGATAAATGCAAATACGAATCTGATGCAATTTCTGATAGGATTGAATGAGTGCTATGATGTGGTTAAAAATCAGATTCTGGTCATGGAGCCTCTACCTACTGTTAGCAAAGCATACTCTATGGTGCTAAGAGTTGAAAGACAAAAACAGGTGCAGATAACCTTCATAAATACTATTGATAATGGAGCTATGATGGCTAAAACCGGTTATGCACAAAAGAAATCAAGAATTGGAAGAGGGACCACTGAAAAGAAAAGATTTCAAATCCTGAAAAGAAAAGATCTGATTTGAAATGTAACTTCTATAGTTCGACAGGACATATTAGAGAAACTTGCTTCAAATTGCATGGATATCCAGATTAATGGAAAAAACTTAAGGAGCAGAAAGGAATAATTAAGCCAAAGAATATAACAAATGCAACTGATTCTTCATCAAGGAAGGGAAATCAACTGAAAAAGACTGGCATTCTTCAATGGCAGATCTAATTTAGAATGAACTTGAAAAATACATGAAAGGAAAATTACAAAATCCTGAGAAGGAACTCATCAACTTTGCTCATTTTAATGATTTTGCAGGTATGAACATTAATTGTTTCTCAACATTTGACAATTTAAAATTAGATTCTTGGATAATTGACATAGGAGCCAATAACCATATGTGCACAAACCTAAAACTACTTTCACATTCCAAACCAATAACTTGTTTCACTCCCATATATTTACTAGATGGATCTGTTAAGACTGTTTATAACATTGGGAATGCACATCTAAAAGGAAATATTGTTTTGACTGGATGCCTTTATGTCCCTACATTCTGGTTGAACCTTCTTTCAGTATAAAAACTAGCAGAAACCAACATGATTAATTTCTTCTTCTCTACTCATTTTTGTCTATTACAGGACCAGGTGACTAAAAGGGTGCTAGCAGTAGGTAAAGTAGTCCAGAGACTTTACATTT
This sequence comes from Dillenia turbinata, assembly GCA_037126225.1. Taxonomy (NCBI): domain Eukaryota; kingdom Viridiplantae; phylum Streptophyta; class Magnoliopsida; order Dilleniales; family Dilleniaceae; genus Dillenia; species Dillenia turbinata. Next base: position 13,223,944 of record JBAMMX010000009.1, read on the forward strand.
TGGATGAAAGCTCATTCGATCCTAAAAACATTTTAGCTTTTGTATCAGCAAAAGTTCATGATCCTTTTGTATTGACTCCTAGTATTACAAATAATGTGACCTAATCAATTGCTTCCTTATGGCATAGTAGATTAGGATATCCTTGCAGCTCTGTAATGCATCATTTGAACTTGAATTTTCAATCTGAAATAAAAGGTAACTACAATTGTGATATATGTCATCTAGCCAAACAATGCAGGTTACCTTTTTAGTCTAGTATTTCAAAAAGTCTTGCATGCTTTGAATTGATTCATGTCTACATCTGGGGTCCCTACAATTACCATACAATTTCAGGTGCAAATTACTTTCTCACAATTGTTGATGACTTTTCTAGATACACCTGGACATTCCTGATGAAATTCAAGTCTCAAGCCATTTCCATTCTTGATTCCTTTCTCAGAATGGTAAAATCAGTACTAAAAATTAGTTAAGACAATTAGAACAGACAATGGTTAAGAATTTCTTGGTGTTGAATGTAAGAGTTTGTTGTCTAAATCAGGAATTCTTCATCAAAGAACCTGTGTTAATACTCCACAACAAAATGGAATAGTGGGGCATAAACACAAGCACATCTTACAGATAGCAAGAGCTCTTATGCTTCAATCAAACTTACTTAAACATTTTTGGGGAGACTCCATTCTAATAGCAACCTATCTGATAAATAGGACTCCTACTCCCACCTTGAAATGGAAAACTCCTTATGAAATGCTGCATAAAAGGTCACCTGAATTAGATCATCTAAGGGTTTTTGGCTGTCTATGTTTTGTATCCAATACTTCACCACATAAAGATAAGTTTGCAAGAAGGGCACATAAAGCAGTCTTCATAGGTTATCCAATGGGACAAAAGGCAAATAAAGTGTATGAATTTCAAGTTATAAAGTTATGATTTTGAGAGATGTTGTGTTCTATAAAGATCAATTTCTTTATCAAGAAGATACTCTAGTAATGTCACCTACCCCCTTACCTTGTATTGATCAAAATTTCATAGAAGAAAAATTACCTTCTGAGCCTAAACTTTTTAGACCTTCAATAATCCCACTGCAGTTAAAAACAGAGCAATACCACAACCTGTTGATCCTCAATAATCAATTCCTCCAAGAAGGAGTAACAGACAGAAAAACACTCCAGTATGGATGCAAGATTTTTTCTCAAACAATGTGAATTTAACTTAAAAAAAAAAAAAAAAAAAAAACTATCCTTCTTCCCCATACACACCACATACATATCCATATGTCATCTCTCCTAATTTCTCTAATGCACATATATCTTTTTTAGCTAACTTATCAATTGTCAAAGAGCCACATACCTATCAACAAGCAAAGAAACAGGTTCAATGGGTGGAAGCAATGAAATAAGAATTAAAGGCCTCAGAAAATAATGATACCTGGGAACTTACTGATTTGCCTGAAGGAAAGAAGACCATTGGATGCAAATGGGTACATAAAGTAAAGTGCAAACCAGATGGGACAGTGGAAAGGTATAAGGCTAGACTTGTTGCTAAGGGGTATAATCAGATTGAAGGCATAGATTATGTTGATTCCTTCTCACCTGTTGCAAAATTGGTCACAGTTAGAATTTTTCTAACAATTGCAACAGCAAAAGCTTGGCCTTTACATCAACTAGATATTAATAATGCATTCCTCCATGGCTACTTAGATGAAGAGATTTATATGACACCACCTAAAGGATATAACAAAGCAAAGCCTCAGCAAGTTTGTAAGTTAAAAAAATCCTTATATGGATTGAAGCAAGCAAGCCGACAGTGGAATCGAGAGTTAACTACTCAGCTGAATTCATATGGTTCTAGACAATCAGCACATGATCATTGTCTCTTTATCAAGAAGACTTCCGCAATTTTTTTGGCTTTGCTGGTATATGCTGATGATGTGATCATTACTGGTTCATCAATTATAGAAATAGCGAATGTTAAGAACTTTCTCAATGCTAAATTCACAATCAAGGACTTGGGTGAGGCCAAATATTTTTTGGGAATTGAAATAGCTCGATTTAATGATGGCATTTATTTAAGTCAAAGAAAATATGATCTTGACATACTAAGAGATACAGGATTACTGGGCTGCAAGACTGCAACCACTCCATTGCCAAAAGGTTACAAGTTTGATAGCACTTCCAGTTTCTTACTTTTTGAACCAGATCAGTATAGAAGGACCATAGGACGTCTATTGTATCTGGGATTCACTAGACCTGACATCAGTTATGTTGCATAACAATTGAGTCAATTCATGCAAAATCCTACTCAGAATCATTGGACAGCTATAATGACAGTCCTGTGTTATTTAAAGGGGTCCCCCTCACTGGGATTATTTCTTTTTGCTCAAAGTGATCATAACATTAGAGCATATTGTGATGTTGATTGGGGTTCTTGTCATACTACACGTAGGTTACTTACTGGTTATTGTGTTTTCTTAGGTTCTTCTCTTATTTCCTGGAAAACAAAGAAGCAAGTAACAGTCTCAAGATCATCCGCTAAAGCTGAGTATAGAAGTATGGTAAACATTGTTTGTGAGCTACAATGGATAACATATGTCCTTCAGGATTTCAATATTCCCCTTAACCTTCCTATAAAACTCTTCTTCGACAATTAAGCAGCGTTACATATAACTAAAAATCTTGTTTCTCATGAAAGAACTAAATATCTGGAAATTGACTACCATGTGGTCTGAGATAAGTACAAGCAGGGATTCATTAAACCACTTCATGTCTCCTCCCAACAACAACTTGTTGATGTATTTACCAAATCTCTTTCAGCACTAACCTTCTCTTCCATACTTTCCAAGTTGGGATTGAATGATCCATACCAATCTCCAACTTGAGAAGGGGATTTAAGAACAGATAGCAGTTCAACTAATTTCCAGCAAGCCCTGCAAGTTCAAGTAACTCTTCAAGTGTTTCTTTAGTTAGTTTCTTTAGTTAATTAGTTAGCTCATCAAGTTAGTTAGTTAGAACTAATTCAATTAATTTGTTCAGTTTGTTAGAAATAACTTCCTAGTTAGAAAAGCTTGTTTATATACTCAATTACTCTAGAAGGAAGATTAATGGAGAGACAGAATAGAAAACTTCTCCGGTTGCTTCATTTTCAGAAAGCTTAGATTCTTCATGTTTTAGCAATTTGTTCATTAACTTTAATTATATTTAAAATAGAATCAAATGAACAATTTTTCATTGATAAAAATGCTTAGTTAAGTAAACAAGATATTAATTTTTTATTGTAAAATTATCTATTTGAATTTTTAATATTTTAATTGGACTTAACAAACAGTAAATAAATTCATATTTATTAGTAAAATTTGTTAATTTTACCATAGAATTTTTTAATTAAAAAAATATATAAAATTATGGAAAATTGGAAAATTGAAAAATTGGAGATCACAGAATTAATTCCTATCTCGAAAATCATACAAACAAAGCAAGCATAGGTGTTGGAATTAGGTTCTCATGCGCAACGGAACGCAACAATTTTTGGAAAATAAAAGAGAGATCGGATATAGAGTATGCACCTTAATATATAGAATCTCCAAAATCAACCCAACCATCCGGCAAATCCCTCGATCGGATCTCATGACCGGGATGGTGATCACGAAATTAATCGAATCACCACCACAACTCCACGACGTCTCAACTCTCAATCCGATAATCGTTACGATGGGAAAAAATTTCCTCATCGAAATTTTCTCCATCCCTCAATCGATTTCTTACTCTAGAAAACTTCTCTCACAAGCTTTTCTCTTCAAAACCCTACATGGCTTCTTAACTCACAAAAAGTAAGAATGGAGAGGTTAGTCTCCTAAGTGTGATCCTCAATTGATGGAGAGAATTAGAGAGCATAAATTAAGGTAATTATGGGTTAGTGGGAGTTATTCCACTAACCCCTCAAGATTACCTAAAATGCCCATCTAGGGCATACAAAACCAACAACTTCCACTTGCATATGAGGGTATTTTGTGTCCGTCAGAAGATCACAACTCATGCAACCTTTTTCATTATCCAATTGGATTTTTATATAGATTGGGCATCGTGCGACCGGCAAGTACACCTATAAGCAAAAACATCTCGATGCACTTGTTAGGATGATTAAGAAGTCACCGTTAGTATCATAAAGAACTCGTTGTACCCCAAATCCAAGACTAATTACATCCATTGAGCTACTTTGCTCATCGAAAGTAATCTTCAATAAACGCTCAACTATATATCAACTATTATACTTGCATCCCAACCTGGACAGACATAATAGACTAATTGGTGAATACAACACAATGATGTAATGTCAATTAGTCATCATTTTTCCAAACTCGAATCTATTAGTCTCAATTCAATTGCTTTCCTAGACCTGCCCTTTAGACCTTAATTTATCTTTGGAACCATAGGTAAATAGACTAAAGTAGCAATAATGAATCAAGAATTCTAGAAACAGCCGAAAGTGATAAGAATATAAGAGATCTCATCCAATAGATCTCGGGTCTCACACAGTGGGAATGAGAATCTAAATCATATCAATGTCTCAAATAATGCTCCCACTATCCCTAGTCGATATATCACATGTAGTATGAAACACATGCCACAGTGTTATTCCCCAATATCTCAAAAGACATTTTTCAGATTTCTCTAATACTGTGTAGATATGGGACTCAATCTACACATAAGACTTTATCCAGAGATTTCAAAGAGAGTGTCTCAAAGACAATATCACTAATCACAGGTGATATCTGAGATCTCAAACATGGCTACTTACAGGCAACATGGATGTAGATACATCCATATCGGTCATATCGCATATAACCTCATCTTGAAGACGTATCAGGGTGACTTCTATTTTAGTAGGGTCACTCTCAAAACCTTTTACAACTAGAAACCGTCTCATCTTCGCTCACTCAAAACTAAAGGTGGTCACTCGTATGAGAGAGTCGACCATGTCTACCTGATATATCATTTATCACAATAAATCACAAAATATATGATAATAAAATAGTACAATAAATAAAATTGTGACTTAATAGTACACACATATCATACATATACAAAACATAATAAGCATCAGTACAAAGTGAGAAATATCAAGAAACATGTAAACCTAATGATTCATATATCTCACAAAGGAATCTCTCGCAATGGGTTCAGTGAAGGGATCAGCCACCACATTGTATGCAAGTGTACTTAATTGTCACTTCACCCTTCTTGGTGATGTCTCTCATAGAGTGGCATTAGGTATTAGTGTGTTTGGTCTTACTATGATACTTAAGGTATTAGGTGTGGTCAATGGAGGCCTGATTTTTATAATAAATCATCTCTGGTTTTTCACTATTTTCCACAACTCCTAAGTCATTCGAAAATCTCTGAAGCCAAACACTCTCTTGAACTGCCACTGAGCATGCCACAAGCTCAGTTTCTATCGTAGATAGAGATACACAGGTTCCTCACAAAAGGTGTTGATTTGTGTAGATCCAGATCACCACCTCAGTCGGCATCTGAATACCCAATAAGACGCAGATCACCTCCTCCGTAACACAAGGAGAGATCCACAGTTCCCTCGAGATATTTCCAAATCCTTTTCATTGCTCTCCAGTGATCCCTTCTAAGATTCAATTGATACCTAATCACCAAACTGACTGTAAATCAAATGTCTAATCTTGTACGCAACACTACATATATTAGACTACTCACTACACTGGTACAAGGGATTCTATTTATCTCCCTTGTCTTTTCCTGAGTCATAGGAAACATGTCAAGACTTACATTTTAATCTTTTAGTGATAAGAGTATCTCTAGGTTTGTAATCATTCTTCTCGAAGTACTTGAGAACTCTCTTGATATTAAACTACTGCGAAAAAGAGCCAACACCTATCTTAAGCGATCCCTCTAGATCTTAAGTTTGAGGAAGAACTGAGTCTCACCCACGTCCTTCATATCAAAACTCGACAATGACCACGTCATCGCGGTCGTCAGATACTCTCTGTTGTTCCCAGTCAACAGAATGTCATTCTCATATAAGGACATAATCACAAAAGAATCATGAGGACATATAAGGTATATACAATAATCCTCCTCGATCATCATGAAACCATGAAATATTATCTCCTCGTGAAATCTCAAGTACCACTGCCTAGATTGACGATTAAAGTCATATGTCGACTTCCGAAGTCAATAAATCTTATCATCTTGATATACAGGGATAAGACCAGATGACTGTTCCTTGTAGATCTTCTCATCCAAACTCCCACTCGAGAAGGCAGTGTCAATGTCCATTTGGTGTCACTCCAGATCCATGTCCGCGACAATCGCTAAAAGTAAATAGATTGAGGTAATCTCGCCCTTAATCTGAGTGTAACCCATAGTTATCAGACGGGTCTTATACCTCTCAACCTATCCATCGGTTATTCTCTTGATCTTGAGAACCTACTTGTTCCCAACGACCTTACTACCCTCAGGCAAATCAACTAGATCCCAAATCTCATTGATTCTCATCAACTCATTTTCTCATCCATGGCTTTTAACCAATGGCCCTTCACAGAACCTTTAAGAGCCTCTATGACCGTTTAAGGTTTCTCGTAATCCTTAATAGTCACACTGAGAGTCTCTCCCTCAGTCGGAAAGTAACAGTTAGGTATGCATTCTCGACTACTCTTATGAAGAGGGGAAACCTTTTCACATCTGGATGGATTGCTCCCACTAGGACAGAGATCCATAATGAATTCTTGGATCCTGCTGCTGGGATCATCAAAGCCACTGGGATCATCCATCTTATAGAAGGCATAGTCCCAATCGACTTTACCTCTTATAGGGAAATCATTTTCAAGAAACCCAGCATCACAAGACTCAATCTCAGTAACAATGTCATCTGTATGCTCACTTAGAATACATTCCCCTTAGAGTGTTCTAGGTATCTCATAAAGATACACCTCTTTTCTCGCAAGCCTAACTTGCCATATAGATGTGAGAAACCGTGAGCATATGCGTCACAACCCAATAACCTCAAGTGGTTAAGGTCAGACTGCCTCCCTATCCAAAACTCATATAGGGTACTGACTACGAATTTCAATGGAACACGATTGAGGAAGTAAGCTGCAGCCAATAACGTATCTCTCCGAGGGGAAACAAGCAAATTAGCACATGCCATTATCGACCTCATCGTCTCAAACAATATCATATTCCTCTCTCGGCTACTCTACTCCACTAAGTATCTAGAATAGTCAGTTGTCTCGTAATATCCTTCTCAAAATAGAGCTCTTCAGACAAATACCCGTGCCCTCTATCGGTTCTAAGAGTCTCAACTCTCAAATCTAACTGATTCTCAATCTTACTAATAAACCTCCTGAAACATCTCAATGCCTCAGACTTATGCGAGTTCAGATAGACGTAACTGAAATGCATGTAATTGTCCATGAATATAATAGAGTACATAACTTCATTTTGGGTTCCCACATTTATAAAGCCATAGATGTCGTAGTTAACAGACTATAATAGAGTCCCAACCCTCATTGCAATGTCGAATGGTTTTTTTGTAACTTTGTCATCTAGATAAAACTGGTTAGCAGGCCATACAGACCACTCACTACCAACCAGTTCATCCTCTATCACCCTAGGAGGATAACAAGAGACACCATTAAAGGAATCACATCCAATGCATATAGTTCGTCGTGGACTAAATCAGAACCAATCAAAAAACTGTCGTAATAAATAGAAATCATAAAATTTCCAAATTAACAAAGCATATTCTAGGCTAAGATCAACTTCCGTCAAATATCTGGAGCATAATGAACATACAGAGTCTGGCATCTTTATAACTCCATCTTGCAAGTGCCACTCCCTCTGATGATAAATACTCCGTTCTCTGGTCGGGTTTTCGAAACCTTCAAATTAATACTGATTTCCCCCAATACAACAACTGTAGCAATGTACTCACCAAGTCAAATTTCAAGGGAATTAATTAATTTAATCTCTTAGTTATTGTTAAAAGTAAAGTCAGTGGTTTTCAAACAACTTGCTAAAATAAAAAATTGCTAAAATAAAAGTTAATAACTAAAATTAAGAAACAAATCAATAATGAGAATACTAAAATTAAGGAAGAAATTCAATCTACCAAGTACTGATCCAAGGGTTCATATATTCGATTGTCTCATTGATCATTGGTTAAAAATATTATTTTTGTAATTCAAGTATTTAACCTTAGATCTATTAGGATAACTGTAATAAATCTTGCGTTTTCCTAAATTAATTGACCAAACCCAGCATCCAATCAAAACTTATCATTAATCGACTGGGTACAATAGCGTTCCATATCAATATAATGGTAGCATTAAGTTTTGTGAAAACAGTTAAACCAAAATATAAACAATCGGAATAACCACAATTACTTAATTTTGTTCCGTTGATTTCTTAGGTCAATTGAATACCGGTAAAAGACTCATAAACAAAATAACCCAGTTACTATTTGTACCATTCGTTCATGACAATTACGGATCACTGAATTCCTGGATAGCAATAAAAAAATAATATTGAATTAAATTATCAGATTAACCAATATTATGTCTCCCTAAAATTAAATCAATAATTAACGAATACTTGAATAAAAAACATGAAATTAAATTAAGTATCTAACCTCACAATGAAGAATAATCGATTAAAATTCCCCTTGAATCAGAATAAAAGAATTAGTCACTCATGATAGAAAGTATCATCACAAGAAAATAAAGAAATTTAATGTTCCAAAAAAAATTAAAAAAATAAAACCTAAGGGAGGAATATGGACAGTCATCCTTGAGGAGTTCTTTTCCAGAATGAATTGAAGGCTTCCTGTGTGTTGTTTTCTTATATGAACAGTCGGCCTTGTGGAATGAATAATTGAGAATGTACTCTTTCCTTTTATGTGCAGCAGCAACCGGTTCCATTTTTTTTTTTTGGAATTGAAAAAGTGATGGCCTAACACAATTGAAAGTTTCCCTTTCCTACTTCTAATTTAAATAGAAGTCTCCAAAATTAGATAGATTACAAAACTTCCCTCCTACTAAAAACAACTCTTACTAAAAAAATAAAACTCTATTAAAAATACTGAAATTAAACTTCAAACTCTTTTTTTTCTTTTCTTCTTCGAAGCCCAATAAGATGACTTGATTCCAATTGACTCCAAAATTGCTTCATTAAGCCCAATGTGCTTCAAGTCTTCAAATCCAATCTCCTAAAAATAAAATTCAATAAAACCAACCATTAGGGCATTAAACAATTCAAATTTAAACCATGATAACAATAATAAATTCAATATATTACATATTATCATTCTCCACGTAAATCCTCCTACTTGAGGACTCACTCGGTGGAACTCCACATGCTCCTATCTCGAGCTATGTGATCGATTGCTCCTGAATTTACAATCCACGAAGAAGAAAAAATAGTGAGCATCTCAAACCACGTAAAGAAGAAAGAGATAATTTCCACTCGTCACACTTACGAGCGAAATAATTAAGTTTACTACAGATATAGCACTACACATTGGTCTTATCTAACTCCTTCTTTTTGCGCTTTAATACTTTGTTGTTAGATTTTTTTAAATGGTTTCTTCTTACCTGAACCTTGAGTCTTTTTACTTATACTTATGCCTTTTGTATTTGGTGCCATGGAAGTCCTCGCTCGACTCCATTGCGTAAGCATGACTTGAAAATGGTCTACTCACATCCAGATACTCCTACTCGAATTCACTGTGCCTATTCACATTTGTGAAAATACAAATATTTTCGTCGTATGTGAAATAAGTTCTCATGATTTTCCATGAATTAGGTAAAGACTGGATTGCATCCAGTGTTAGAAAACACATCCGAAATAGGCTTGTTCACATTCCCCAACTCGGCGATCATACTCGATATTTTCGTCAAATATTGCTTCATTATATGATCAACCTTTTTCTTATAAGTTATTAAACTTATAAGACAGCATATTCATCTCAGGATCTGTAAGAGCATCACAATACTCTTTATAGGGTGACTCAAACCGATATTACTATAAGATATTACTCATATACCGAGATCACATCATCGCGCATAATGCTCAGGAGGATTGCCCTAACTCGGCCATCCTTCCTCTTTTATTGCGTAATGTCTCATAATCCCGTCTCTCTGAAGTGTGGTACCCTCCTCGGAGTCCACTATCTCATACCTCAAAATTTCAGTTAGATCTTGCTCCTCAAGGATAAACTGAATCTACCAAGGAAAAATCTCGTAATCATCACCATTCAGTTTATCCCCTTTGTAAAAATCTAATACGACAATTTTTGAAGCAATCTTAGAGATTTCAATGACTTATTGATACTTATTCTCATATTTTGTGCACCCTATGAAATATCAAGACCCAAATGACTCGAGTACAGACTCCAAGACCCAATAAACACTATACACCACAATTTGGGATTGCATTTCACCATTCGGACTAGAATTTGGTGCACAAAAGCTAACAAAAAGTCACATTTATGGATGTGGGACCCTCAAAAAATTGAAAAATTCCATTTCTAGATGAACTCATGCGCCGCTGGTGGTCTGACATGCCGCCATGTGCCAGCGGCATGTCCATACGCTCTTACACACATAGGGGAGGTGTTGTGCACGTGCCAGACGTGTAGCACATCTAGCACTCACTTGCATGCGCGTCCTGCACCTCGGCACATGTGCTAGATGCGTAGGAGCATGGGTCACGTGCCTACACGCGCACGACCCACCTCCCGGGTCGGTACCCATGTCGAGCGTGGGTCGGGGACGTGGGTCCGGGTCGAAAACAACCTGGACCGCCCCGACCCATCAACGGACCTCACCCGCACGTGGAGTACATGCGCCCGCACCTGTGGGTATCATACACCTTAACATGCATGCACGACACGCGCCCACGGGTCTAGGCTGGGTCTTTATCGCCCGTTTTCTCTATAACTGGGTCCATTTGACCCGGTTGCCGGAAACCTCCATTTCCGGCCATATTTCTAGCAGATTTTGATTGGAACTTACAATTTAGATCTCCTCCATTCATCCAAGCTCGATTTTATGAAGGATTAAATCCCAAATTTGTTGAATCAAAGTCCCAAAGTCGAGGCCCTTCGTTGTCATTGTTGGAAATCCTAGTTTCTAGTGATGGCAATGCATAATTTATACATCAAAACGTAGATCAACACACATAGAATATATATATATATACCGTTTGTTTAGATCAATTTATCATTAAACTCGACAGATCTAAGATCTAAAGGTCCGGTCAATATTTGGGTCAAAAACTTTAACCTTGATTTTGATGGTCCTATAGTAGTCAAAAAATTCAATAAAAATTATTTTCATGCTTTACGGATCATGGGCAGCACAATGGTATTCTCGCATTCACGAAACTCATTAATGATCCGAACTCTAAATTTGATACCTTATATTTTTTATATCTGAAAATTTCAAAAATTATTTTTAATTAATCCAGCAATAGCTCTGATACTAATGTTGGAATTAGGTTCTCATGTATAGCGAAAAGCAATAATTTTCAAAAAATAAAAGAGATATCGGGTATAGGGTATATACCTCAATATATAGTCTACACAATCAACCGAACCATACGACAAATCTCTCGATCGGATCTCGCTGCTAAGATGATGATCACGAGATTAATCGAATTACCACCGTAACTCTATAACGTCTCAACCCTTAATCCGACGATTGTTACGATGGGAGAAAATTTTCTCATCGAAATTTTCTCCATCCGTCAATCGATTAGAGAAATTCTCTCACAAGATTTTCTCTCCAAAACCTTACGTGGCTTCATTACTCACAAAAGGCAAGAATGGAGAGGTTAGTCTCCCAAGTGTGATCCTGAATTGATGGAGAGAATTAGGGAGCATGAATTAAGGTAATTATGGGTTAGTGGGAGTTATCCCACTAACCCTTCAAGATTACCTAAAATGCCGCTATTGGACATACAAAACCAACAATGGGCGATTGCAATAAATGGAAAAGTATAAGAACAAAGCAATTGCAAACAAAAATAAATGGAAAATTGGAGATCAATTTTTTCATACCTTAACTGATTCGATATAAATGCGCTAACGCAAGTCCTAAACAACAAATACCCATCTCGAAAATGATAATAACAAAGCAAATCCCAGATAGGATTTGGGTTTGAAGAAATAAAAATGTAGATACAAAACATGGATGAGGTAGTGGAAGGAATGAAATTTGAGGGAAGGAGAGAGTGAGGGGGGAACGTTTGGACGAATCAAAATGTTGGGTTTCACTATTTTGTTGAATGAAGTGTTGGCTTTAGTCTCTTCTCTAATTATGTTGCTGCTTATGTTCTTGATGATAATTTTGATATTATGGCCACCCATGTACTGTTTCTTCATCTTTTGTTTAATTTTGATTTTTCACTTTTTGGTACTTGTTTTTGATTTGTGAGATATTAGGAATTTGGATCTATCATGAGCTGGGTTGGATTAATGTTGGTCTTTTTTCTCAATTTAGGTATTTTCCTACTTGTTGATTAATGCTTTTCTAGATCCTAGATTCTGGTATGTCGTATTATATGTTTTATCTCAATTTAGGATTTTGGCGATATAAGATAAATTGAGATTTGCCAAATGGGACGGTATTGGTATCTATTGTAAGGTCCCAGAAATCATTAAAACAACTATTTGCATCTGTATTTTTATTTCATTGAGTATATTTAAATTTTTTATATTACACTATATTAAAAGTCGTTAAAATTTTTTAACGGGGGGCAAATCTATCGATAAGAACAATCGGAATAAACCAACAAAATAATTGGACTAATGTTTGGTGTGAGATCAAAAAAAAAAAAAAAACGGAGCACTATCACATGACAGGGCACATCAGACATCACTCCTCTTTCCTTAACACCTCACCTAGGCTTGCTTAAGTGGGGTCCCACACCCCACTTGGGCAGAGAGAGAGAGAGAGAGAGAGTGAGAAAGACCGAGACAATCTTTGACTTGGAACAAATTTTTAATAATTTATTCAGGTAACTCAATAAAGAAGAAAAAAATCTATTAATTTTTAATTTTTATAATTTTCTAATTTTTAAAACTCCTTAATTTTCTTAATTTCTGAATTTTTCTAATTTTAATTTTTTAATTTTTCTAATTTCTATATTTCTCTAGTTTACTAGTTTTTATAGCTTTTTAATTTATGAGATTTGCATTCTCTATAAATACTTATAGTGTTTCATTTTTTTGATATTCATGAATAATAATATTTTCTTTGAAGAGTGATATTTCTCTTTTGAGAGTTTCGGGTTTTCTCTTTTCAAACTTTGTTATTTTTTCTTCTATCTCTCCTGCGTTAGGTGGTATCAGAGCCAAGGTTTTTCTTTGCAATGGCCAACCAAGTCGGTGAAGGTAGTAATCTTTCCGATGTGTTCAGAGAGTTACAAGTCATGACGGCTGCACTCCAAACTTTGTCTGTTTGAATGGAACGGGTAAAATCATGAACAGAGTGGATAGAATCACGAACGGAGTAGACAGAAACGGAATTGCAAACGTTGTGATCAAATCAAGGCAATATATGAGGTGAAGGTGGTGCTAGAAAATCGCTCAGGGACCTCACTTCAATCCCATATTATCACAACAATCTCGTAGGGTTCAGACCAACGAGGTTGATTTTTCATACGAGAAAGTTGCTCAGTTTTTTTATCACAACCCTAATTCAAGAGCAACTCGTCAATATTGACAAGAAGAGTTCCGATTGAAAGTCGACATCCCTTCATTTAATGGAAATCTAAATATTGAAGATTTCCTAGATTGGGTAGCAGAGGTCGAAAGGGTTTTTGAGTTTGCTGAGATTTCAAAAAATAGGCAAGTAAAGTTGGTGGCATATCGATTAAAAAGTGGAAACTCTTCGTGGTGGGAACAAATTCAGATCCAATGAAGGCATTTGAGAAAACAGTCAATAAGGCTTTGGCCAAAAATGAAGAAGATGTTGATGACCAGATTTCTTCTTCCAGATTATGATTAATTTTTGTTTCATCAATACCAAACGTTGATGTATGGGTAAAAATTTGTGGCTGAATATATCGCAGATTTCTTGTGATTATCAACACGAAATAATTTGATGGAGACTGAAGGTTAACAGGTGACGAGATATATTTATGGATTGAAACCTGCAATCCGTGATAAAATCAGCTGTCAAATCATTTTAACCCTCAATGAAGTCCAGAATATGGCCCAGAGAGCAGAGTCAATAAGGTTTTAGGGGATATTATGGGAACGAAGGTACCCATAAACCCTTGGGCGAGACATTTAGGGTAAGTCCAAAAGTCAGTACATGATCCAGTTCTAAATCTGTGAAAAAAGATATGACAGAGAATGAGCATGCAAGGAACTAGTTAACAACCCTTATTCAACATATTAAATTAATTAATATTTATACCAAAAATTTTATATTTTTTATATTTATATATTTTTCATATTTAATGAAGTATTTGTTTATTTAATTATAATTATGATTTTAATGTAATTTATTATATAATTGATAATTACATATTTGTTTATTTTATATTTTTGTTATAAAATATGATTATTTTATTATTTTTATAAAATAATTAATATTTATATAAAAAAAACTTTTTTTTTTTTTTTATATTAACATGTTTACACATGTCTTCGTTTCCGTTTTCGGTATTTTTTCCATACCCAGATTTTCGGGATAATATTTTGGAAAATAAAGCTCAAATTTACGCCGGTTCTGCCATGGTTTTGGGTGAGTAGTAATTAACATAACTCAATTAATCATTTGTGGTAATTACAATAACTAAATTGTCTTTAGTGGTAATTATCTTTCATGGTTAGTTAAAGATATTATCGCTTGCTGTGAGTCATTTTAAGTACCCCAAGCACTGGAATTGTAACTACTGCACTCTTTGATTATCGACGAAGAGAAAACGGAGAGAGAGATTCTCTAATGCATAAAGAGAAATGAAATCAATAAATGGAAATTAAAATAAATGAGTGTTTTTTTTATAAAAAAACAAATTCAAACAAATATAAAAAGAAATATAAGTATTTCTTAACCGTTGGATTTAGATTGATGTAGGGGGCTATAAAATAGTGTAAGCTGAATATCATATGCATTGCGTACTATTAATACTATATGCCACAATGCAATATCTATACTACATACCTGTGCGTGTGTGTGTATATATGTTTTCACAATGACCTTTTTTGAGTTTCTTTTTCAGAAAATTCATATCTATAACATGAGATTGGGTTAAATTTCCAGGACAAAAGTTTATTGGTTCAATAATAATAATTTATATCTTTTTATAGACAAATTTAATTTTTACTCTCACAAAAGTTTATATTTATTTCAAAATTTTTTATTTTAGTTATAAAATATTTTAAATAGAATAAAATTGAATAGAGATAAGCTGACCGAATATATAAATTGAAAAAAGTTTTCCCAAATACCTTCTTAGCCTAATAAAAAGAGTTAAATGTTTGTTTGATGCTCATTATGTTCCAAAATTAATTGAATTCATTACTTAATAATATTAATAATATTTGACGACTTGAAGAAAAAACAAACAATGGAGACGCAACGTTCTCTTGCAGAGCTCTTGTGTTTACATAGCGGAAAGTGGGGGTGTAATTAATGAAGAAGTAAAATAAAATAAAAAGAGAGAGGGAGAGAGTTGCCCCAACTTAAACCACAATTCTCTGATTTATTACCGATGACTTTAATTTTATAACTCACACTCCTTTCTCTACCAACGAGAAATTAGCAGATAGGTTGGCCTATGCACGAGAGGATAACTATACAAGTTTGACTCACTAACATGTCAAGTTCAACATTGGTATACTGATATAAGCCAGAAGCCGTGTCATCAACTAGTTGAATACTTCTTCCATAAACTCACACCAGCGATTGGCATCAACCATAGCTCGAGTTTTGTGATTTATGCCACTGGAGACAGTAATAACAATTAAAACTTTTGTTTCAAAATTTTAAAATTGATAATTTGAGAGATAAATATTAAATAGAAAAAAAAAAGAGTATTGATTTAATTTATGTGGATTCTCTTATACTATTTATTTCTATCTAAGATCACCTCCTCCATTAAATTCATAACTATCATGTTTTTATGAATAATTTACATCTAAATCTTCAACAGTCTACTTCTACATTTTACTAAATTACGTATATTTAAATTTTCAATATTCTTAACAGGTGTGTCTTTAAATTTTCGTTGCATATGACCACACCACTTCAGAGGGTATTCTTACATCTTGTCAACAATTGAATTAACTCCTAACTTATTATGTATTTTTTTATTTCTAATTCTATATTTTTAATTTTACCACACATCTATTTAAATATTCTCATTTTAGTTATAACCATTTTATGCTATTGTTATTGTTTAATAGCTCAACTCTCAGTGTCATACAATAGCTCAATTTAGTGCGGTTTTATAGAATTTTTCTTTAAATATAATGTTATTGTGTAATCGCAAAGAATTTCGGATGCCTTTTTTTATTTCATACAAACTGCTTGAATTTTATTATTTACATCTCCATCTATATTGTCATCATTCTAAATGATAGAATCAAGATATTTAAAACATTCACTTTTTGATACGTATTTTCTTTCTAACCTAATCGTTTTTTCATCATCCTAATAATTGTCGCTAAACTTATATATTATATATTCAGTTTTGGACCTGTTCAATCTAAATTTTCCAGATTCCAGTGTAACAATCTATAACTCTAATTTAATATTAATACTTTCTCTAGTTTCATCAATCAATATTATATCATCTGTAAAAAGCATACACTATAGTATTTTATTTTAGATATTTTTTGTGATTTTATCTATCACTATTACAAAATGTATGAGATTTAAAGTCGAACATTGATAGAACCCAATGTTAATAGTAAAGCTATCGCTTAGTGCTCCACAAGTTCTTATATTAGTTATAACTCCTTCATATATCTCTTTAATAAGATTAATATATTTCAAAAAAATTCATTTCTTTATCAATACCTCAACACGTCACTAGAAATTATATCATATGCTTTTTCTAGATCAATGAATATTATATATAGGTCTCTCTTCTGTATTCTAAATATTTTCATCAACTATCTTAATAAATAAATTATTTTAATGGTGAATCATTTTGACATAAATCCAAATTGAATCTAGAACACACTTATCTTCGGTTTTAATCTATACTCTATCACTCTTTCATATAATTTTGGATCAAAGTTTTCAAGGTCTAGCTTTTAGCATCTTCTGATGCAGCTATATACCGAAAAGAAAAACAACTATGAAAAATCAAATATCAAATATTACTAATAAGCAAAATAAACCTAACTAAATTTGGAATCTTAAGAATTATTCCTAAGCCAATTTATAAAATATTCTTAAATAGTAATGAAACCTAAAATCAATTTTTTTTTTATTTTAGTTAAATAATATTCTAAATTAAACTAAGAAAGAATATATGAAATAAAATCCAATAACAAGCCACCAATTTATAGCAAAACAAGACTATGATAAATAAAATTTAAAAAAAAAAAAATCAAGCCTGTACTTCAGCTTTAGGCTAAACTCCCCAATTTCCATTTTATTTTAATCCGAAAGTATAATTAAATTATTTAAAAAAAAATCAACTAAAATTTTACCCAAAATTTATGAAAACTTCTAGAAATTGGGTCCCAAATCTATGTTTAAAAAACACTTATCACTGACCCATTCATATTTTTCATGTTAAATTCATATGAAATTCTAACTCATTAGAGGCAAAAATGTTATGTCCATGGGTTGATACTCTGTGAAAATTTAAGAAAGATTAAGAGCAGAAAATGATAGTAGCACCTTTCCGGTTAAGATTCCCACCAAAGTGCCATATTTTTAATTATCGTGGGATATTGAAATTTATTCACTGCTCGAATTAACCTCTAAAGTGTCGAAAAACTTTGGCCAGAGTGCGAGAGGTACATGTACAAAGTAAAGTAAGCAGTAACAAAAAATTAAACCTTTGAGTATAGATGAGAAAACTGACAATTGCTATTACCTCCGCCAAAAGTCGGAGATTCTATGTGATTAGTTGAGATCCAAATTCTAGTCCCAAGATAAGTAAAGAAAATGTGGAAAAAATAATATGTTCAGAAAGTAATGCCTGTTCCTTTTCCTATAGTTGATTAAGTTGGAACAATTCAAGTCGACGGACATACTTATTATACCAGATGCCCAAGTGAGCGAGGTTTCAGACTAATTAATCTCATTCTCTTTCACTTTTCTTGTTCTAATTGTCTACTTATTTATATGCATGTACATATATTCATAATAGCTAATGATATTGATTGAATTATAATTGTTATTAGTAAATCGTGTTTATGTATAATAACTATATTATGTAATATGAATGTTATACTGGCTTCTTTTTTCATTTCCTTTGGTATTTTATTTTATTTTACTTTTTGGGGGTAAGATTTCCCTTGGTATTACTTGCTTAACCTGTGGTTGGTTGACTCAAACTTAACATTTCAGGTATATCGAGGGCCAAGCGGGGATATGTGGATAGTAGTAGTAGATTTTGGGTTTAGGGATCCCATATCCCTAACTCTCTTTTATATTTTGGCTACATTGTATATTGTTTCTCTAAGTTGGTTATTCTATATAATGTATTTTAGTTGATAAACATGTAATGATGAAATTAGTGTTGTTTCTTCTTTGTTTCGGTTTGTGTTGGGGCTAGATACCTTTACTAGTATTTAACATTTGTGTTTGAAACGATACATGAGTTAAAGTTTTATGAGTTTGACATGACAAGAGTTGACACTTTTATGTTAATACATGTTGGGTTATTGTGGTGGTATATATGATTAATGATTAAATTGGTTATTTTCAAACATTATTTGTCTGTATGATGTGTGATGTGCTGCTGGGCACTTTGGAGGGCATTGAGTCCAACTCGAGATATTAAATTGTTATAAGTTTAGGTTGTTGATGGTAGCCTTAATGGCTAGATTTCTCTAATTTAAAGAGGAACTCTGTCCATATTCTAAAAAGTAAAAATTCCATTTGAACTAAGTTTTGTAAGATTTAAATCGATTTAAGAGCAAAATGACATAAAATAGTAAATTTCAGTGCCAACAGGGGACTGCTCATTTCTTGGCGCATACAAGAAGAACCCACATTTACTATTCGTTTCAGACTTTCCCATAAATTTTTATGTATGTACAATTTTATATTTTATTTTTTTATTTTTAATTTTTTACCTTCTCCTCTCCCTTTCCTCCTCCTTGCTAATGCATGTGTTGAGTTGTCCCTTAACCGAACCACAAGGACAAAGATAAACATACTAGGGTTGATCAAAAGTAAAAGTTGAACTTCTGAGGTGAATGAAAATTCATGATTCAGTTGATATAACAATTGATTGCAATAATTGATCTGTTTTGCTTCTTTTCTTTTAGTTTAGTAGTTGATAACATATTGCGGTTGACCCATCTGACCTGCCAAGAAAACAGTTATTAAATTGTATTTTATAATTTCGTATCATAATAAAAAATTAATAAATTGTTAGATTACAACTTATTGATCAGAAAATAGACGTAAATATAAGACCGAATCATTATAAAATTATATTTGTTTCTCTATTCTTTATTTTTATTTTATTTTTATTTTTTATTATATATGTTTAAATTAATTATAAGATTATTTTATATTTAAATAGAATTAAATTAAATTTTTTAAAAATTAATCAAGATAATCAATTTAATCCGTTCTTGATTATTACGGAGAATAACAGATCCAACTGTCCTAACTTTTGGCACCTGCGCATAGATAGTGTCCTTTGGGAGGCTGTTTCATTTTAATGTCAAATCGGTTAGCATTCTTTATGTATGTCTCTGAGTGGGTGCGCAGGTGCACATGTGTGTGTATGACATACGTACGAACGTACATATATGTGATTATATGTATAGATACGAGTATAATAAAAAGCATCGTCCATGTTTGTGGACCCTTACAATGCAGTGAGTGATAACCAAACTGGTTTTGCTGCCAAGTTAAATGTATGTTTTATTAAATAAAGAAAGTGTAGTGGTAATTTCTTGGCAGGTCACATCGCCAAAAGGAGTTCTCCTTCAAAGTTGTTAATATTACGGTTCACACACCTCACAAGTTCAAATAAAAAAATTCAAGTATAAGAGACAATGTTATATTTTTTCACTTAATCACATTTTTTCTTATTCAATTTGTAGACGTCACTCCAAAAATTATATATAACTAATTACTATAAACAAAGAAAAATTGAATGCATGAGATTTAATTCATTGTTAAAAGAAATCAAACTGGTTTATTATTTTTAAAATCCAATGCAGATAAATATTGTTTGAAGGCAACGCAATCCCCTCTTTGTAAATTAATGATAAATTATCTCATTTTCAACACTGTAGTCCAACTTTCTTTCTACTTGAACCAATTAACCTTTCAAATCAATATTTTGTTTCATAGGTGAACCGAACCTCTGAACCAGTGTCTATCAAAGGAATAAGAAAGATGCCTGTGCTTGGAATTCGTGATAATTCAAAGGGGGCAATTTGAATCTATACCCAAATATAAAACCTGTTTCTTCTATCCCGATTTAGCCTAGTGGGGAGGACCACAATGTGTGTCATCATATCAGTTATCTATCTGTGGGTCTAGTGACAACGAATTAAATTGGTATGGAGCTCGAGTCTTTGAAATAAAAAGGTCGGAAAGAATTAATTTTTAAATTTAAACTATATAATTATTTAAATCGAGTTATTTGAATTTTCAAATATCAATAATTAAATAAAAAAATGTGCCCCACTCTTGGCTTGTAGCTTTTTATATTCTATTTTCATTGCCTAAGCTTGTCTTTTTTTTTCCTTTTCTAATTTTGTACTTTCATGTTTGGATGAGAGTGTGGGATGTTCTTGAGCTATGGGCTCCAAACCTACTGCAAGTTAACCAAGCAAGAAAAATGACTGGATATGCCCTCCACCAGAAATGCAACCGATACACGTCTAGTTCCAACTAATGTCTTGTATGGCAGTGGCAATGAAAGGAAATTTGTGGGTACAATCATTATCTTGAGATCATCTCACTAACATAATTTGCCTCATAATTTTGTGAAGAATGTTCTTCAAAATTATCCCATTAATAAAAAGTGAAGAATTGTTGTCTTACGTCTCAGATTGAATTTCATGAGATGGATCATGTGTCCCAAGGGGAGAGCTAGATGTTCATAACCACTCTCTCTTAATCTCGTGATCAAGAGTTCAAATATGTAATAAAAAAAAAAGATGGATCATGTGTATTTTTAGGAGATATGTTATTGTTGGAGGTGGATTACGACTCCACAGATATCAGCTCCTTATAAACTCGAACGATTGCCGTCAAAAAGATATAATACGTGCAAAAACCGCCAGAGGGTGTTCCGGGAGGGAGACTCTAATACTCAAATCAGTAAGAGCGATTTTCGAATGAAAGAGAAACAGACTGAGAGCTCGAGAGAGTGGTTCCCTGTGATTAGAGTACCCAATGTATGAGGTCAAGAGAGCATACATGTCTTGAAGGGTTTTAGAATATCTTATACCTACGAGAGTCGTATGCCGTAGGGGTGCTTCAACCCTACTTTCCTTATCGAACCGATTCGAAAATCTCGGGAGTTTAATATTCCGAATTGATCGTGATTATCACTTTATGGGGAACTTTCGTTTTCTGAAAATATTTTTTTCTTAACTGAAAGATCCTAAGGATGCTACTTTCAAATAGGAAATCGGAGTTATTAGGATATTTTGACATTCCTTTAGAGTCATTAGAGTTGTTGGCTATCGATCAGTCATTGGACCGATGAAAGGTTTTCGGAACTCATTCGTTCGATGGACCAATGATTGGATACCTAATCGGGATGATTACTTTCACTTGATGGATCACGTTAGGTTGATCGAATAACTGAGACCCTATCGTTCGAGAAATTTGAGCGACTGAAGATTCTATCATTCAGAAAATCTGGACAATTGAGACCCTTCGATAGGTAGTCATAGAAAATATCAAATATTTGTCGATAGCTATCCTTTGGAGACTTCGCATGTGGAGCTTTCAAAAGCTAACCCTTCGAAATAAGTCTTGAGTTATGTTCCATAGATTTAAATCACAAACTACTCCTAACGATAATTATGTATGTAATTAATTATGTATGTAATTAGATAAAAGAGGGAGAAGTTGAAAAGCCAAAAAATCAAATAAAAAAAGTTGATAAAAATGATTTAAATAGAATGTAGGCCAGCCCACTCTTGATTGTGTTGTCGGAGCTCCAGCCTGGAAATCATGATGGGATTGGATTACATGCTTTTACACGTATAAAGCTTGCTTTGTCTGAAGTGCTCATCCTTGTTAGCCATGACATGCACAATAACAAGATATCTTTGTGGGAGTAGCGGGACATGTGTTTTGGATTTCGCGTCCTCCCAAGTGAAAAGGTTTGTTCCGCATAATTGAACTTTAATTTTTATTTTATTTTTTAAAGCTTTCATGAGAAGAATAATAGGGCATTTATAAGTATAACAATCCTTTGACATGTTAACCTACAAAGTGCATACCTAACGTGTAATTTACAATTTCAATTTAATTACTTTAAAGATTAAATTTGTCACAGCAGACCTATTGAATGTTAGAATTTCAAAACACATTTTGTGTCAATTTATGACCAAAGGATCTCTTTAGGTGTAATCTCCAACAGAGAATATTCAAATATCAATTTATATTGCCATAATGTTAATATTTTTTTTAACTTTTATATTTTTATGTAATTTTTTAATTAAAAAAATATTACAAATAAATTAAGGAGTACTATATAGAAGAGGAAAAGATTTTTGTCAAGAATAACATGTTGGTCAGGTGGATTTCAATCTCATATGAGCTTGCATTACAGTAATCCTCGACTATATCTATATATATATATATATGTTGATGGAGGTGAGTTATGACTCCATAAATACCGACTCCTTGTTGACCCGAATGCTAGCCGTCAATGGACGGATTCACCTGCAAAAACCATCGGAGGGTGCTCCGGCGGGGAGACTCCAACGCTCAAGTCAGAAAGAGCGGTTTTCGTTTGAAAGAAACAGACTGAGAGTAGAGGGAAGGTGGTTCCCTGTGTTCAATGTGCCCCTCTGTGTTAGGCCTATAGAACGTACCTAATATCGAAAGTTTTGAGATCTCTTATACCTGTGAGAGTTGTGCGCCGTTGAGGGACTTCCACCCTACTTTCCTTATCGAACTGATCCGAAAATCTCGGAAACTAATATTGCGAATTGATCATGATTCTATTATATCGGGAAGCCTTCTTTTTCGGAAGAGATGCTTTCCTTATTTGAAAGATTTCGGAATTGCCGTCACAAAATAGGAGGCTGAAATGGAGGAAGTTCTGACCTTCCTTTCCCAATCGGTAGGAATGTTGTCCCTCGCTCAGTCGCTCGACTGATAATGGGTCTTTCGAGACTCGCCCGGTTATAGGGCTGACATTCGTTCGGTTGATCGAGGTGATCATCTCCGCTTGATGAGTCATGATCGGTTAATCGGGGCGACTGAGTCCCTATCGTTCGGTAGATCCAGACGACTAAGACCTTTCGGTAGATTATTGTTGCAGTCGTTAGGTATCGATCGGCAGTCCCCCTTTTTGTGAGCCTTTTGAAAATTGACTCTTTTGGTCTGGGGTTTGGACTACGTCCCATCATTTGCCCCCGACTTATGGCTTTCTGGGAAAAGAAAGTTCATAAGTGAAACGTGTTTCATACGTTATGAATGCGTAGGGACACTTGGTCCATTCTGATTCGTCCACCTTGTATGTTAGGGATGCAAACTTGTCTCTTCATATACGATTTCCTTCATAGGGAACTGAAGACAATTTATTCTCGGCATTTATGATTTGCAGTTGTGCTGATCCGTTTCATCTTCCTTGAATTAATTGAGGCTTCTTCCTCTAACGGCTATAAGAAGCCATGAGGCGTATTCAGTTTCTTTTACAGAAGATCGGTGTTCCTCCTTCCTGATGGCTTGGCAGAGAATGATTTTTTTTTAGAGCCGGTTTTCGGGGTACTATAATGCGCGACGTTTCTTGGCTGGGGTGACTTCTGCTGGAATGGGATCTCATTAAAGAAGAGGACTACTAGAGTGGGATCTCATTATGTTGACCGTTCTTTGGTTAGCATGATCTGATCCCTTGCCACCGAGGGGGTGCATCTTGTACCGCCTTACATGGTCCCCTTCGGTTGGTCCTCGGCATCCAGACGCGGTGGGGATGTCTCTCTCACCATCTTTGGATGAGTAAGTCGAGCCTGGTCCGCATTGGGGGTGGCAAGACCTGGGCTCGTCTTTTTTTGTCTCTAGCACTACATTTTTGTATTCTCTAGTATAGGGATTGTGTTCTTCCTCTTTAGGTGAATCAGTTGTCTGACGAGGCGGACCTTTATGTATATTCTCCTCGATCCATAACAATTGCTGAGAACTGCTTTTGTATGAACATCTCCGTATATTCTTCGTAGCGTAACCAACCCATCTTAGTGGCTTGTACATGTTCCTTTGTATCCGAATGTGCTGTTTCGCACAGATGTGAATCAAAGAGTTGTGTTTTACTTACTCGAGTTCTATCTCCTCTTTTTCTCGTCCAGTTGCATGTCTTTCTTCAATCTTTGTCAAAGTGGATTGGCAGGTGCTAGGCGACTGAGGCTCTCCTAAAGATAGAGAAAATTTTAAGTTGTGGGCCGCGTCCACCCATCTGGGGAGTTACATCCCCTATTGATGACGCGTACGATCGGTAGAGTCTAGGCAACTAAGGCCCTCTTAGCAATAGAGAAAATTTAAGTTGTGGGCCGTGTCCACCCATCTGAGGAGTTACATCCCCTATTGACGACGCGTATGATCGGTAGATTCTGGGCGACTGAGGCCGTCCTAGCAATAGAGAAAATTTAAAGTTGTGGGTCACGTCCACCCATCTGGGGAGTTACATCCTCTATTGACGACGCGTACGATCAGTAGAGTCTGGGCGATTGAGATCCTCTTAGCAATAGAGAAAATTTTAAGTTGTGGGCCGCGTCCACCCATCTAGGGAGTTACATCCCCTATTGACGACGCGTACGATCGGTAGAGTCTGGGCGACTGAGGCCCTCCTAGCAATAGGAAAATTTAAGTTGGGCTTAGGAAAGATCTCCCGGCCATCGGGTAGCGCCGAGACTTATTGATAGTATATGTGCAAGTTTTTCGAGTTCCACGTCCTAGGTATCGTTGATCCGTCTAGGTTATCGAGTTGGTACGTTTTTGGTCGGACTATAGAACATACTCGATATGGGCCTTCCCAATTAGAGGCGAGCTTGCCCCCGGGCTGTTGTTGGCCGGTTGCTTTCACTTTCCGTAGCATCAATTCTCCGGGTTTAAACGCTCGGCTTCTAACCCTTCGGTTATGATACTAGGTCATTTGTTATTGATAGGCCGCCATCCGTATTGATGCAGATTCCCGTAATTCTGGAAGTAGGTCCAACCTTTCTCGTAGGGTGCGTTCGTTTTGCCTATCGTCATAGTGAGCTACTCGGAGCGAGTGGATACCTATTTCCACGGGTATGACTGCTTCACTTCCGTAAGTCAGACTGAAGGGCGTTTCTCCTGTTGCCCTTCGAGGGGTAGTACGATACGACCAGAGGATGCCATAAAGTTCTTCAACCCATTGTCCCTTGGCATCATCCAGCGTTGTCTTTAATCCCTGTAGAATCGTTCGGTTGGTTACTTCGGCCAATCCGTTGGTTTGCGGGTGAGCGATTAATGAAAACCTATGTTGGATCTCCAATTTCTCACAAAACTCTCGAAAACGCTGGTTGTCAAATTGTTTTCCGTTATCCATGATGAGGACGCGTGGTATACCGAATCGGGTGATAATGTGAGTCCACATGAAGGATTGGACTTTAGCGGCCGTGATCTGGGCTAAAGGCTCGGCTTCCACCCACTTCGTAAAGTAATCGATTGTCATGATCAAGAATTTTCGTTGTCCCGTGGCTGGAGGAAATGGTCCGAGAATGTCCATGCCCCATTGGGCGAACGGCCAAGGGCTAGATATCAGGTTAAGCTCGATGGAGGGTGACCGAGAAACCGATGAGAAGCGCTGACATCTGTCACACCTTTTGACGTAGTCGTCGAAATCAACTCTCATGGTTGGCTAGTAATATCCCTGTCGAAGGGCTTTATAGACTAGGTTTTGGGCACCCAGGTGATTGCCGCAGATTCCTTCGTGGATCTCCCGAAGGACGTAATTCCCTTCTTCGGGGGTCAGGCATCGCAGATACATGTGAGTGAATGACTTGCGGTAGAGAACCCCGTCAATTATGGCGTAATGTGCGGCTTTCCGTTTTAGTTTTATTGCTTCCCCTGAGGATTCCGGTAAACGATCGTGTCTCAGATAGTCTTCTATAGGGTCCTTCCAACTAGGCGGCTGATCGACTGGAAGGACCTCCTTAGGCTCGTCGATGCTGGGGTATGACAGACTTTCAATATACACCGTTCGGCTGGAAGCGACTGAATCGGAGCTAGTCAGCTTCGACAGGGTATCTGCTCTCGCGTTTTCCGAACGAGGGATCTGTTGAATGTCTATTTTGCCTAGCCGATCCATCGTCTCACGCAGCTTACTTAAATATTTTGCCATGATCGGGTCTCTGATCTCGTAAACCCCTTTGATTTGCTTTACAACCAACTAGCTATCCGTAAACATTCTGAGCTCCTATGCTAGTGGCGATCCGGAGGCCCGTTAGCAGGGTTTCGTACTCGGCTTGGTTGTGGTGGCTTGAAAATCGAAACAAATGGCAAACTCTGCCTTAAAATCGTTCGGTCCTACCAATATGAGTCCGGCGCCGCTTCCTGAAAAGTTTGACGATCCATCCACGTGGATAGTCCATTCGGGGCCTGTCCGTTCTTCTTGGAGGCTGGGAAGTTGCTCTTTAGGCACTGCGGGTAGAGTGCATTCAAGGATAAAATCTGCTAGTGTCTGGCCCTTTATAGCGGGTCGCGGTCGGTATTGGATATCAAATCACCTAACTCGACACTCCACTTGATAAGTTGTCCTGACGTATCCCTCTTCTGGAGGATTTGCTTCAGCGGCTGATCGGTGAGTACCACAATGGTATGGGTCTGAAAATATGGTCGAAGACGCCTTGCTGAGACAACCAAAGCATAGGCTATCTTCTCGATCGGTTGGTAATTAATTTCAGAATCTTTCAGTATCCTGCTGATATAGTATACTGACTTCTGGACAGCAGACTCCTGTCTTACCATTACGGAATAGAATGCTCGTTCGGAAACAGCCAAATATAGGTAAAGCTCCTCCCCAAGAACGGGCCGTGAGAGCAGCGGGGGTTGCATCAGGTATTCTTTTAGTCGTTCAAAGGCTGCTTGACACTCGAGTGTCCATTTGAACAGCCGAGACCTCTTCAACGCATCAAATATAGGCTTATACTTTTCACCGACTCTGGACATGAATCAGCTTAAGGCTGCTATTCGGCCAGTCAGGTATTGCACTTCCTTGAGTGTCTGGGGGGGAGTCATATCTAGTATTGCTTGTATCTTTTCGGGGTTGGCCTCTATCCCTCGATCGGTGATCATGAAACCCAGGAACTTCCCGGAAGCGATTCCAAATGTGTATTTTTCCGGGTTTAACCACATATTGTACCGTTCCAAAGTCTAGAAGGTTTCTTCAAGATCTGTGACATGAGCTTCTGCTATCACACTCTTCACGAGCATGTCGTTGACATACGCTTCGATGTTCTTGCCCAATTGGTCCTTGAAAACCGCATTGACCAGCCGTTGGAAAGTTGTCCCAGCGTTCTTCAAGCCAAAAGGCATGACCCGATAGCAATATGTACCAAACTCAGTGATGAAACTGGTTTTCTTTTCGTCTTCTAGTGCCATTCTAATTTGGTTATAGCCGGAATAGACATCCATGAAGCTCAAGAGTTGGTGTCCCAAGGAATTGTCCACAAACTTGTCAATGTTGGGAGGCGGATAACCATCATTTGGGTACGCTTTGTTAAGATCGGTGAAGTCTACACACATCCTCCACTTACCGCTAGCCTTTTTCACCAAGACTACGTTAGCCAACCATTCAGGATACTTGACCTCGCAGATGAATCCTGCTGTCAACAACTTCTGAATCTCTTCCTGGATGGCGCATTAGAGTTCAATGGCAAATACCCTCTTCTTCTACTTAATCGGTTTGAAATCGGGATTAATGGTTAGTTTATGAACTATGACCAACGGGTCTATGCCAGGCATGTCTTCTGGAGTCCATGCGAAGACTTTCGAGTGTCGTTATAGACAGGCGACTAAGGTCTCTCGTAAATGAGGTGATAGGTTGGCTCCTATTTTGACTGTTTGACTGGAGTCGTTTGTCAGAAGGAGTTCAGTCGTCTCTTCGCCCGGCTTAGGCTGGGCTCTCGACTCGGTGTCCTTTCTGGATTCCAGGGCATCGATTGGGGAAAGTTCTTGAATGCCTTGTGTCACAAAGAGGATATAGGGATCAGAGTCGCTCCTGATGGTTGCTACCCCTAACGGTGTTCTGAATTTCACTTTCATGTGTCTCGTGCTCGGTAGCGCCTCTAAATCATCCAGGCTAGGTCTGTCGAGTATGGCATTGTAGGAGGAGTAGAGCTTTACTACGTGAAAGAGGACGGAAGCGGTTGCGTGATTAGGGGGTCTCCCTAGGGACACAGAGAGATAAATGGTGCCTTCAGGATAAGTGGGCTCATCCGAAAGCCCTTGAAGAGATCCGGTGGATGGCAACAGCCGAGATGGATTAAAGCCCATCCTACAGAAGGCGTCCCAAGTGAGGAGGTCGCAGTCAGCTCCCTGATCGACAAGGACCCTTTTCACGGTGTAGGAGTCTATTTTCAGGGTGACGACTATAGGGTCGTCTCGGAGAGGGTCTAGCCCGGCTGGGAGGTCATCATCATCAAAATCTATGATTGGCCTTCTTCTTTTGGCAAGTGCCTTGTCGGAGATGACCGTCGCGGTTATCGCCGTAAGATTTCAGAAAATCAGTCTGTTTCCCATAGACGGCGCCAATCTGATGGAGGTGAGTTATGGCTCCACAGATACCGACTCCTTGTTGACCCGAAACTAGCCGTCAATGGGCAGATTCACCTGCAACAACCGTCAGAGGATGCTCCGGTGGGGAGACTCCGATGCTCAAGTCAGAAAGAGCGGTTTTCGTTTGAAAGAAACAGACTGAGAGTAGAGGGAAGGTGGTTCCCTGTGTTCAATGTGTCCCTCTGTGTTAGGCCTAGAGAGCGTACCTGATGTCGAGGGTTTTGAGATCTCTTATACCTGTGAGAGTTGTGCGCCGTTGAGGGACTTCCGCCCTACTTTCCTTATCGAACTGATTCGGAAATTTCGGAAGCTGATATTGCGAATTGATCACGATCCTATTATATCGGGAAGCTTTCTTCTTCGGGAGAGATGCTTTCCTTATCTGAAAGATTCTGGAATTGCCGTCACAAAATAGGAGGCTGAAATGGAGGAAGTTCTGACCTTCCTTTCCCAATCGGTAGGAATGCTGTCCCTTGCTCGGTCGCTCGACTGATAATGGGTCTTTCGAGACTCACCCGGTTATAGGGCTGACATTCGTTTGGTTGATCGAGGTGACTATCTCTGTTTGATGAGTCATGATCGGTTAATCGGGGCAATTGAGACCCCATAGTTCGGTAGACCCGGGTGACTAAAGTCTTTCGGTAGATTATTGTTGCAGTCGTTAGGTATCGATCGGCAGTCCCCCTTTTTGTGGGTCTTTTGGAAATTGACTCTTTTGGTCTGGGTTTTGGACTACGTCCCATCATATGTATTTGACCACAACCCTACATAGTAACATGCATTTTATAGATAAAATTATGAGGCTTTCGAATCAAAGTGCACTACAAAAAAACATGGGTTCAGCGACGGATTTAATGACAAAAATTTTAGAAAAATTTGTCGTTAATTTATTTAACAACGAATTTAGCGATAAAAAAATTTCCATCGTTAATAACGCGTCGCAAAAAATTAGCGACATATTTCAGAATCCGTCACGAATTTAGCTACGGATTCAGAATCCGTCGCTAAATTTAGCCACGGATTCGGAATCTGTTACTAAATTTAGTGACGGATTCTGTGGCAAAATTAGCAATAGATTTTAGAATCTATCGCTAAATTTAGTCATAGATTTGGAATCCATTGTTAAATTTAGTCACGGATTTGGAATCCGTCCCTAAGTTTAGCCACGGATTTGGAATCCGTCACTAAATTTATCCACGGATTTCAAAATTCGTCGCTAAATTTCGCATTTTTAGTTTTATTTAGAGTGTCTGCTCGCCCGCCGGCCTCTGCCCACCACCGCCCTGGCCCCTTGTAGCTTGCCCGCCTACGCATGAATCCACCCCCTGCTGCTTTAATTTTTTATAGAAATTACCTACATTTGAATCTGAGTTTAAGAGAAAGTTTGGAGTGCTCTCAGCCACTATGTCACATTAACTTATCTGATATACTTTTTTTTTAACTTCTTTTTTTTTTTTTTTCTAACTCTTACCATTAAAAATATAATTCTCTAATTTAATAAAATTACAAAGTACAAAATTATATTTAATAAAAATACAAAATTATATTTAATAGAATTACAAAATTATTTTTAATAAAAATACAAAATTGTATTTAATAAAATTATAAAATGATATTTAATAAAAATACAAACTTATATTTTAAAAAATATAAAATTATATTTAATAAAAATCAATACCCTAATTTAATAAAAATATAAAATAAAAATTTATATTTAATAAAAATATAAAATTATATTTAATAAAAACACAAAATAATATTTAATAAAATTACAAAATCATCTTTAATAAAAATCAATATTCTAATTTAATAAAAATATAAAATTTAGCGACGGATAATTATTTTCGTTGCTAAATTAGCAACGAAAATTAATTCGTGGCTAATTAGCCACGAATTTTAAGTTTGTTTCTAATTTTATCACGAAAATTTTTTCGTCATAAATTTTATCGCTAATTAGCAACGCTTTCGATTTTTGTCTTCAAATTCATCGTTAAATAGTAACGAAATTTTTTTGGATGTTAAATTTTGTTATTAAAATTATGTTTTTGTATAGTGGTGGATAATAACATACGTATAGGGGTGTTGTTACACTTCTTTGCAAAGTAGTACTCTAACACTAACATGAGCCCTGCGGACGTGGAGCCCTTGGACAAAGGGAGTTTGTAGTATTCCATGTCGGTCAACACTAACATGTCCCCGTGAAGATGCTAACATGTGGCCATGACGACGTGGAACCCCTGGAGAAGGGGAGTTTGTAATATTCCATATTGGTTGATAGTGTAAAATGTTGATATTATGAAATTTAAATCACACATCACTTAGTGTAACATCTCAAAATTTTTAAGCCAAGGTGTCTCTCGGATGCAGACCACAAAAAAACATATTTTTCCCGACATTTTTTTATTATTATTCCTAACATTTTATAATTGTGGCGATGAAAAATCCTTGTATCTTTGCAAATGTCTGCGTGTCTCAAATGTCAGCAAATGCCGGGCAAATCTTTGGGATTTTGTAAAATATCAACTAAAACTAAAGCATTTGTCGACTTCTTGTAATTACAACGTTTACAAATTCATGTGCATTTATCAACTTTTTTGTGCAAAAAAGTTAGGAAGAACTCTGTTTTTTAAAAGGTATGATTAGTTTATGTTTGTTTGAAAAACTCTGCCCAAACCCGAGTAAAAGAATAGGATTATGATATATTGACAGTTAACGTAAAATCCCATCTCAAAACAAAAATTGAAAGACAAATAGAGGAAATTTGAGTGGTTAGTTTATCCCAAACCTAAGCCTCTTTATCATATTGTCATCAACCATAATACTAAACATCCAACAAAAAATATCCATACTATAACTCCAAACTTTATATTTCATCCACACATCAACAACATTTCAACAAATAGCAAATAAACAACCATTAACAACAAATACCAAATAACTTATTAATAACAATTCAAACAAACAAACAACCATCCACACGTAATTCTAACCATCCATCAAGTGCAAACATAATGTAAATATTATTTGAACTACAAAAATAAAAAACTCAGCAACAACCATTTCAGAAGTCAAAAGAATTTACAAAAATAGATGATGAACAAATACCTATATCCCATTACATACAATATATCCATCACATTCTTTTGCCTCAAGACTACTAACCAACCCTTGTACATATGGAAAGATATCACTTTCACTCTATCATCATCCGGTATAAATAATATATTTATAATTAAAACAGATATAAAATGTCAAGTAATATAATTCATATTATATAAAAAACAAAAATTAATCTATTGCCTCTTCTAACAGCTATGGAGGTACTTGCAACTGTGGAAATGCATGTTGACATAACCATATCAAAGGACAGTTTAAATTTTTCATTTGCTTTCTTAAATTTATGCCTCACTTTGGTTAACTCTTGGTTAGAGCTAGATTTTGTATAAGAAGATGATAATATTCTATAGTAGCTGCTAAGTGTTGCCACTATCCATTTTCCTCTCACTTTACCTGGACATTTCTTGTTTGTAATTCAAGGAGCACTCTATTCTCAATTTCATTGATAGATTTTTGTGTTGAAACTGCTTGCTGAGATCCCATCATTTCATCAGCTTGTTTCTATGTGTAGAAAATGCATATCGAAATATCATTACAAAGTCTAATAAAAATATCAATACAAATGTTTACTATGAAGTGATATCTAAAGTTCATTTTACTTACCATCCTACCAGCAAACTCTTAGTTCACATAAGAACCATCTTTCTTTTTGTAGGTAGTTTTATAGAGTTCAATTTTATTGGAGGTATGTCATGTCACTAATTCCTCAAACTAAATTGTTAACAACTAAAAAAAATACTAATAACTATACAATCAGTGCATAGAGTAATTACTGATTCCCTTATCCATTCGCAAATGACTTGGAGCTGCAAGTGTGGGTATATGTTTGCAGCAATCGGCTCTGTTTCTTTGCTTCTGATTTCTCTTGTAAAACATTTTGAGTTATTATGACGAGGATATAAAAGTGAACAAATTGTAATTATTTTTCTAAATATGCTATTATCTTTTCACGCCTTGAGTATCAATGAGAAACTATTGCTTCCCATTTACAAGGGTTGTGACCTCTAGGATATTTGCTCAAAACCTCTTTGACTGTCTTCTCTTCATCATATAAATATATATATATATATATATATTTATTTATTTATTTATTTATTTAAGAGTATACTTATACTTTTTAAATTTTGTGAAATTTGACTTGAGGACAAATGCATCAACACCACCCTCATTTTCCATTTCAAATAAAAAATATTTGCTATAAAAGAAAACACTTGAATTAGAACAAGTTGCAACAATTATAAAAGGAAGCAAAAGTAAAAAATATCTTTACGAATGCATTCATTTGTTCCTTTGATATCACAAGGGTACTATGCCAGTCCCTATTACTAAGAGGACAAAATAACAAATTCCTAACCTTAAGACCACAGAAACTAGCTACTGTTTGAGATTCCCGTCCAATGGACTGCATGTCAAAATTGAAGGATACTACAATTTGCTAAGATCTGAGATCCCATATATCCTTAAGAGTGATCCTCCCTCTTCTATGGGCACTTGAGCATCATCGGCTAAAAAAGGATAAGATAATAAATTAATAAATGATATCACTCAATATGCTTTTAAATAAATTTATAATAATGAGTATTACCAAATGTTGCTTCTTGTAAAATAGTGGTTCTTTCTTCATTGGGGCACTCATCAATAACTGTTCGTTGTGTTTCTTTGGATGCTTTGACAATTCTGATTCTTTTTAATTTCCCCATCCTTAAGATATGTTTACGTCTGTTTTTAGTACAAGAATTAAAAGTTTGGGTTATGTTAGTATGATATAAGCAAATATGAAATATAATAAACATGTAAGTATTATTATCAAAAGGAACAAATCAGAGTTAATGAATAAAATGAACTATAGGCATCTCAAGGATCCTTTTCTATAAATATGTATATTAATCAAAAAAGAAAAACCAATATATATAATGAATGAGCATTATAAATATGCAAAGAAAACGTTAAACCAGTATACATATGTATGTTCATCAAATTCATACAACATTAATATAAACAAATTTCACCTTATCACTCAAACATTCATACAACATTTCTTAAGCATCAACACATACAGCATTCACTTAAACAATTCTTTATATAAACATTCATACAACATATGTATATTTCATCACAACAGAATAGACTAAGCATTAGCATTTTGTTACGAAGATAAAGCATCGAAGTAGACTAAGCAATATAATCCTCCCTCCTCCAATGCTTCTACGATAACCCTAGCAATACAAGCTGCCAAAGAAAATTAAAAGGAAACTTAAAAATAATAATAAAAAAAATAAAAACAGATATGGACCTTCACTATTCCAACATTTGACAAGAATGAGTGTATATATAGATAACACAAACCCCAAGAATTACAATACATTCAAAACCCAATTCAAACCCAATTCAGTGAGACTAACATATTACATCATTCTAAACATTCTTGTCTTTTTTTTTAATAAACAAAATTCCATTCAAACTAAAGGACACTACAAAGAACAAAGCAACCAAACTAAAACATGAAGAGACCAAGATGTAATTTTGGTATGAATTCCATTACTAACAGGTTTGGTATGATGTGAGACTAAATGAGGAAAACAAGTTTATATTTAGGGACTAAAGATGTAATTTTACCTAATTTATAAGTGGAACTACACTTTTTACCATTTAGGGACACCACATAGACAATGAAAACAACACAAAAACAAAATTAGGGTTTCATTTCTTATACTACAGCAAATCAAAACAAAAATTGAATTTCTTCACAAAACCTCAACTTGAATTACATCTTGGGACTAAAGAAACAAGTTTATATTTAATATCTAGAACATTAAAATATTAAATGTGAATAATTAAAAAATTGAAGAGTAGTTAATCCTACAATATAATGATCTAGTTTTGTCCTAAATTTGTCCTAATGTTGCTTAATTATACCCTAATTTCATCCTTATTTTATCCTAATTCTGCTTTAATTCTAGTATGACAATGTGAATAGACCCTAATTTAACCTTAATTTGCCATAATTTCACCCTAATTTTACTCTAATTGTGCCCTAATATTTCCCTAATCTTGCCCTAATCATGTATGTGTACCAAAAAATAATATACATCAATGTGTTCAGAGTTCTAGAAAATGGAGGAATTCACTTTCGTTGAAAATGGAGTTCATGTCACAATGAGGAGAGGATAGAGGGCAGCGGTGAGGAAAGAGAGAACAACCTCCGGTAGACAGCAACCTTCGACACCTTTTTTTTATGATGGGGCAACAATAGGAGCGTTTGGTTCAACAGGGAGCTTCAGCGATAGTGGCGAATGGAGAATGCAGAAGAAAGAGAAAAGAGAAGGGAGAAAAGAGGAGAAGGTTTGATTGGGGGTTTTAAAAGGATTTCTCCACATTTTGTTTCAATAATGTCAGCAAATAGTGAATATGTCAATATTTTTAAGTAAAAATGTAAGGATATCACTCTTTTCTTTCTAGTCACTCTCTCCAAAAGGAGTTTCCTACGTCGAGATATCCTTCTTTTCTCTCTAGTCCCTCTCTCTCTCTAAAAGGATTTTCCTAACGTTTTGCCTTGAAAATATCGGGAAATAGTGAATATGCCAACATTTTTAAATAAAAATGTCGGGATATCCTTCTCTCTCTCGCTTTAGTCCCCTTCTCTCTAAAAGGATTTCTCGATGTTTTGCCCATAAATGTTGGGAAACATTTAAACTATTGATATTTCTAAGAAGAAACGCCAGGATATCTCTCTCTCTTTCTCTGTCTCTCCCTCTCCCTCTCCCTCTCTCTCTCTCTCTCTCAACACTTTCATGACATTTTGAGCAAAGCTTAAAGTTTTTCCGGCATTTAAATCAAGATACGCTGACAAAATTGAAAACTTTTACAAACATTTATGACTAAAACATAAGCAAAAATTCCCATCACCGCTCATTTTTGCACAGGAATTACTTTTCCCGATGTTTTGGCACCTAAACATCATGGAAAAGAGCTTTTGCTGATGTTTCTATATAGAAACATCATGGAGAGCAAACTAGTGGTGACATAGACTCTAAACGTCGGGAAAAAAAGGTCGAGAAAAATCATATTTTCTGTAGTGCCAGAGGCGTACATAGAAACTGGGGATATTACATCGCCAGTTTTGAAGGACATATCGAAGTCAAAGAATCATTCCAGTTAGTATTCAGGCCTTGTGTGTGGTTGTGTTTTTGTCTTGTGTTCACTCCATTTTGAGTCACGTGCTAGCCTTTTCTCGAAGGAGTGGTACCATTTCTTTCATCTCTAAGGGCCATGTTTGTGACCTTTGTGCTGCTTGGATGATCCATATGTAAGTTTTTAAAAATATTTCTAGGATAGTAGTTAAAACTCTTAATAGTTTTTCAAAACACCCTATGCGAGCCCAAATTTTTTAATTATTAAAAAAATAACCCTAAACAAGACTTTTGACCTAGTTTCCCCTCTCCCTTTTATCTTTTTTTCTCTTTTTCCCCATCAAATTTCTCTCTCCCTTTTTATCAAACCTCTCTCTTTCCCTATCTTGGTGGCTTGAGGTCGGCCTTTGATCTTTATTCCTCTCTTTTGCTTTTCCTAACCTAGATTTGTGTTGATGAATGATTGTTTATTGTTGTATTGCAATAGTTAGGCTCATGTTCATGGTGGTGGTGGTGGTGGTGTCACTCACTTCTTCTCCTTCGTTTGTTTGGTAAGCTCTCTCTTCCTTGTACCTCCCTCTTCCCTTCCCCTCTTTGTTAGCATGGATGGCCATCGTGGGTGGCCACTCAAGTGGCTACTCTATGCAGCCGGTGATGCCTCATGCCAAAGTGGCTACTCCATGCAGCCGGTGGGTAAGCTTGGCTTGCCCACCCAACGTGCGGGATCTAGGTGTGGGGTAACTGCCCCAATTGCTTCACATGAGGGTGGACCTAGAGCCGTCACAAGATGCTTTAAGTTTGGGCCATGAGGTGCCTACATTGACCCTGATTGGTTTAGTTTGACCTTGTTTGACCTTTGTCAACTCAATAGGTCCAGCTTGATCCAACTTTAGTTTTAAACCCAAATCAACCATCGATCGAGTTTGGCCTGATTCTACCCTTTTTTAACGTTCTCTCTACGTGGGCCCGATAGAGGCGTATTAAGGCAAAAACCCTAGTTTGTGTCCTTTTTATGAGTATTTGCTTTAATTGTGATATCTATGATCGTTATAGGAGAACATCATGCATTGGATTTCGGCTCTATGTTTGTCCTACCAGGTGAGGGAAGGGTATGCAAGTGGTTTACTTTAACCTACATATGATATGGTTTATTCTCTCACCCCCGTACTATGATGTTTTGATACTGCACTAGGTAAATGTTATTATCCTTGGGGATGAGACATTTGATATGATTTGTTATGTATATGGTATCAGTTATATATCAATTGTTTTGATTTATATTATATTTAGAAAGCTCTTTGGCTAGGTTTTAAGAGGCCTGCAATCTGCTTGTTCGAAAAGGATTTGCAACTTTGATTCTATATTAATAACCTATGTTAGGGATCAACTAATGAGCATAAAGTTAGTGCGTTGATTTTGATAAATGACTTTGTTTATTACATATGATCTATATGATTGTAGAAAGTTGGTTTTAAATCATTATTTCATATTTATGTGTTTCACTATATATATATATATAGACTTTGTTTATAAATGACTTTGTTTATTACATATGATAATAACATTTACCCAGATATATATATATATATATATATACACACACTAGTCATTTGTCCGTGCTAATGCGCGGGGTGCCCCCAAAATGTGGATCGTATTTTTTCACTATGCAAACATTTGGTAAATTTATTATTAGTTAATATATGAACTAAATTATCGTCCAAACAAGTAAAAAAAGTAATGCATATCAGTTATTAAAAAAAAGAAAAAAGAATGTAGCCACTAGAGTTCTAAAAAAACCCAACTAATGAGGGAAAAAAAAGGTAATAAATAGAGCAAAAGGATAATAGAAATAAATAGATGATCATCAATGAGGCCAAAAAAAGAAAAAATCCTATGTTAAAAAATGAAGGACTTAAGAGAAAAAAGGATAAAAAAATAAAAATAGCAACAATTTGAATGAAAAAATAAAAAGCTATGGTTTAAAAATAAATAGACAACCATCTAAGGAAAAAATGGGGGGAAAAGTCATATCCGAAAAAGACGAAGGAATCAAGACGGAAAAAAATCTAGGTTAAAACTAAAAAGAATAAAGACTTGAATGGAAAAAAAATTGTGTTTTAAAAATAAAAGGATAACCATCCATAGGGAAAAAAAATAAAAGAGAAAAAACCTATTTTCTAAAAAGATGAAGCGTTTAAGTGAAAAAAAAATAGTTAAAGAAAAAGCACAAGAATCTGGACTAAAAAGGTGGTCCTAAAAAGACAAAAGATTTAAGCGAAAAAGGATCAAAAAGTGCAAAAAGTTGAATGAAAAAGAAAAGTGTGGTCATGAGTTAAAAAAAAAAAAAGCGCAAGGACCCAAATATTAAAAAAAACAATGTGTGAAAAAATGAGTAAAAAAATGTGCAAGAATCTGAATGGAAAAAAAAAATGTAGTCCGAAAATATGAAGAATCTAAGCTTTAAAAAAAAAAAACAAAAACAAAAAACGTGCAAGGATCTGAATTAAAAAAAGTATGATCACGGGTAAAAAAAAAAAAGGTGTTAGGATTTGAATGAAAAAAAAAAGTGTGGTCCAAAATAGATAAAGGATCTAAGCAAAAAAAAAAATGCAAGAACTTAAATAAGAAAAAAACTACAACATGATCATGGGAAAAGAAAAAGTGCTAGTGCCTGATTAGAAAAAAAAATATAGTTCTAAAAATATAAATGATCTAAGTAAAAAAAAAAGTAAGGACAAAAATGAAAAAAATTATAGCGATGTTTAAAAAAGAGAAGGAGTTACATGAAAAAAAAAGTATGACGTGGTCAAAAAGGAAAATAGAGTCTTCCCAAAAGACGAAGGACTTAAGTTGAAAAAAAAAAGAAATCGGGTAAAAAAAAGTGCAATGACTAAAATGAAAAAAATAAGCGGAGAAAAATTATGGGGTCTTGAATAAAAAAAACCACAGCGGAGTTTTATAAAAGAAAAATGACCCAAGCAAAAAAAAGGGACCCAAAAAACGCAAGTTGTTCTAAAAATATAAAAGACCTAATTAAAAAAAAATGGCAAAAATTGAAAGAAAACATAGCGGTGTCAAAAAAGGACGAAAGATTTAAATGAAAAAAAATATAAGGACTTGAACGAGAAGAAAATGAAACAAGGGGTATTTTGGTAACGAGGGACCTGGGGTACTATTCATGAACAGTGCACATGAATAATAACCCTAAGTGGCTCTTTTTATATATCGGTAATAATATGTATTTTTATTTTTTATTGAACTTTTGCAAGTTAACCTTTTTCTATCATTTTTCTTTTTATTTTCCTTTTTAAGATTCCATGAGACACAAGGACATGGAATCCATCGATAGCCCCTATGTTGTTAAAGATAGTGCAACATGCAGGAGATTTTTAAGCCCAAGGATCATTTAGGTTGTGTTTATCATGCTATTTCTGTTTCATGTATCTTTGGATTTGAATAATGTACCCCCACTTTTATGAAAAACTTGATATGCTGATTCCTATTACTGGGACATAATCCTTGTGATCATGATATGCATACGTAGTAGTTGTCTTTATTTTTTGGAGCTGTTCACTACAGTTAGCGTTAGAGTGATCCTTGGCCATATATTTATGGGACTACATCTCTAACATAAAGGGATGCTTTTTAAATAACAAGAACAAGAGACATATAAACATAGATATCCTTTTTAAATATCAACATCAGGTGATAAATCTTACTAATTAAACTTGTAAGCTACTTAAACTTGTAAATATGAGCTAGCATACTTGTAAATATGAGTTGCCAATACTTGTTTGTGCTAGTTGGGTAGAGATGATGCTAAGTAGAACATGAGCTCAAACTTGTATACTTTAGTTTGAATTTGGAAACATGAGCAACAAGTACATGTTTGATTACCAAATTCACCTATAAAATTTAAAAATAATGCACATAGAGATAATTCATGCATTATCCAAAACAACTTATCTTATAAGACGTGATAACATGATAGTTTGTGAAATGGATTAGACTATTTAGGAAAATGAATAATATAAGTATACATATAATTGATTGAAAAATGTACTTGTCATCTTATTCAAAGCAAGTAATTAAAAAATAGCAAAAATAATAGCATATAAAAACATAAAGTACAATAAATTAAAGATTAAAGTTTTAATTAAGAAACATATTGCTTAATCCCTATCCTTAGAATTAGTTAGATAATGTTTCAAAATCTCCAATTTTTTTGTCGTATTTCCAATATCTCCGGACACAATTCTCTATCTACAAATCTTTGATCAAGAAAAGAACACAATCACTATAGTTACGAAGAAGTGTAGGTGGAGGAAAGTTTAGAAATTTTAGAAAGTTAAGTGAACAAGTTATATAGCAAAAGCATATATGATGTCACACCTGTACGAGATGATCAGTGTTTTGAAATCTGAATCGGACTAGTCGGTCCAATCGATCTAATTAGGAATCGGACCAACGATCGGTCCGGTTTACATACATATCCGGATTGTGAAAAAACCGATCAAACCCTATCATGACTCGGG
This sequence comes from Dillenia turbinata, assembly GCA_037126225.1. NCBI lineage: Eukaryota > Viridiplantae > Streptophyta > Magnoliopsida > Dilleniales > Dilleniaceae > Dillenia > Dillenia turbinata. Next base: position 13,264,899 of record JBAMMX010000009.1, read on the forward strand.
TTGGATTGTCGAATTGACCCGGCCGATCCGGGTTTTCTTCTTTTGCCCCCTTTTTTGAGAAAAAATATTGATGTCCCGACTCAAGCCTAAGAGCTAAGAGAGCATTTGACTTGTGATGACCACTAGACCAGAATGGGTTGTAGTGTTTTTTACCCTTTTTTAAATCTACTCTATTTTTTATTTGAATTTTCTTATTATTTAAATTAAATTTTGATATATTCATCCTTATTATTTAAATTAGATTTTGATATATTCGAATGATATTTCATATTAAATGATGTGTGATATTTAAAAAATGAATTATATTTTATTAATATTTTATATTTTGAATATGATATGATAAATATATGTGATTAGATATATAAATTTCTAAATTATTAATATATTATAATTTAAATTAATTTATAATATCACGGTGATGTTATTTAATTTTTTTATCATCAATTTGATCGAGTGATTTATTAATTTTGATATGATTAAACAAGAAAGCTATGATGATGATACGTGACAAAAAGGTGTCGTCTGTGGTGATGATAGGTGACAACACTAAGAGATTCTAGTGATGACATGTAAGCACCAGATGACTGTAGCAATGACATTTGTCATCACATATGTTAGGTATGCAGTGTCATAAGCAAAATAGAATTTTCAAATTCTGTAACGATTTTTTTATAAACTATATGAATAAAAATATTTAATAATATTAAAAATATAAGTAAAAAGATTTTTGACATATCTAAAAGACAGATTCTAATGGATAAGAAGTCATAGTGATAGAATGAAGAATTTCAAATTGCTATATGAATCAAACAAGAGTATTATAAAAATTTAAAAATAGTAAAAATAACGATATATTTGAAATATATAAAAATGTAAAGAAAAAAGTGAAAAAGATTTTCTAAGAATCAAAAAACAAAGTGTATGATGAATTATATAAAAAGTTAGAAATCAAAGATGGAGAGAAAGAGATTTACAGAATCACCAAATTAAGGGAGAAGAATGGAAAAGTTTTAGATAGTGTTAAATATATCAAGAGTAAAACTAATAGTATATTTGTGAGGGATAAGGATATAAGAAAATGTTAGAAGGATTATTTTAATAATTTGTTTAATGTATAAGGTATAAAAGATATCGACAATATCACGATATCTGTAGAAAAGATCAAGAGGGACTTCAAATATAAGATTTGTCCTCATAAAGTACAAAAAACCTTAAAGAGAATGAAAAATAATAAAAGTATAAGATTCGATGATATCCCTATTGAGGTGTGGAAATATTTGGGGAAGGTCGGAATAGTAGTGTTAATGGATCTTTCTAACAAAATTTGGCAAACAAAAAAAATATCTAAAGTATGAAAGAAGAATATACTTGTACTATTATATAAAAATAAATGAGATATGAAAAATTGCTCCAATTATAAAGGAATTAAATTTATAAGTCATACTATAAAAATGTAGGAAAGAGTAATTGAACATAGATTGAAATTGGAGATAAACATATTTCAAAATCAATTTGGATTTATATTAGGAAGATCCACTGCCGAAATAATCCATTTACTAAAAGATTTGATATAGACATTTACAGCACAAAAGAGAAACCTATATATGGTATTTGTTGACTTAAAAAAAACGTATAATAGAGTTTTGAGAGACATATTATGGTAGGTATTAATGAAAAATGAGATTTCTATTAGATACATTAATCTCATCAGAAATATATATGATAGAGCTCTTACTAATATAAGAACTTGTAGGGGGTAAGTGAGACTTTTCCAATAAATATTGGAATCTACCAGGAATCGACTTTAAATCCAATTCTATTTGCAATAATACTAGATGAAGTCATAAAGAGCATCCAAGATGAAATACTATGGTGTATACTCTTTGTAGATGATATAGTATTGATAGATGAAACTACAGATGGTATTAGTGTTAAATTGGAATTATGGAGAGACACGTTAGAGTTTGGAGGATTTAGATTGAGCCGATCTAAAATGAAGTATATGAGATGTACGTTTAGTGATAATCATTAGAACAATAAAGAAATGATAAGGTTAGAAGGAGAGGACGTACCAAAAAATAAACGTTTCTAATATTTCAAGTCCATTATCCAAAATGACGGTAATATAGATATAGATGTAAACAATAGAATCTAAATGGGTTAGATGAGATGGAGAATGACATTTAGAGTTCATTGCAATCATATGATGGGACTACATCTGAAATGAAAGTTTTATAAAATAACATTAAGACCTGCATTACTATATGACATCGAATGTTGGACGATTAAACAATAATAAGAGTAGAAAATTGTTGTAATTAAAATGAGAATGTTAAGGTGGATGTGTGGAAAAATTAAGAAAGATAAAATTATAAATGAAAAGATATGTACCAAATTGTGAATGAAATTAATTATGAATAAGATGCAGAAATATCGCTTGAGATGGTTACAATAAAAACCCAAAATTACACTAATTAGGAAAATCAAGAGTTTAAATATAGGAGATTTAGTCAAACAAAGGGATAGATCGTTAAAAATATGGATGCAATATATTCGTAAAGATGTGACAGTTAAGGAGTTATCTAAAACAATTATTTCGAATAGAAATAAGTGACGTACGAAAATTAGAGTAAATTAAATAATCACTTTTCGTATTATAAATGTATTTTTAGATAGTGTGTGTGTGTGTTTTTCATATTATATATTATATATATATTTTTAATTATTTTATATTTATCTTTAAGAAAATCCTTCTCAAAATTTTGAGATTAAATCTCATATTGTTGTTATGATGATTTTTTCATAAATATTTCCAAGGTTCCAAAAATTAAGAAATATGATTTTTAATTCAAAATTAATGTTTTAGATTTTTGAAAATAAGTTTTAAAAGTTCTAAATAAATTTCAAATTTTATAAAAAAAATTCTAGGCATACGGTGGGGTGGATTAGGGTTTGGAAAACAAGTTGTTGCTAAAATAGTTTTATTACCAAAAATATATTTGTGAGTTGCCTTTGACAACTAATCTCCCATAAAAAAGCTCAGTAATCGGAAAATGTAATTTTTGATAAAAAATAATGCGTCAAACCATTTATATCACCAATATAATATAAAAAAAAATCTAAAGTTTGACATTTACATGCTTCTTTTTATCTAAATATAACCCTTAAAATGGGTTTGTATTGTCAATTGTAGTTGTCAAGTCACGTGACCACAAGAGCCCATGATCGTGCACCACAAGAAGGAGCACTCCTTTTCTTTTTCTGGTGCAACAAGGACCACTCCTCTCTCTCCCCCGGGGCTCCCCTCCGCTCTCTCTCTCCTTCTGCTACCCAATATCTCGGTTTCTCTCCTCATCTCTCTCTCTTGATCTTGCTCAATCTCCTTCTCTTGAGAAAATCTAACCTCCTCCGATCCCCAGGCGAAGGAGATCTGCCCTTAAACCGCAAACACTAGCTGCACTTCGATCTTTTTTTTCCCTCTCTCTTGAAAACCCGAAACCAACAAGTTGCCGCAGGAGACTTAAAGAGACAGAGAGAGAAATTGTGTGCGGTTCAATCGCTTTCTCCTTCAATCGACGATTTCCAAATTCAGTGAATTAAAGACTAAATGGCAAATCGGTCAGTGCAGCCGCCGGGATAGATGTTGAAGCAACAGCTTCCGTTCACATCGATGAAGCCGCCGTTTGCTCCTCTGGACAATTACCATCATTTCTCCTTTTCCGACCTCAATCGTGTCTCTTCTAATCACGATGCCAACGCCATTGCAGTCAAATCTCCTGTGAGTTTCTCAATCATTCCGTCTTCATGTTTTGGTGTCGTGATTTGTGAAATTTGATTGATTGAATTGACCTAGGGCTTGAATTTGTTGAGAATCTTTACCTTTTGTTTCTTTCATTGAAATTGGGTGATTTGTGGGAGTTGAGTTTAGAAAGTGTAGGGCTTAGCAGCTTTTAGTGTGGATTTTTTTTCTTTTTTCCTAGTGGGTTATTTTCTTGCTAATTAAAATAGAAACAGAGATTCTGGAAATGAATTTCATTTTGTGACTGGTTGATTATTACAAGCTCCCAGGTTTTTGTTAGTGAGGGTTCTGAATTGAGCATATTTGAAGAGCAATATGAGAGGCAAAACCACGTACCTTGCAATCATTACGAGGAATGAAGGCTAGTTTGTGAGTTGACCACTATTATTGTATCTTTGGTTCTTATTTGATGTTTCTGAGTATTGGGAATAAGCTAGAGCAACTTGGTCTCCCCACCCTTTCGAGCTATTCACTTCCACTAAAGCATTATGCTTGCAGCAGTTTGGTCTTCATAAAGTTTCTTATTCTTTGTTTTCTGATATACTCGTTTGAATTGTTGGACTATCTATAAGAAATGAATCACAATGTGATTAGAAACATTATAGACCTATTAGTTAGAAAGCAGTTTAGTGATTCCACTTGGTGACAACAGCAGATTCCTTGGCTTGGTTAATGTGAGGCAAGAGTGAGATCTAATGTTAAACAAAGAATCTTATAAATGACCTAGGCATACAAGATTGTGCAATTAAGAAGTAGATTCTGCTGCCCCATGGTGGTGATTATGACCAAAAACTGTCCTTTATTTCTCTTTCTTAGCTCCGGATCAATTTCATGCTTTCAGAATGATTTCAAGGTTAGCTGTGGTACAGTGGACTGGTTCTAATGAACATATATGTGTCTTTTGTTCAGTCTACTTGCCAGAAAAGTTCTTACTTCTAGTGTAGAAACATCTAGGCTCATCTTTTGATGCACTATTCTTACTGTAACTATATGTTTGGGTATACTAATTTTGTTGAGTTTATCTGGATTCCTAATTCAGAAGAGCTAATTTTCTGGCTACAATTGTATACACAGCCAGTATTTGGATTTCACGAACTTGTAAACTGTTGTTTGATTGGTCGAAGGAATGAACGTTCACTAAAAAGTCTCAAGAGGAAGCAAGAGAGTGAATTGTTTACTTAATTTTAAGAAGTTGGTCCCTTTTCCTATGGTATGAATGGTTATTTATTGCGTCGTGTTTGTTGTGTTTGGTACAGTATGAGTGTTTATGCAAGCCTTTGGATGCAATCTTGATACTTATTCTATGGTATGCAAAAAAAATGCTCTCATATATGTCAATGGGTTGAAGTTGTCAGTTTTATGTGCCTTGAATAGGGTAGTTCCATGAACTTTCGGGTGCTTCACTGGATTTCATGTAATGCTGTTGCTATTATAAAATGCCCAAAAGGATGCAAGTTGTAATGGTTAGGGTCACACTTGGAATTTGGTTAATCTGCTTGAAAGGAGAAACTGATTCCAAGGGGGTTGTAAGCATGACCTTTTGGTGGCTTTCATGAAGTTGAAGCATTCATTAGACCTTATTTTCCCATTGGGGGTTCTTCAAAATTGGCCGACCTCAAATTTTTGGGATAGAAGGTTTAGGTTGTTTTGTTGTTGGGGGTTCTTCAAAGTTGGATCTTGACGGTGTTCTATCTTCTACAGGGAATTATTTGGTACTAGGTATTGATATTAGTTTATTGTTTTTTTTTAAAATATATTTCTAGGGAGTTTTCTTGATGTTCCTTGAACAAATCTTGAGATTTAATTATTGGCTCTGATTTAATTTCCATAAATTTAAATATATTTAGTCATTTTATAAATCCTAATTATTTTTTATCGTTTGTTATGATATGAAGTTTTTTGAAAAATGAAACCCCTTATTGATTTTATTGGTCTGTTTTATTATCTGTTTTGAAAACCCTAATTGATCTCCTGAATGCTTGATATCAAGGTTGGAGATATGCCTAGAATTTCTTTATATTATATGTTCAGATCAAAGTATTCTTCTCTGAACTCTTCCTCAAGATATTGTTGTTGTTATTATTATTATTATTATTATTATTATTATTATTATTATTATTATTATTATTATTATTATTATTATTATTATTATTATTATTATTATTATTACATTTTGAATTTATTTTGTCATTTGATAACAAATGGTGGATTGATGCAATCCTTGATTTTAAAAAACTATGAGACTGATGTAACCCTGTTTCTTTACATTCATGTAGTCAAAATACTTTTGTCGTTGTTGATTGTTTAAATTTACATCCATGTTTTTATTTGTTTTGAAAATGGCCGCATTTATATCAGCAGTCTCCTCTTTACAAGACCCCAAATATATTTAATTGACATTGACATAGAATAGTTTGGAATATCAGAAACTGAATTTGAGGTGATTGTTGCACAGGTAATGTAGTGAGAAATTATTAAATCATATCATTCATTCTTGCCTTTTCCCTCCACTCTTACATTTGGAATTCCAGTATTACATGTATTTTTTTCTCTGCAGTCTTTCTTTGATTTGGAGAATACCATTCGGGATTTGAAAAGTGACTTGAAGGACTTGTTTATTACTTCAGTAGTGTAAGAGTTTAATTTCTTATTTGTTCCTTAAGTCATATGTGTTTTGGTTCTTTTTTGAAAGCATCTGTTGCTTCTTTTCTTGGCCGACCTCAAAATTTGGGATAGAAGACCTAGATTATTGTTGTTGTTGTATCTGTTATTTCTTTTCTTGTGTTTGAAATTGTGTAGTCAAGTTTATGTTTCTGGAAACTGGAAGGTAGTTGTCATCCATGTCCCCTATAGATTGTGTTAGAAAAAATTGGAACGGGTCCGCCCATGAGGGCAGACCCGTCCATTCCCATCCAAAATTTTATTTGAATTTGAAATTGAAGAGGGGGAGTGGTTATTTGGTAATAACCATCCCCTCAACCACCCACTCACTATTTCTTTTGGAAGAAAAGTCATTTCTTTTTTTTCTGATGGCATGCATGAGAAAACATGAGGGGTTGTTTCTTTTAGAAACACAAAACATGGAGATGCCCATTCTTTCTTTCTCTTGAGTGCAATAAAAGGAAATATTGAAGAGAGGGAGGTTTCTCACTCTTGAGGGCATTGGGAAATTGATTATTCTCACATCAAAGGCATTTGGATTGTGAACAATAGGGGGTGATCCGATTTTTGTGACACTTCATCGGCCTAAAATACCCGTCCGTCAAAGAAGCAAGTGATCCAACCCAAAATTTCGATCCGAGCAAAATTTCGCATAATTAATTTTTGTAGATTTGTATGAAAATCTTCATTGGTATCAGAGCATACATGGATTGTTTCCTACCTAATTTGGGTAATTAAAAATTAAAAAATGCTATGCAAGATCTTAAAGGTTCATTAATGGCATCTTGAAATTGAGTTATCGAAATGCTCTCAATTTTATACCATAGCATGCTTATGAGATGTAGATCTGATATGCAAAATTTGGTATGCATCCTGTCGCGCCCCAAACCGGGATCGTGAATAGTCGCCCGTTGCCCTGACTGCCGACCGTATTTTTACAGAAAATTGGACAGAACCTCCCCACAAATCGGAGGTCTCCCATTTACAATTCAACCTGTTTTAAACCTATATAATTCGAAATCATCCTGAAAATAAAACAAATGGCCATCCCGGCCTCTCCAAAACCCATCAACCACAGCAGACATCCAGAATAACGTCAGGCTAAGTAAATCACCAACAGTCCTAACCACAGACCTCTACTGCCATGCCCAACTAGAGCATGAGCAGCCGCCACAATGAGCGGACCTAAATTTTATATAATATATAATAGTTTCCCAAGTAAAGAGTTTAAATATTTACAAATGCCTCAATACAAGCATCATATGAGAGTTTCACAACAATGTCTATAAATATTACAGTCATCCCATAAAAATATACACGGTCAACTACGGACCTCAATATCCAGACTACGCAGGGTCGAAATAAAGTGCTAAATTCGTATTTTAATTTTAACTTAAACCTTACCGTCGAGAAGAACCAACCCGCCTAGGATGAAATGAAATCTCTAGACTCTGAAACGTCGCTCTAGCACAACGATCCTGTCTGAGGGAGGAAAGAAGAGGGGTGAGTATCTATGGGAGGATACTCAGCAAGTGAGGGGAAGGACATCGTCCTATCAATATCAAGTGTGAACTTGGAGTGTCAAAACATGTAATACAATATCGGGTATATGAAAATAACGTGTAGTTTTAAACATATCTCAAGGCACACATCAGAAAATAACATATGCATCCATCCAAATATCAAATCACATGAGAAAAGCGGCCGAATAAACAACCCCGGCAATGGTTTACCTCGACCAAGGACTGGCGCATTGGGGGTTTTCACAATGCAAATATCAAATAATGGCTCTTTATCCCAATGTTAGCCACAGACTACTCCAACTAGCCTGTAAATAATAATAATAATAATAATAATAATATACATATAAATAGTCAGCCGTGTATGATGCCCTCGCCCAGTGCTAGACAGAGATACAACTCACGTCCTTCTCCAATGAGGGTTCAACCTGGGACAACCATACACACGACAATCTGGCGGATATCTTCGGCCGAAGAGTATCCGGACATAAGGGGTGCCGCTACCAATCGTCCTTCGTAGCTACGGAACAATATCAAATCAGCCGGGCACGTGGCCCCATGCATCCCAACACCATATCAGCCGGGCATATAGCCCCATACATCGTATTATAATATCAGCCGGGCATACAGCCCAAATGGTACGTATAAATCCATTCAAAACCATCTGCCAATGCAAGTGGAAGCATTAAAACATATCAATATATCAAAAGGGTGGCACAATATCCGGTTATCAAACTCATGGATGCATATCAATAAAATCATAGTTGGGACACTCCAATGGTCACAAAAATATGTATATAAATACTTATCAAAATACAAAAGTTCAATTTTCATACGTACAGAAATCATGTCATTTGAAAATCGGTAAAACATGGTTTATCAATCAATAGTAGATGTCGTAGTCCCACTCACAATATGGGGGAAGGTAGTGCACTCCCCAATAATATCACGAATCGAACCAAACTCGACTCCTCGAGTCTCTAAGAAGTCAACCTAATCAAATAATCACGAATTTCATCAATTTTCCAACTAATTTCTGGGTTTATCATTTTCCTTAAGTTCGTACAAATCCTAAACTCTTCGATTTATAAATGTACTCCAATATAATCAATTTCTTTCCATTTATAAATAAATAATGAAATCAAAACCAATCTAAATTCAAACCCTAAAACCATTCAAAATTGAAAATCAATCTAAAATAAATAAGTTTCCTACAAAATGGAAAAACTCTTTGAAAAATCATACACTTTTCAATTCTCATCCGATTCCTTCAAACCATATGTCATTTTAAAGGTATTGAAGCCTATTTTCATAATACGTAAATTGTATCCTGATTTCCTATATACAAAACAAACTATAATATAAAACAACGCCTCAATCCTTAAGCTCCAACCTTAAATCCAATTACTTTCATGCATAATTTGAATTAAATTCTAGATAAACCATTCAAATCAACTCAATTCGATTTCTATTATTCCTTAGCATGCTTCTTCTGTATCAAATAGCATAATTTTATGAATTATGCATCATTTACTTCACTAATTACATATTAAATATCAGAAAATCGCATCATATACTAATCTAACATATATATATCTCATTACCCTAGATTTAACCCTAATTTTACTCAATTTATTGAGATGATCAAAAATTTCTCACCTAGGGTTTTTCGGTTTGCAGACCTAGCTTCCGGTCGCCAGTGGACTCAAGCTTGAACCTATAACGATTTCAATTTACAGCAATCGTTAGAAATTTAACCTAAATACTCAGAATATTCAAACCCTAGAATCAAAATTGGAAAACCTATGCTTACCTATGCACGGCTGTGACTTAGGGTTCTCGGAGGCCTATTGGTGATTGTTGCTTTGGGGTTTCAACTAGGGTTGTAGCAGGGCTCTCAACGCATGAACGAAAGAGAGAGCGAGAGCACTGTGAGCTGTCGCGCGCAGAAGAAAGGGGAGAGGAAGAGACTTTGGTCGCACGGGAAAGGGAGAGTAGAGCGAGTGAGATTAGAGAGAGAGAGCGAAATAGAGAGGGACAGAGAGATTGTGAGAGACTGTGGTAGAGAGAGGCCGAGAGAGAGACTGTGCGAGGTTGAGAGTTGGCGACCCACGGCGGTTCGCGGTGGTCGCGGAAATCGAGGGTGAGGGAGAGAGTGAATCGCAAGACCGCGAGGGATAGAGAGGGAAAGAGAGCGATAGAGAGTGATTCGCGAGAGGTAGAGAGAGAATGCGAAGGAGAAGGAGAGACAGAGTGTTAGAGAGAGAACCAAAAGAGAGTGGGAGTGAAAGATCGGTGATCATGGGTGGTTGATGGTGTCAGAGGCGGCGGAACACGGCGGAGGAGGCGGAGGGAGAGGGGAGAACGGTGGCTGCGGCGCAGGAAGAGGAAAGGTCGCGGGAGAGGGAGAGAATACGAATGAGAGAGAAAGGGAATTAGGGCTAAGAGCCCTAATTCTAATTTGGGGGAAGTGCTGCGTTTTGGGCCAAAACGCAGCGCTTCCTCCCTTTTTTTTTTTACAAATAAATAAATTAATACATAAACAAATGTATATATATACTCACTTTTCTCTAGAATATAAATTTCATAAAAATGGGATTTACTGCGAATTACGGACGCAGCATTTTAAAATATACCAAAAATTTAAATTTAATATCTCAAAATCGAAAATCAATAAAATTAAAATTTCTATATATATATATATATATATATATAACTGAGGAATATTTTATTTAAATCCAGGAACGAAAGTACAACAGTACGTATACCTCAGTGTTGGCGTTACATTTTCTAACCCCCTAAAAATAAGTTTCGTCCTCGAAATTAAAAGAATGCCTTATCGAAACAAATGGGAAAAGGCTGCGAAGCGCTTGTGGGTCACTGATAATTGGCCATCATCTTAGATCAAGCTAGTAATGCTACTCGATCATCACTAACCATACTAACTCCTAATGTACGGAGTCCCATCAAGCAAGAGAGATAAGCACTCTCTATATACTGAATTTCAAATCAACTGCTCACTAAGAGGAGTGATAATCAATAGCTCCTCATTTAGTGGTGAATATTGTCTACCCAACAGTTGGATGCATGAAGCTCTCACACAAGAATGGTTCGAGCCGGTGTACACATGAACATGGGCGTCGACTCCAATTATTTTCATGGTACCCATGATGTGAGAAAATAAAGATATTAGTTAGTAAATATGGAAGAAAACATATACTCACACACATATATTTATATATATATAGATATCAAAATGTATGTACAAACCAACATAGCTATGCCTTTAAGGCTTTAACTAGTGATGGTTCTAAAAAGGAAGTACATGAAACCCAAAAGAAAGTACATGGAAGCTCTCTAAACATGGGGACCAGTGGGAGGAGTACCAATAACTACGTCAAGATCTGTCTGATCATCCTCCTGCGTCATGGCGTACACACGGGCCTGTGTCCTCTGCTGCTGTCGGGATGATCTTGGCACCGTGTTACTCCCAACTGTTGTTCGTGGAGCAGTGTGACTCGAGTGCACAGGTGCTCCCTGCTATCCTCCTCGTGGAACACTCGAGTAGTTCGTAGCTGTCTGACCCCTCAATCCCAACTCGAGACAAGCACTTCTGATGTGCCCTGGCTTCCCATACCGGAAGCATGTAATAGGCACCCTACACTCTCCAAGAGGGTGGTGTCTACCACATTGGTGGCAAGAGGGGTGCCACTGAGCTGAAGTCTGAGTAGTGGCACTAGGGGCCGGTGCTCTGAACCCCTGGGATTGTGATCCTTGCTCAAAATGTGTCTGTCTCAGCTGATGAAGGTCTCCCTGATATCCTGAAGTCCTGCCCCTCTTCGAGCCCTGGCTCGAAATAGCCTCAGATCTCTTCTTTTGCTCTCTGTTTTCCTACTGTCTACCCTCAGCACGGACTATCTCCTCCGTCCTAAGTGCTGAGTCTACGATCTCCGCGAAGGAGAGACTAGGAATCACCGTCATATATCTCCTGATGTTCAAGTTGAGGCCGTCCTCAAACTTGAACCGTAGCTGCCTTGGCGTCGCCAAGTCTGGAACAAAAGTAGCTAGTCTCCTCAATTCCGCCTCGTACTCTGTCACTGTCCTGGTTCCTTGTCGCAAGTGCAAAAACTCTACCCTCTTGCGGTCCTGCTGGAACTCAGAAAAATACCTGCGATCGAACACCCGTAGGAAGTCCTCCCATCGCAGAGGCCCGATAGCATCGTCACGAATCGCCTCCCACCAAGTGAGGGCGTCACCATCTAAGAGTCTCTCTGCTACCCATAACCGATAGTCCTCGTTCAACCCCAGATCAGTTAAAATTCTGCGGGTGCGGTTGATCCAGTACTTCGCTGCGGTGGAATCACCCGTCCCCGTGAAATCCGTGCAGCCTAACTGTCTCGCCTCTTTCACCAACTAGGTGAGCTCGTGAATACGTCTCAAGGTGGAGGAGGTAGTGTCACTAGGTCCTGAAACAGTGGAAGGACCAACAACTGGTGGCTGAGCTGGTACAACTTGAGGTGGCACGGCCGTAGGAATCGACGCGGCCATCGGTACTGGTGGAGGTGGCATCTGTATGCCATGTGAACTATACCACTCAAACACCTATCTATAGGCATCCAGTGGTGGTGGTGGCACTACGGTTGTAGCAGCTGGTGGAGTAGGTACTGGAGGAGGTGTGTTCGAAGAAGACATGTCCTCTGGTGCTCCAGTGGGTTCAGTAGGAGCAAAACTGGTACCTCGCCTAGTCATCATACTACTGCGAGGAAAAAGGTACTAGTTAGGCAGAAATGTAAAGATTAGGGTTAGTTATGATATAACTAACCCCCTAAACTAAATGAACTAACTGGTTCAAGAACCAATGAAAAAGAAATGCTAGGTTAGTTACAACCCGTATCAAATCGCCCTAAAAATGGATGAGCTTACAAGTTTAAGAACCGATAGAACTAATATACTAGGTTAGATACACACCGTATCTAACCCCCTAAAAAGAATAACTCATACGCCTAAGACCATATACCGGGATCTCATGACTGTAATGAAACTCTCATATGCATTGAGAACTTTTAAATCGTACTTGGTAATATTTTCAAAACTATTCTATAAAACACAGCTCTCAACCTAGAGCTCTGATACCCAGAGAACTGTCACGCCCCAAACCGGGATCGTGAACAGTCGTCCGTTGCCCTGGATGCCAACTGTATTTCTACAGAAAATCAGGCAGAATCTCCCCATAAATCGGAGGTCTCCCATTTACAATTCAACCTGTTTAAACCTGTATAATTCAAAATCATCCTGAAAATAAAACAAATGGCCATCCCGACCTCTCCAAAACCCATCAACCACAGCAGACATCCAGAACAACGCCAGGCTAAGTAAATCACCAATAGTCCTAACCACAGACCTCTACTGTCATGCCCAACTAGAGCATGAGCAGCCGCCACATTGAGCAGACTTAAATTTTATATAATATACAATAGTTTCCCAAGTAAAGAGTTTTAAATGTTTACAAATGCCTCAATACAAGCATAATATGAGAGTTTCACAATAATATCTATAAATATTATAGTCATCCCATAACAATATACACGGTCAACTACGGACCTCAATATCCAAACCACGCAGGGTCGAAATAAAGTGCTAAATTCGTATTTTAATTTTAACTTAAACCTTACCATCGAGAAGAACCAACCCGCCTAGGATGAACTGAAATCTCTAGACTCTGAAACGTCGCTCTAGCACAACGATCCTGTCTGAGGGAGGAAATAAGAGGGGTGAGTATCTATGGGAGGATACTCAGCAAGTGAGGGGAAGGATATCGTGCTATCAATATCAAGAGTGAACTTGGCAATATCGGGTATATGAAAACAGCGTGCAGTTTTAAACATATCTCAAGACACACATCAGAAAATAACATATGCATCCATCCAAATATCAAATCACATGAGAAAAGCGGCCGAATAAACAACCCCGGCAATGGTTTACCTCGACCAAGGACGGGCGCATTGGGGGTTTTCACAATGCAAATATCAAATAATGGCTCTCTATCCCAATGTTAGCCACAGACTACTCCAACTAGCCTGTAAATAATAATAATAATAACATACATATAAATAGTCAGCCGTGTATGATGCCCCCGCCCAGTGCTAGACAGAGATACAACTCACGTCCTCCCCCGATGATGGTTCAACCTGGGACAACCATACACACGACAATCTGGCGGATATCTTCAGCCGAAGAGTATCCGGACATAAGGGGTGCCGCTACCAAACGTCCTTCATGGCTACGGAACAATATCAAATCAGCCGGGCACGTGGCCCCATGCATCCCAACATCATATCAGTCGGGCATATAGCCCCATACATCGTATCATAATATCACCGGGCATACAGCCCAAATGGTACGTATAAATCCATTCAAAACCATCTGCCAATGCAAGTGGAAGCATTAAAACATATCAATATATCAAAAGGGTGGCACAATATCCGGTTATCAAACTCATGGATGCATATCAATGAAATCACAGTTGGGACACTCCAATGGTCACAAAAATATGTATATAAATACTTATCAAAATCTAAAAGTTCAATTTTCACACGTATAGAAATCATGTCATTTGAAAATCGGTAAAACATGGTTTATCAATCAATAGTAGATGTCGTAGTCCTACTCACAGTATGGGGGAGGGTAGTGCACTCCCCAATAATACCACGAATCGAACCAAACTCAACTCCTCGAGTCTCTAAGAAGTCAACCTAATCTAATAATCACGAATTTCATCAATTTTCCAACTAATTTCTGGGTTTATCATTTTCCTTAAGTTCGTACAAATCCTAAACTCTTCGATTTATAAATGTACTCTAATATAATCAATTTCTTTCCATTTATAAATAAATAACAAAATCAAAACCAATCTAAATTCAAACCCTAAAACCATTCAAAATTGAAAATCAATCTAAAATAAATAAGTTTCCTACAAAATGGAAAAACTCTTTGAAAAATCATACACTTTTCAATTCTCATCCGATTCCTTCAAACCATATGTCATTTTAAAGGTATTGAAGCCTATTTTCATAATACGTAAATTGTATCCTGATTTCCTATATACAAAACAAACTATAATATAAAACAACGCCTCAATCCTTAAGCTCTAACCTTAAATCCAATTACTTTCATGCATAATTTGAATTAAATTCTAGAGAAACCATTCAAATCAACTCAATTCGATTTCTATTATTCCTTAGCATGCTTCTTCTGTATCAAATAGCCTAATTTTATAAATTATGCATTACTTACTTCACTAATTACATATTAAATATCAGAAAATCGCATCATATACTAATCTAACATATATATATCTCATTACCCTAGATTTAACCGTAATTTTACTCAATTTATTGAAATGATCAAAAATTTCTCACCTAGGGTTTTTCGGTTTGCAGACCTAGCTTCCGGTCGCCAGTAGACTCAAGCTCGAACCTATAACGATTTTAATTTACAGCAATCGTTAGAAATTAAACCTAAATACTCAAAATATTCAAACCCTAGAATCAAAATTGGAAAACCTATGCTTACCTATGCAAGGCTGTGACTTAGGGTTCTCGGAGGCCTATTGATGACTGCTGCTTTGGGGCTTCAACTAGGGTTGTAGCAGGGCTCTCAACGCATGAATGAAAGAGAGAGCGAGAGCTCTGTGAGCTGTCACGCGCAGAAGAAAGGGGAGAGGAAGAGACTTTGTTCGCGCGGGAAGGGAGAGCAGAGCGAGTGAGATTAGAGAGAGACAGTAAAATAGAGAGGGACAGAGAGATTATGAGAGACTATGGTAGAGAGAGGCTGAGAGAGAGACTATGCGACATTGAGAGGTGGCGACCCGCGACGGTTCGCAATGGTCGCGAAAATCGAGGGTGAGGGAGAGAGTGAATCGCGAGACCATGAGGGATAGAGAGGGAAAGAGAACAATAGAGAGTGATTTGCGAGAGGTAGAGAGAGAATGCGAAGGAGAAGGAGAGACAGAGTGTTAGAGAGAGAACCAAAAGAGAGTGGGAGTGAAAGATCGGTGATCGTGGGTGGTTGATGGTGTCGGAGGCGGCGGAACACGGCGGAGGAGGCGGAGGGAGAGGGGAGAACGGTGGCTGCGGCGCGGGAAGAGGAAAGGTCGCGGGAGAGGGAGAGAATACGAAGGAGAGAGAAAGGGAATTAGGGCTAAGAGCCCTAATTCTAATTTGGGAAAAGTGCTGTGTTTTGGGCCAAAACGCAGCGCTTCCTCCCCCCCTTTTTTTTTACAAATAAATAAATTAATACATAAACAAATATATATATATATATACTCACTTTTCTCTAGAATATAAATTTCATAAAAATAGGATTTACTGTGAATTACAGACGCAACATTTTAAAATATACCAAAAATTCAAATTTAATACCCCAAAATCGAAAATCAATAAAATTAAAATTTCTCTATATATATATATATATATATATATAAGTGAGGATTATTTTATTTAAATCTAGGAACGGAAGTACAACAGTACGTACACCGCCGTGTCGGTGTTACACATCGGATGAGTATCTTAAAAGATATTACAAATCGTAGTCAAAACTTAATATACTCATAACTCTCAAAATATTAGGTTTCGTAATATGAAATTTATATGATTAGATTTTTCATGAAAAATATTTTCCAACCATATAAAAATCGCAAAAAATGATTAAGAATTGATAGAGATATGACTTGTCAAAAAATTGTTTGAAATTTGGAAATTTGGGGAAGAAGAAGAATAGTAAAATGTTCAATCTCACTCTCGGCAACGACAAATGTAATCCACCCCTTAAGATAGAAAAGTCCGATTAAAAATCCGAGACTATCAATGGACTCCGAGACATTAAAAATGTGGGTAGCCAAAATTTAGTGACCCACGGCCGCCGGGAAGGCGGCGCGTGGCCTTCACTCGCCACCATGGGCGTGTGAAAGCCACACATAACT
Organism: Dillenia turbinata; assembly: GCA_037126225.1. Classification (NCBI taxonomy): domain Eukaryota; kingdom Viridiplantae; phylum Streptophyta; class Magnoliopsida; order Dilleniales; family Dilleniaceae; genus Dillenia; species Dillenia turbinata. The sequence goes on from JBAMMX010000009.1 coordinate 13,281,859, forward strand.
TTATTTTATGACAGTTAGATCCTTTGGCACGTGAAAGCTCGTGCTGGAATCATTTTGCTCCCAATTTTAACCAAAATAAATCTTGTATTTATTGTGATTTTTCTGTGATTTAAAATTTTTTTTTAGAGAAAAATATTTATTTTGATTATTAAATCAATAAATATTAGAAAATTACGAAAAAAAATAGTTTTTCAGTCTGGAAAATTTTGGAAATTTTTGTATAAGTCATAAAATTCATTTTAGATTTTTTTATGAATTTTAATATATTTTCTGGGGTTGAAAATTATTATTTATTGATTTATAATCAATAAATGTTAGAAAATTACAGAAAAATCATTTTTCTGTTCTAGAAAATTCTGAAAATTTTTTGGTGGGACTAGAAAATTATTTTATTAATTTTAGTTATTTGAGTGTAAATTGTTTGTGCTCGTTTTAATTTTATACTCTTTTTTATGTATGAAAAATTCGTTTTTTCAACATAAAATTGTTTGATAATTGAGCATATTATTTAAAATAAATAATTTTATTATTTATTATAATATTATGGTTGGTTTAGTGTCCAATCTAATATTGTACCTATTTTTTAGAGTAATGGTGATATTTGGACAGAATATTAGAGTTCTCAGAAGGAGAGTTAAAGTATTAAGAAGTTCGAAATGTATGATGACGTTGGGTTAAATTTGGATAGACCCAACTCATACTTGATCAGATCTTTTGGAGCACAATGTATAGAACTTCTTGGATTAGGTCATTCCTTTTGGGGGAACGACGTATATATATAATATAAGAAATACTTTGACCTTTAATTGGGACAGCGTGGAGGATGAGATGATTGTCGAGAGAGAATGTGATTCCTGACAGTGTGAGACCCATATTAATAAAAATATGGAGGGTCAAGAGTCTGGTGACCTAAATAAAGAAAAAAGTATCCCACAGTATAAATAGCATAGCTTACGTGCTATAAAGAGATTTTTTCTCCTAGGGATAAATAATCCATTAGAGTATCTCTGAAAGAAATTTTTGGATTGGAAGAATTTAAGTAATTTTCATCCAAAATTGAAAATATTTAAATACTTTGTGTATTTAAATAGGAGGTTTTAGGTTGACAGAATTTTAATAATTCTCACATAAAATTTATAGAATTTTGTAATTTTAAATTAAATTTTGTGATAGCAATACATTAGGACCATAGATGATGTTTGGAAACATAGTGAACTTTCGATTCTATACCTAATATTGATCTGTCATGGATGTTAATCTTGAAGTATAAAATTACGTGAATGATATGAGCATTAGTATGCATGTCTACCCTCTTAGAAAACCCAAACCATAGCATTGAAATGCTTTATAGGGGATTTGAATAGAGATGACAATTTGAATGGCGACAATCATGAGATATGACACTATACAATATAAAATGTACTGAGAGAATTAGATGTCTCAAAAAGGTATCAAACATGACATATAATATCCTGTAGTGGGCAATACTGTCTAATAATGGAGAGAACTAGATGTTTACCAGGTGTGAAAAATAATAAATTCCACTGCTCGAACGACTCTAGTTGGCTTTCAGATTGAAGGCATGACACCTAAGGGTAAACAATACTTTGACTGCTCATGATTTTGGGTTGTACCTCAAAGAGAAAGAATGAGAGTCAGCAGGTCATGTTCTCTCCAATGAATAGAAAGTTCAAATTTTGATTCGATTTCTTTCTATCTAGTGGGAGCACCTGAAAGTCAGTTTGATTCATTATGACAGTATGAAGACTTTCTCGAACATTGCTTACCACGTTCAGCTTCGGGATGAGCAGTTTTGTGTTGCAAGATTCATAGTTGATGCTTTTGTAGTAGAATCTAGTCCCAACAGAGTTTCGAATTCTAAACGTGAAAGGAACTGGAACAAAAGTAAGAAAGGTAAGGAAATTATAGACGGATCATAAAAGAATAACCCTGGATATAAGAATAGATAGAGAGACATTTATGAGCTTTTCGTCGATTGCTTTCTGGTAGTAGATAGAATGTAGAGAACGATGTAAGAATAAATGTTAGAGGAGTTGGCACTTGTAAACTACAGTTACAAAGTGATCGAACTCTTATTCTGCATAAGGTTCTCTACGTGTCAGAAATTCGACGGAATCTTATCTATTCTTATTCTTTTGAAATTTGACTGTGATTTGAACTTTCAGATATATATGGATGATTTATGTTTAAATGACATGTGTAGTGGTTTGGACAGTTTGTAAATGGTTTTATCATTTTGCAAATTTTAATAATGTGACATGGCAGACTTGATCACATTGGGGCAAGACAGGGTAAGTCAACTAGTGAGAATAAAACTATTGGGTTCACTCACAAAATTTAATTTACCAACATGTAAATGTTGTCTTGACAGCAAAATGACCAGAAAACTATTGGGAAAAGTCATACGAGATAAATTTCTATTGTATTTGATCCATTCAGATATTCGTGATCTAATAGATATGGAGGGTACGCATGGAATTTTGTGTTTCATTATATTTATTAATGATTTCACGTGTTTGATCATATTTGTTTGATTTCTCACAAGTCTGAAGCATATAAGTGATTTAGACATTATATGAGAGAGATAGAGAATCAGACGAATAGATAGTGTGAATGTTTACCAGATCAATTTAAAGATCTGGGTAATGAAAGAAACACAATCTGACATTTGACCATTCCTTATACATCCCGTCAGAGTGGTGTTATAGTGAGAAGGAATAGGATATTGTTGGATATGGCAAGATCCATGATGACACATGTTCACTTGTAGATTTTCTTTTGCGGAGATGTCTTGTTGACTGCGACCATTATTTTGAACAAAGTGCCTTCAAAGACAGTACCAATGACAGGATATAAACTTTAGACTGATAGAAGGTCGTGTCTCAGTGACTTGAGACCTTGGAGATTAACAGTCTGTATTTTGAGATTTTTCAATAAATTTGAAAAATTGGGTCCCTATAGAAGTAAGAGTATTTTTATAAGATATTCCGACCAGTTTAAAAGTTAAGTATTCATTTGTGAATAAGATGATGGTACTACAGTAGAGATTAGATCACGGATATCACATTTCTAAAGAATGATTTTCCTAGCAGAGGTGATGTGAAGGACATAGAGCTGTTATTTGAATTAGTTAATTCAAATAATAGTTTTGTCTATTACGGATTGTTAGAATAGTGCTGATCCTAGTGGGAGGGATTTAAAAATCTAACGATTCAACTAAGTTACATACTCAGAAAAGTGCTAGGAAAAACGTGCCTGAGCATCACTTGGGGATTGAAAAACACATATGTGATGTTTCTTCATAGGATGAATAAGAGTTTCAGAATGTATATGAGACTCTGTCTTATCCCATTAAGGGTGAATAGAAAAATGCAATGAAGAAAAATAGGAGTTGATGAAGTCCAACCATGTATGAGAATTGGTTGAGTTCATATTAAGACGCAAAGTTATTGAGAATAACTGGGTTCTCAAAACTAAGTGTATGACAGATAGAACTATTAGGAGATAATAGGCTCAACTGGTAGCAGAAGATTGCACTCATTAAAAGAGTATTGATTATGAGGAAACATTTTTCCAGTAGTGAGATTTATCTCTATTCGCATATAGTTGGCAATAGTGACCAATTTGAATTTAGAATTACGTCAGTTGGATATGAAGACTGCCTTCCTCTGTGGTGAACTTAAGGAAGAAGTTTGAATGGCACAACTAGAAGGTTTTGTCATTAAAGGCCAAGTAGATCAATTGATGGCCTAAAGCAGTCTTCTAAACAATGGTATTTGAGATTTCATAGAGATGTGCTCTCTTATGACTTTGTCATGATAGACAAAAGCCATTGTTTCTATTTGAAAGGTCCATTGACAAGTTTGTAATTCTATTCTTATATGTCACGGACATATTGTTAGTGGCGAATGACAAGGAGTATGACCTTTGAGATGAAGGATATAAGTAAAGCAGATTGGGAATTGAATTCCAGAGAAATCATTCCAGGAGATTACTAGAGTTATCTCAAAAGTCTTATATTATAAAGATTCTGGAACGGTTTAGCTTAAAAGACTGTAAATCCATTGATACTCCTGTGACTATAGGAAATAGTTCAGAAGATGATATATGCCCTAAAACTCCTCCGGAACAACGTATTCTAGTACTGTTGGGAATTTGGAGTATGCTATGAAGTGTACTTATTCTGATATTTGTCATGCTATGAGGTTTGGTCAGCAGGTATCTGTCCAATCTAGATAGAATAATTGGATTGTTGTGCAAAAGATGTTGTGATATCTGAGCGGAACTGCGAATTATTTCCTTCATTATTAAGGAAATGATCTAGTATTGAAAAGATATACAAATACTGATTAGAGAGGAGATTTACATGAGAGAAAATCTACCTTCGGTATGTTTACTTGCTCATTGATAACGCTATCTCATAAAGAAGCAAATAACAAACCCGTGTATCACTTTCTATAGTGGAAGTAGATTTGTGGTCAATGCTTCAGCAGTTCAGAAAATGAGTTTGGTTAAATAGATAATGCAATATTTGGAGTAGTAAGCAACGTAGTGGGAGCTTGACGATTAATTTTGATAATCGGTTTGCTATTGCTTACGCGTAAGACTCCAAATGTAATGGTAAAACCAAACATAGACACAAAGAACAATCTTGTCAGAGACATGATCGAAAAGAGGGGAATGACATTGAGATATGTATCTACACATTTGATAGTGGCTTGTCATTTTTGGAGGCCGATGCCTTAAAAATATGTTGGTGAGATATGTTAGATAATATGGATTGTATAGATTGTGACAGTATTTATTACTGTGATGGTGATTGTGATTATATATAGAAAGTATGTACGTTATAATACTCATATTCGTTGACATTTGAATTTTGTTTTCGTGCCCAAAATTCTTGTATCTAGAATTAAAAGTACGTCAGACAAGTTTTGAGACTGGCTCTCTCACATGAGCAATCGCCTCTAATGTCTGTGTGACATGTAGAGATGAGGCGTGTTAATTTGTGGTGGATTAACACAGATATAAACAGCCTTAGTTAAAGTACTAAGATGAGATTACCGGTTGATGTACTACGTATATGGTAATCGAAATGGATTCTCCACAATCCATTAAACACGTCGAATAGCCAGGTGTGGGTTTTTCCTTGATGTTGTAAGATATTGGAGGACTTGTAAAAAGAAAAACTCAGGTCAAGTGTTATGTATACTTGGATTAAAATCTGGACGATACATTATCTTAGAAAAGAAGACATACGCTTCCAAATGGAAAAGAAAGCATCGTAGCACGTGTTTCATACCATGTGTGCTTATGTAACTATATGAGTAATGAGACGGTACATCCATTTTCATCTCATTATGTCCATCTCATTATGTGAGACTCAGAGGTTTATACGCAACCTCAATTTATACCCTTAGCACTTTTGTCTGTTTCTTAAAATTTTATTTTAATATTACTACTTTAACATATTACCAAGAAATCATGGATGATTCGGTTTGGCGGTGCATATCTAGGAAAACAGTTAAGATAAAGTTGAAAGTTAGTAATATGAAGGAAGACTGTCTTTGACCGACACGTTACTCTGTATTCACAGACCGGTCAATTATGTCTATGATTTAATGTTTAGAGACGTAATTGTGAATACATAATTGAATAAAAGTCAAGTATGCTCTTACATTGTTTTGTGGGATAAGAGATACGTTGACTGTATCGAATAAAAGAATTCTGGGGTATAACGAGATATAATGTCCTCTTCACTACTTTGACGATGAGTTGCTATATATCCTTAACCGGTATATGGCTCTCGAGCTCTTGGTATTCTCGCAGGTCACACGGTCCTCTTACCTATATGAAATTGGTGATGTTCAATAGTAATGATCATGCTATGTATGGTTCTAGCCCTCATGTGTGAGTGGGGGAGATGTTAGAAAAAATTGGAACAGGTCCGCCCATGAGCGCAGACCCGTCCATTCCCATCCAAAATTTTATTTGAATTTAAAATTGAAGAGGGGGAGTGGTTATTTGGTAATAACCATTCCCTTAACCACCCACTCACTATTTCTTTTGAAAGAAAAGTCATTTCTTTTTTTTTCTGATGGCATGCATGAGAAAGCGTGAGGGGTTGTTTCTTTTAGAAACACAAAACATGGAGAAGCCCATTCTTTCTTTCATTGAGTGCAATAAAAGGAAATATTGAAGAGAGGGAGATTTCTCACTCTTGAGGACATTGGGAAATTGATCATTTTCACATTAAAGGCATTTAGATTGTGAACAATAGGGGGTGATTCGATTTTTGTGACACTTCCTCAGCCTAAAATACCCGTCCGTCAAAGAGGTAAGTGATCCAACCCAAAATTTCAATCCAAGCAAAATTCCGCTTGATTAATTTTTGTAGATTTGTATGAAAATCTTCAGATTGAGAAAAGCTTTCCACAAGATACATCTTAAGCTGGTCGGGGAACTAGAGAAAATATTCAGTGGAAGGGTAAGGACAGACCCTTTTGCCTTATTTAGTTATCCTGTTTGATACTTTGGTTAGCATGAAGTTCGATGAAACTCATTATTATGTATTTGACGGATTGAGATAGAAATGTTATGTACATTGTTGGTTGTTAGATTTGGCTGTTTCTCGTGCGAAATCTTCCTGGGAGCTATTTTTCTCTGGAAAATTACTGGTTTGCTTTGTGTTGCTTTTTCTTTAATTGAAGGTACAAGCTATTCTTAATAGCTTTTCATGTGGTTGTCCTCTTGTTCTATAATTATTGTTCATGTATTATCCTCTTTATTTTTGTTATTATGCTCATTATCCTTTTAATTCAATAGTTTGTTTATTATTTTTTTGTTGTATATGTATGAGTGTTTTACTTTAATTGTTGATCAATGGTTTCAATACCAGTGATTGTTAGTATCTCAAACATTGCTTTAGTTACATGCATAACATAGACAAAAATGCCTTGCTCTGTAAAAAGTATGCATAGACAAAAATGCCTTGCATTGTAAAAAGTATGCGGAGATGCCATCTGATTGTTAGCATCCGTAAGGAGATTATACTGCAAATCCATATTTATTTGCCATTTTCTATTTTTCCTTTCTTGGGTATGGTTTTATTGGACATTTCATTAGCCATGAAGCAAAGAAACCAATACGAACATGGGACACCAGAGACAAGACAAAGCTATCAAAATGTTACATAGTATAAAGTGTCATATTACGTAGTACAGACACGACTCATTTTCTAGAAATATTTCATTTTTAATATTCTACTGCACGTGAGAACCAGACCAAAACATCAATTAACAAATAAAAACGAAAGCTTAAGTGGGTGATTATCCCCCTTTACAAACAGAATTTCACATAAAGCAAGTGGATAATCCACACACCAAGTAGCCAGCCCCAGTGCATGACTGGCCAGCTGCGCGCCTCTCAAACGGCCAGCCACACATGCATGAGCGGCCAACTGCATATGCATGAGTGGCCAACCATGGCCCCTCAAGGGCCCTTAAGCTGCCGGCCGCAGCACATAAGCGGCCAGCTGTGGGCCTCAAATGTCTGAACCCATTCATTTGCTTTCTCTGCGTTACGTAAGAAAACTCCTCTCTCTCTCTCTCTCTCTCCCCCACTTTGACCACCAAAAATCAGGCACAAAAAATCATGTCTTCCCCAAGCAAGAGCCGTGAGATAGACTTGATGAAACCGTTAATGATTCTTCTAATTAATCTGCTCAGGATTTTAATTTTCTTTTTCTTTTTGTGTAATTTACACTCATTCCTTTCTGGGTTTTCTTTGTTTCTTTGTTTTAATTAGGATATTGAGTGATTACAAGTTTGAAATGATCAATGATGCATGCAGGAGTTCTAAGTTGATTTCCATGGACCCAAAGATAGTCATTTCTCATTCACCATAATTTAATTATTTCTATTCTTTGATTGAATTAATTTAAATCCTTGTTTTTTTTGCGGTGTTTGATTATGTGGGTATCTGTTATTTTTAAAATTTTTCCCCCTGGTATTAGGTTTCTTGATTTAGTATTTGATACGTTAAGGTTTTTGTAGACTTACATCAGAGGATTTTGGTGGGGGTTTTCTAGATATTATGTGCAATTGTGCTCTTTTTAGTATTGATTTTCAAAATTTCTCATTTTTCTTTCTAAGCTTTGATTTTTGGTTGTTCTTGATTACTTATAGTTACAAGTTGCTCTCTTGTTTTCTGAACTCATTGAATATAGGTTCTTTACTTTTATAATTATTACTATTATTGTTACTGTTATTTTTTTGGTTCCGTAGCTTTATTGCCGATTTGGTTCGCAGTTTTGTTGTTTGCTATAAGTCCTCAGTGAGTTTACTAAATTAAAATGTGCATCTTGAGTCTTGACTAGAAGGGGGAATTTTTGCTATTTCTTCTCTCGTTTGATTAATTGTGGCAGGTCTTTGTCATGGTGGTGTGTGGAGGGTAAGGGTTCTATAGGATTTGTTAACAAGATCAACCACCCAAATATTGATGAGATGTGAGTAATGGACGGTTATGGTGCTTTTGTGGAAATAAGAAATAATTTTAGTGCCTAACATTCTTGGTGATGCTAAATTTCATGTCAGGATCAGTTTGCTTGGATGCGATTAATTAGACTTGGAGCCCCACGTTTGGTATAAACTTATTCATTTAGCGCATTTTGCTCCCACAAATGATATTTATGTTTTATTGCCTAATGCAAATTGGAATCATTTTCTAGTGGTAATGGTTAGAGCATTTGCACATAAGTTTTGACGCACTTATTTCTGTAGATTTGGTAAATGTGTTTGAAGTGTTCTTTCCAGAACTTCTTTTGCATCCGAACCCTTGGACCCCTTAAATGGAGAGGCAGTTGCTCTAATGATGCGCGATAGAATTGCTTGAGTAGAGAGTGAGAGGTATGCTTCTCTAATTAGTTCCAACGTGATCTCTCGGTTTTTCTAATAGATTCTGTCTATGAACAGAGTCAAAGGTTTTGATTCATGTTGTTTCTCTTTCATTCTAATAATTCTTCCATTCCTCTTGCGGCCAACCTCGACTGAGTCAGCCCGCAGTGCTCAACTGGTCAACCGGTCGACTGTGAACATATGCGGTGTGTATGCCGCCTGCTAGTTTTTACAAAAATGGAAAGGGTTACGAATGTGAAGCAACTTGTCTCTCCCCTTGAGAATGCAACTTCCACACTACAATTTTGAAATTTCATATCCTTGTTTAAATTGACCATGCCATCTTTTCCTTTTCCTAATCCTCTGAATTTTTGGTAAAGTAGGATCATCTAGCATTTCGTCTGCATGGCCAAAATAATCACCAATAGTCCACTTTAGAGATGCAAACATGTCTTTCACATAAGCCAAAAAATAAATGGAGAAATTAGATGTTAAATTAATACCATGTCCTAGACCTTATTCCAAAAGTGAAGGAAACGTAATGTTTTGGACAAACAACCATTATGCCAAGCAACAATTATATGGAAGAGTCCACATATTACCTCTTTATGGAAAGGAAGTTGTAGATATTCAACATAGAATGGCTAAAAAAAAGGTTCAATTGAATTTTTTTTTTTCAATACTTGAGGTAAATTATATGAATAACCCACTATAATAAAGATAAATAAGTGGAATGACACTCATCAAGCTCATAAGTGAATGTCTTTTACACGTTTTCCTTATAGTGGGATTTAGATAGCTTAATACTTCGTAATTCTAGTGCAGAAGCAGGGTAATCTTTGCAGGATCTTGTTTAGCATGCTAGTGCTTGTTGTTTCTGATTTTTCTTTGGGAGGAGTTTGCAAGGCTAGGTCGAATCTTCTCTTGAAATAGGCCCATCACGGATTATATGACCAAATGGTATTAGGGATTTGCTCTTGCTAGAACTGGAAATTTGAAATAGATGTAACGGTGGCTATCTTGTTCAATCAACTAAAAAGGGAACAAGCTCTTTAAGGTGGCCTGTAGACTTGGGTCGCGAAATCATGGCCACAAGAAAGCCTTATGCTCGCTTGTTTAGGCCAAAGATTCATTAGATAGATCAACAAGGCTCAGAACAATGGACCTTATTGAGCGCGCTTGTTCTATTTGGACCTAAGTTTGGTTTAGTCATTAGGCTTAGTTTTTTCTTTTTTTTTTATTTTTGGTTACATCGGAGAAATTTGAACTCGAGTTCCCTAGAAAGGAGAAGGGAATGATACTACCTGAGCTAAAGCTCGTCGATGTCATCAGGCTTAGTTGCTAAGGTCTTTAAGTGCATAAGCACCATGTAATGAGATACACATGTATAATGTCTCCAAGGAGACGGTCTAGTAGCAAAAGTCTTTTTTCTTGATCCCGTGATTTGGGGTTTGATTCCTATTATAAAAAAAAATTAAAAAAAAATGATGTAACTCCGACACAACGGTGTTCGTACAAGTATACTGTTCATGAAATTAAATAAAATATTTCTCCGTTTATATATAGAGAGAGCGATTTTTAATAATATTGATTTTCGATTTTGAAGTATAAAATTTGAAATTTTTAGGATATTTAAAGTATCCGTATTTCCGATTTGTAAAGTAAAGTGAGTATAAAAATATCTAGATGATTTTTTTTTACTATTCATTTATTTATTTATAAATTTACTTACAAAAAAAAATATAATAATAATATAAATATATATATAAAAAAAAAATTTATATTTCGAAATTAGGGCTTAAGCCCTAATTTCTCTTTTTTTTCCCCTCTTTCTCTCCCTCGCCGCCTCTCCCTCTCCCGCGGCCATTCCTTCCTCCTCCGCCCCGCGGCTTCCTCCTCCGCCGCGCGATCGCCACCACCGCGGCCATCGCGAACCGCCGCAACTCCTCTCCACCGCCATCTCTCTCTCTCTTTCTCTCTCTCGGTTGCTCTCTCTCACTTCCTCCCGCTCGCGATTTCCTTCGCGATCTCTCCCTCCGCCGCGACTTGGTCGCTCTCCACCGCCAACCCGCGACCACCCGCAGCCACCGCGACCACCACGGGTCACCGCCTGTCTCTCTCCTGCTCGCGCGCGCGACTGCGCGCAGCAGCGCGCGATTGCTCGCGCGGCTGCGTGCTGCTACTTGCGCGACTGCGCGCGGCTGCGTGCTGCTGCTCGCGCGACTGCGCGACTGCCCTGCTCCCAGCGCGCGCTGACTGCCCCTGCGCGCGATTGCTCACGCGTTGACAGCCTTCTTGCGCGCGATAGCCCTTCCTGCGCGCGGCTACTGTGTTACTTCTCTGCTCGCGTGCCTTCTGCCACTCTTGCAGAGCCTATAACGGCAGACTTTGAAACCCTAGGCCGGATCTGCACTCATCTCCAGCGCCGGTGAGAACAAATTTCTAGCCCTAATTCTAGGGTTTTGAATTTTCTGAGTAATTAGAGTTAATTGCTAACAATTGCTCTGAATTTGAAACCGTTATAGGTTGAGCTTGAAACTACTGGCGACTAGAAGCTAGGTCTGCAAACCGAGAAACCCTAGGTGAGGTTCAGTCCCTAACCCTAATTTTAGGGTTTCAAATTTTCTTAAAAAAAATTAGCTATAGATTTCTGATTTCTGAAATTGACTTTAAATTGGGAGCTTTGCAGGTTTCGGAATGGAATGAGAAGACAGTTGGACGAAGGTTGCGAACTGCAAAACACCCTAGGTGAGGGATTTTCAATCCCTTCAATATTCAGACTATTCTGTTGAAATTAGCTTGAGAATAAGTGTAGATATATTCTGAAAATATGCTAGATCCGTAGGAAATGCTTTATTCTTGAGAGTTTGTATGAAATTATTGAGATTAGGTCTAGAATTTGATGTAAATTGGACTGCAAAGCATGATTGAATATCTTAGAGAGTATTAGAGTTTTGTTTGATTGGTCTGTGTAGTTTCCCTTGAGATTTGAATTGAAATTGGCATGAATTAAATTTGGATTATGTAAATTTGGGAGAAATTAGTAAAATTGAGGAATATTGTAAATTTAAAGTCGTTGGTGATTTGAAATGAGTTCTCTTAGAGTTTAAATTGACGTATGCATACAAACAGTTGGAAGTTTGGAATTTAAGTTTAAGGTTATATGCAGTCTTTCTCATTTTAAGCTGTCTTGCATATAGGCAATCACAATACAAATTCTATATTATGAAAATAGACATTAATACCTTGGAAATGACATATGGGTTGAAGAAATCGGATGAGAATTGAAAAGTGTATGATTTTTCAAAGATTTTTCAGTTCATAGGAAACTTATTTATTTTAAGCGTATTTCCAATTTTGATTGGTTTTAGAATTGAATCAGGCTTGATTTTGATTTGATTAATTGTTTATAAATGGGATGAAAGTGATAAAATGAGAATCTAAAAAGGTGATTGTGTAAATGTTTGATTTAAGTCTTAAATGAGCATATATTGAGGGGAGAAACCCTAAGGAAACATGTACCCGAAAATGTAGAACTTTGAGTATAAAATTTGATGGGTTTTAATGTGATTTTGAGTGTTAAAATGTGGATTTGATGTACTTGTATGCATGCTGAATTTTGGATAGAGGTTAGTGAGTATGTGGATGTAAAAATGTCTTGATCGAATCCATTGGAGAGATTGGGAATGACTCTAGTAAGCAAGATGGAGGTTTATATGCGTATGTAATAAGGTATAGAAAGTGTATGTATATATATAGTGATATTGGTGTGTTAAAGTGATATGAAAATGTGCAATTGTAAAGAATGAGTAAAAGCATGTGTTTGTATTTATATGATAAATGTATAGAATTGTATTGGGGTATTGAAGAGAAGAAGTTGATAAAGAATTTTGAATAAAAGTGTGTTGGTGTATATGCTGACTCTTATGTGCGGCGAGAGATTGGATTAGTGTGAGCTTTCTGTAGGATTTGTTGAGTACCATCACTTGAGTCTTGTGGACATGTTGTAAGCATGAACAAAATATGAAGAGTTAAGGTAGTGGCTTAAAAGACTTGACTTGACATTGGAAATTTGAAAGTGAAGAACATGCATTTTAGCCAATTGAACAACATGTAGTCTTTTAGCATAACTTTCTCTACACAGCTCCGAATGACATGAGGTTTTCTGCCTTAGACACTAGACATCCTTAGCTTTAAAAATGAAATAAGAAATCTCTTGATTTGTAGAGGGTATTAGAAGTTATAGCCTATTTTCTATAACTGCGCAGGTTTGAAACTTGCTGATTATATACATGCGTAAGTGTTGGATGTCTTGATCGAGGGGAGCACAGTTTCTACACTTGTTGTGCATTGTAGGGAGTGACTGACCCTCCCGTATACTGTGAGTGGGTTTTATTTCAATGTTTTCGTTTAATATGTAAACTTGGCTTTACAACAGTTTGATAAATGAGCATGATTTATCGTGTGCTTGAAATGTTTTGACTGGCTTTGGAAATGATTTTTGTGAACCGATGGAGTATCCAAAAATGTGGTTGAATTATGAAATATGCATCCATGTGGTTGAAATGTAAAATGTGCCATTTTATGATATACGTTGCATTTGGTTTGTGAACCTGATTTACGGCACATGTTTGATATGATATTGATTTTGGCCTTGAGGGCTGTGATATGTGTTGTTGATATTGATATTGGCCTTGAGGGCTGTGATATGTATTGTTCCGTAGCTACGAAGGACACCGTGAGAGGCGCTTTGGTGGCGTCCGGATATGCCTAGGCCTGGGGTATCCCACGAGTGGTCGAGATGGGATTTACTACACGGTACTAGCCAGGTTGAACCCGAAAGGGGGAGGATTTGGATACACTCTCCAAGTCTAGCACCTGGACGAGGTCCGTCGCCAACGCCGGGGTAGAGAACACTTTAAATAAAAATCGCATAAAACACCCCCGGTGCGCCTGTCATAGGTCGTGGTAGACCTCTGCCGGGACATTTTCGGCTGGCATCTCTATGATTTTGATGACAGTGTTTTGGATGCATATTTGACTTGATATTGCGTGCGAATGATATATTGTTGAAATGAAAAGCATGATGATTTGAAATATGATTTGTATACTTATGCTTTAACACTCCAGTTTCACACCCCATATTACACGATTACATTGACCCACTCACTCACTGAGTATTCTTCCCTGAGTACTCACCCCTCCTCTTTCCCTCCCCAGATAGGATTATGGTGCTAGGGCGACGCATTTGGTTTTACAGACTTGATGGCTTGATGGTGGATTTGGGTGATTCACAACGGTGAGATCAAAGTTTTAATTGAAAAGATGAATTTCATATTTTATTGTCGACCCTGCGAGGTCTTGTTGAGGTTCTTAGTTGGCCGTGTACTTATTTTGGGATGACTGTATAATTTGTATATATATTTATCTGCGAAACTCTCATATTTCATTTGCATTGAGGTAATTGTACGTATTTGAATAATACTTGAGAAATTTTTTTGTAAATTGTATAAAAACTTAGGCCCGCTCGGTGTGACGGCTGCTCATGCTATAGTTGGGCATGACAGTAGAGGTCTGTGGCTAGGACTGTTGGTGATTTGTTAGCCTTGCGTTGTCTGGATGTCGGTTGGGAGATTTGGTGGATTATTTTGAGGCCGGGATGGCCATGTGTTTAATTTACAGGACGATTTTAAATTTTACAGGTTTACAGGTTTAATTGTATATGGGAGACCTCCGATTTATGGGGAGGTTCTGCCCGATTTTCTGTAAAAATACAGCAGGCATCCAGGTCAACGGGCGGCTGTTCACGATTCCCGGTTCGGGGCGTGACAGTTCGGTTGGTATCAGAGCTTTAGGTTGAGAGCTATGTAGGAAGAGTCTTGAAAACATTCCCAAGTGTGTTGTGCTTAAAGTCCTCAATGCACGAGAGTTTCATACAGTCATGAGATCCCAGTACAACGGTTTTAGGCATATGAGTTATTATTTTTAGGGGGTTAGATATGGTGCGTATCTAACCTAGCATATCATTTCCATCGGTTTTTAAACCGGTAACTTATTTGTTTTTAGGAGGTTAGTTATTTCGCAACTAACCCTAACCTTTGAATCATATCTAATTTAAGCTCTTTATTTGTAAGGTTATGATTACTAGACGAGATACTAGATTTGTACCAGAAACATCTAGAATAGCCGAGGATGTTTCCTCGTCAGGTGTACCCTTTTTGCATGTTCTCAGCCGGCTATTATAGCTACGGTTCCATCACCATCAGTTGATGCATTTATGCAGGTGTATGAGTGGTACACCTCCCATTGGATTCGAATGTTTTGATTCATAACTCAAATTCTTTTTAGGGGGTTAGTTACTCCGTAACTAACCCTAATCCTTGATTTTCATTTAATAAAAAGGTGTTCTGTCTGTAAAACTATGCCGCCTAGACGTAGTAGGCGCGGTGCATCAGGTGCACCACTAGAAAGTCCCTCAGTGTCTGATGCACTTGTGGCACTCGAGACTTCACGAGTACCAGAGGATGTTTCCTCTACTTACGCACCTTCATTAGTGCCACCCTCAGCACCTCCACTGACTGGTACAGCTGAGATTTCTCCGCCACCACTCGACGCCTTGAGACAGTGGCAGGAGTGGTACAGTAGATATGGGGTGCAGATGCGATCACCTCCACCATAGACTCCAGCGACCGCACCTGTGGCCATACTTGGTCTTACGGCACCGGTTCCTTCTCCGGTGGTCGGTCCTTCTGTTTTTGCTTCAACCGATGAGACATCGGTTACTTTGAGGCGTATCCATGAGCTTACTCAGTTGGAGACAGAGTTATGACAGCTCAGATACCCAGACTTTTCAGGATCTAGTGATGCCGTAGCGGCGAAACACTGGATCTATAGGATTCGCAGGATCCTTACTGATGTGAGATTGTCAGAGGAGCTCAGATTGAGAGTTGCTGAGAGACTCCTCGACGTAGATGCCCTCTTGTGCTGGGAGGTTATCCGAGACAGTGCTATTGACTCACTGTGATAGGAGGACTTCTTGAGGGAGTTCAACCGCAGATATTTTACGGAGTCCTAGTAGGACCATATAGGGTTGAGACCCAGACGAGCCAGAGCTCGAAGTGGGGTAGGACTTCTAACTTTTAGGGAAACCCCTCTCACTTTACATCAACACAGCTTGGATAGGGACCACGTCCCTAGAGTTTTAGAGTACAGGCCCCTAGTGCCTCTAGTTATTCCACAGCACTGCACCATCCTATCTACAGCGACTGCGGCTGATGTCATTTTGGAGCTTGCGGAGCTCCCTTTAGATGCTTCTAATATGGGAAGCAAGGACATATTTGTAGCTCTTGTCCTGACCTAGGTTTCAGAGGTCAGGTGTCACAGTCACACATGGGTGGACCATGGACGGATCAGCAGGGAGTACCTGCACACTCAGTACACACCGCTCCATGGACTGCAGCCGGGAGCAACACTGTACTAGGCCCTTCATTATAGGAGTCGAGGGCACAGGCCCACGTGTATGTTATGACTTAGGAGGATGCTTAGGGGAACCCAGATACGACCATGGGTAATCGTCCAGTAGATTCTTTTGTTTAGAGTTTATAGATACTCTCCTTTTTGAAATCATGTATATCATGATACCTATGTACCGTTTTGATTAGTTAAAGCTCTAGAAGCTTAACTATTATGATCCTCTTTTGAAACCATGCATCTTATGATGAAATGTACGGTTATAACTGGTTAAAGCCTTAGAGGCTTAACTACTTGATATATATATGTACGTTTATCTTTTGCGTATCCTATATTGGTTCTTTTTTTCAATTTCTCGCATCATGAGTACCATGAAAATATTCAGAGTCGATGCCCGTGTTCTTATTGACACTGGTTCAGATTATTCTTACGTGAGAGTATTTTTTTCGCTCGACAGTTGGGTAGACTGTTATCGTCGCTAGATGAGGAGCTACTAGATTTTTACTCCTCTTGATGAGCAATTGGTCAGGAATTCAGTATATAGAGTGCTTATCTCTCTTATTGATGGGACTCCGCGTATTGGGAGTCAGTTTGACTAGTGATGATCGAACAGCATTACTAGCTTGATTTGAAATAAGGCCGACCTTGCTCGACCGCATTAGAGAGATTAAGGGAGCAAATGAGGAGCTCCAAGGTATTCTTGATAAATCTGTAGAGATGATGACAGAGAGTTCTGAGTCCGTGATGACGGAGTAGTAGTATATCGATAGCGGGTTTGCACTCCCGCCGACAGTGAATCTTCGTAGAGATATTCTAGAGGAAGTTCATTCCTCCATTTACGTTATACATTTGAGAGGTACAAAAATGTACCTAACTATCCGAGATAGTTACTAGTGGTTTGGTATAAAGAGAGAGTTCGTTGCTTGATGCCTGGTTTGTCAGTAGATGATGGCCAAGCATCAGTGACCCACAGGCGCCTTGCAGCCTTTTTCCATTCCCGAGTGGAAGTAGAAACACGTCACAATGGATTTTGTGACAAGGATTGTCGCGGATTTTAGCACGACACGATGCTAATTGGGTGATCGTTGATAGATTCACCAAGTCTGCACATTCATTCTGATTCGTGCTTATTTTCTTTAGAGGTATTGGGACGTCTTTATATTGACATGATTGTCAGACTCTATGGGGTACCATTGTCGATAGTATCAGACAGAGACCCCAGATTCACTTCTAGATTTTTGGCCCAGATTTCAGGAAGCATTTGGGCACTAGGCTGAGCTTTAGCACATCATGCCATCCCTAGACCGATACTTAGAGACGATCATCCATGAATGGATGAAGGCCTTACAATAAGAGATGGAGACCACTTGAGTTTGAGGTAGGAAACATGGTTTTCTTGCTGATATCGCCATAGAAAAGGGTGATTCGGTTCAGGTAGCGGGGCAAGCTGAGCCCCAGGTATACCGGACTTTTCCGTATCCTTGAGAGGGTCGGAACTGTGGTATACAGATTGGAATTGCCAGGTGAACTCTCCCATATTCACGACGTCCTTCATGTCTCAGTACTAAGGAAGTACCTAGCCTTCTATCAGTTTCGAGGACGAAACTTATTTTTAGGGGGTTAGAAAATGTAACACCGACACAACGGTGTTCGTACAAGTATACTGTTCATGAAATTAAATAAAATATTTCTCCGTTTATATATAGAGAGAGAGATTTTTAATAATATTGATTTTCGATTTTGAAGTATAAAATTTGAAATTTTTGGGATATTTAAAGTATCCGTATTTCCGATTTGTAAAGTAAAGTGAGTATAAAAATATCTAGATGATTTTTTTTACTATTCATTTATTTATTTATAAATTTACTTACAAAAAGAAATATATAATAATAATATAAATATATATATATATAAAAAAAATTATATTTCGAAATTATGGCTTAAGCCCTAATTTCTCTTTTTTTTCCCCTCTTTCTCTCCCTCGCCGTGTCTCCCTCTCCCGCGGCCATTCCTTCCTCCTCCGCCCCGCGGCTTCCTCCTCCGCCGCGCGATCGCCACCACCGCGGCCATCGCGAACCGCCGCAGCTCCTCTCCACCGCCATCTCTCTCTCTTTCTCTCTCGGTTGCTCTCTCTCACTTCCTCCCGCTCGCGATTTCCTTTGCGATCTCTCCCTCCGCCGCGACTTGGTCGCTCTCAACCGCCAACCCGCGACCACCCGCAGCCACCGCGACCACCACGGGTCACCGCTTGTCTCTCTCCTGCTCGCGCGCGCGACTGCGCGCAGCAGCGCGCAATTGCTCATGCGGCTACGTCTTTCGGCTGCTCGGCAGCGAACGCGCGACGCCTGCTACCGCGCGCCGACGCCCTTGCCCGCGCGATTGCTCACGCGTTGACAGCCTTCTTGCGCGCGATAGCCCTTCCTGCGCGCGGCCTCCGTGTTTACTTCTCCCGCGTGCCTTCTGCCACTCTTGCAGAGCCTATAACAGCAGACTTTGAAACCCTAGGCCAGATCTGCACTCATCTCCAGCGCCGGTGAGAACAAATTTCTAACCCTAATTCTAGGGTTTTGAATTTTCTGAATAATTAGAGTTAATTTCTAACAATTGCTCTGAATTTGAAACCGTTATAGGTTGAGCTTGAAACTACTGGCGACTAGAAGCTAGGTCTGCAAACCGAGAAACCCTAGGTGAGGTTCAGTCCCTAACCCTAATTTTAGGGTTTCAAATTTTCTTAAAAAAAATTAGCTATAGATTTCTGATTTCTGAAATTGACTTTAAATTGGGAGCTTTGCAGGTTTCGGAATGGAATGAGAAGACAGTTGGACGAAAGTTGCGAACTGCAAAACACCCTAGGTGAGGGATTTTCAATCCCTTCAATATTCAGACTATTCTGTTGAAATTAGCTTGAGAATAAGTGTAGATATATTCTGAAAATATGCTAGATCCATGGGAAATGCTTTATTCTTGAGAGTTTGTATGAAATTATTGAGATTAGGTCTAGAATTTGATGTAAATTGGACTACAAAGCATGATTGAATGTCTTAGAGAGTATTAGAGTTTTGTTTGATTGGTCTGTGTAGTTTCCCTTGAGATTTGAATTGAAATTGGCATGAATTAAATTTGGATTATGTAAATTCGGGCGAAATTGGTAAAATTGAGGAATATTGTAAATTTAAAGTCGTTGGTGATTTGAAATGAGTTCTCTTAGAGTTTAAATTGACGTATGCATACAAACAGTTGGAAGTTTGGAATTTAAGTTTAAGGTTATATGCAGTCTTTCTCATTTTAAGCTGTCTTGCATATAGGCAATCACAATACAAATTCTATATTATGAAAATAGACATTAATACCTTGGAAATGACATATGGGTTGAAGAAATCGGATGAGAATTGAAAAGTGTATGATTTTTCAAAGATTTTTCAGTTCATAGGAAACTTATTTATTTTAAGCATATTTCCAATTTTGATTGGTTTTAGAATTGAATCAGGCTTGATTTTGATTTGATTAATTGTTTATAAATGGGATGAAAGTGATGAAATGAGAATCTAGAAAGGTGATTGTGTAAATGTTTGATTTAAGTCTTAAATGAGCATATATTGAGGGGAGAAACCCTAAGGAAACATGTACCAGAAAATGTAGAACTTTGAGTATAAAATTTGATGGGTTTTAATGTGATTTTGAGTGTTAAAATGTGGATTTGATGTACTTGTATGCATGCTGAATTTTGGATAGAGGTTAGTGAGTATGTGGATGTAAAAATGTCTTGATCGAATCCATTGGAGAGATTGGGAATGACTCTAGTAAGCAAGATGGAGGTTTATATGCGTATGTAATAAGGTATAGAAAGTGTATGCATATATATAGTGATATTGGTGTGTTAAAGTGATATGAAAATGTGCAATTGTAAAGAATGAGTAAAAGCATGTGTTTGTATTTATATGATAAATGTATAGAATTGTATTGGGGTATTGAAGAGAAGAAGTTGATAAAGAATTTTGAATAAAAGTTTGTTGGTGTATATGCTGACTCTTTTGTGCGACGAGAGATTGGATTAGTGTGAGCTTTCTGTAGGATTGGTTGAGTACCATCACTTGAGTCTTGTGGACATGTTGTAAGCATGAACAAAATATGAAGAGTTAAGGTAGTGGCTTAAAAGACTTGACTTGACATTGGAAATTTGAAAGTGAAGAACATGCATTTTAGCCAATTGAACAGCATGTAGTCTTTTAGCATAACTTTCTCTACACAGCTCTGAATGACATAAGGTTTTCTGCCTTAGACACTAGACATCCTTAGCTTTAAAAATGAAATAAGAAATCTCTTGATTTGTAGAGGGTATTAGAAGTTATAGCCTATTTTCTATAACTGCGCAGGTTTGAAACTTGCTGATTATATACATGCATAAGTGTTCGATGTCTTGATCGAGGGGAGCACAGTTTCTACACTTGTTGTGCATTGTAGGGAGTGATTGACCCTCCCGTATACTGTAAGTGGGTTTTATTTTAATGTTTTCGTTTAATATGTAAACTTGGCTTTACAACAGTTTGATAAATGAGCATGATTTATTGTGTGCTTGAAATGTTTTGACTGGCTTTGGAAATGATTTTTGTGAACCGATGGAGTGTCCAAAAATGTGGTTGAATTATGAAATATGCATCCATGTGGTTGAAATGTAAAATGTGCTATTTTATGATATACGTTGCATTTGGTTTGTGAACCTGATTTACGGCACATGTTTGATATGATATTGATTTTGGCCTTGAGGGCTGTGATATGTGTTGTTGATATTGATATTGGCCTTGAGGGCTGTGATATGTATTGTTCCGTAGCTACGAAGGACACCGTGAGAGGCGCTTTGGTGGCGTCCGGATATGCCTAGGCCTGGGGTATCCCACGAGTGGTCGAGATGGGATTTACTACACGGTACTAGCCAGGTTGAACCTGAAAGGGGGAGGATTTGGATACACTCTCCAAGTCTAGCACCTGGACGAGGTCCGTCGCCAACGCCGGGGTAGAGAACACTTTAAATAAAAATCGCATAAAACACCCCCGGTGCGCCTGTCATAGGTCGTGGTAGACCTCTGCCGGGACATTTTTGTGCGGCTCTATGATTTTGATGACAGTGTTTTGGATGCATATTTGACTTGATATTGCGTGCGAATGATATATTGTTGAAATGAAAAGCATGATGATTTGAAATATGATTTGTATACTTATGCTTTAACACTCCAGTTTCACACCCCATATTACACGATTACATTGACCCACTCACTCACTGAGTATTCTTCCCTGAGTACTCACCCCTCTTCTTTCCCTCCCCAGACAGGATTATGGTGCTAGGGCGACGCATTTGGTTTTACAGACTTGATGGCTTGATGGTGGATTTGGGTGATTCACAACGGTGAGATCAAAGTTTTAATTGAAAAGATGAATTTCATATTTTATTGTCGACCCTGCGAGGTCTTGTTGAGGTTCTTAGTTGGCCGTGTACTTATTTTGGGATGACTGTATAATTTGTATATATATTTATCTGCGAAACTCTCATATTTCATTTGCATTGAGGCAATTGTACGTATTTGAATAATACTTGGGAAATTTTTTTGTAAATTGTATAAAAACTTAAACCCGCTCGGTGTGGCGGCTGCTCATGCTCTAGTTGGGCATGAGAGTAGAGGTCTGTGGTTAGGACTGTTGGTGATTTGTTAGCCTTGCGTTGTCTGGATGTCGGTTGGGAGATTTGGTGGATTGTTTTGAGGCCGGGATGGCCATGTGTTTAATTTACAATACGATTTTAAATTTTACAGGTTTAATTGTACATGGGAAACCTCCGATTTATGGGGAGGTTCTACCCGATTTTCTATAAAAATACAGTCGGCATCCAGGTCAACGGGCGGCTGTTCACGATTCCCGGTTCGGAGCGTGACAAGATACACATGTATAATTAATGAGTCAATTGTTTTGATTTTGCTAAAGTTTTATTAGAGTTCTCTCCATGTTCCAGGGTTGTAAGTAAATTAATTGCCAAGCAAATTGATTGCGAAGGTCTTGAGTAATTCCACTAGTGACAGAAAAGAATTCTAAATCAAAAGAATTGGAGACCGAAGAATAAATAAATAAATAAATATACCAAAAAACTAACAACCATAGTCCCTACAATCAAACTAGAAGTAAATAATGGGAGAGACAAATATTTTACAAACTTCAGTACCTTCTGCTTAGGTTCACAAGATCGAACTCTTTGATTATGCAAACTAGTAATGGCTTGTTTGAAAACCCTCCCAAATCTAAATATAACCTTTATACACCCTATAATAGATCCCAAAAAACTCTACCCTTTAGAACTACTTAAGAAAATCAGAGTCTCCAAATATTTATCACTACCTTAATTTTATCTTGGGCATTGCATATACAATAGGGCTGTTTGTGGAGTGTATATATACAACAACAATAACAACAACGTAGGTCTTCTATCCCAAAATTTGGGGGTTGCACAGAGTGTGTATATGATGTCTTATTTCCTTAATAAAACTATTTGTGTATAGGAAATTAATAGGATACATATAAAGGAACCTAGCAACTAAAAGAAGTTTTCTACTTTCTAAAATATGGGTCAATTCTAAAGAAATCACAAGGTCAAGTTGATGTCACCTAAGTGAATCTAGGTCCCATGGCTTGGTTAGATTGATTTAGCCAAGCACAAGGCCACAACTCTCTAATTCTCTCTGGAATAAATTCTGTCAAGTAGTATGAATTGGTCACTCTTGTTTGCTACCAGATTCCTAAACCTTTGTATTTTGCAACTCTCAACACTCTCTTCTTTGTCAAATGGCCTTCTAAGAAATGATGCAAGGTTCCTAGATCTTTTGGATCCACTTTTAGTCCTTCAAATTAAAAACAAGATACCAACACAAGCATCCATGATAGATAAAATGAAGGAGAGGAGAAAAGAGATACATTGATTAGCCAGACAATAGAACAAACTGAGAAACTTGTAAAGGACAAGTCATATAGACATTTCTACTTTAAAAGCTCTCATTTATTAATACAATAAGAATAAAGAGTTTGTTTTCAAAATATCCATTTTTAGCATATTTTCATTTCAAGACCTAAGAGAAATAGCAAACTATCAAACTTGAGAGCAAAAAACTGTCTCTATCTCCTCTTGATATGCAGCTACCATTCAGGTTGATGAAGGTATAATTCCTGGAGAAATTTGACATAGTTCAAATAAAACTAGAGAAATGTACTTATTAAATGAGGATTGAAAGAATTGTAAATGCTAGCGGTAGAGAAATGTTAAAATAACATCTACTTCAAATAAAACTTGTTCATTATTTTACCATCTCTCTCTGTCTATGTTCTTTTTGGTTCTCATGTCATGTTGAAATTTTGTCATCTATATCATGTAAGATCAATCTGTCATATACAAAAATTATGAGATGCAAAAAAATCTTACCAGCAATCTTTCGTCACATTAAACTATACTTTCAGGTACTCGAGGTCTACTAGATCCTGAACCATCACTTTTGATTTCGTCCTGACCACACCAAAAAATACAATTAGGAATACCCTAGCTATTGAAACATGAACCTCCACAACAAGCTGATCAACTTAAAGTTCAAACCAAAGCATAGAAAATCAACTTAAGAGCAAAATGACAGAAAATAGAAAATTTAAGTGCGAATAAAGGACTCCTCATTTTGGGGCAAGAACCCAGATTTATTATTCATTTCAGAATTTCCCATAAATTTTTGTCATGTATGTACAAGTTTTTACCTTTTCCTCCCCTTCCTCCTCGTTGCTGCTTCTGTTGAGTTGTCCCTTAACCTAACCACAAGGACAAAGGTATATTAAATTAGGTCAAAAGTAAAAGTTGAACTTTTGAGGTAAATGAAAATTCAAGATTCAGTTGATACAACAACAATATATTAAAGTATATAGATGTAGGAAGAGTCTGACTACCAATTAACTTAAATGCTCTAATTGTAGCTCTTATTAAGGAATTCATGATCTATTGAATGCATACAATAACATAATTAAATCTATCTCTACAGCAATTTCATTTGGTTAATTTGATTCAAATCACTTTGGCACATCTAAAATGATCTTTTTCTTTTCTTTTTCCATTTGAACTATAATTACAATTACAAGTATTTCATAATTGATTTATTATTATATTTGATTTTATATTGACCTGCACTTATATATTTTCCTGTCTTTTTTAATGAATTTCTTTAACAAAAACAAGGGGGGAAAAAAGGAAAGAAAGAAAGGGACCATGTTGCAAAAGTCTAATTGTAACAAAAAGAAAATAAAAACCAAGAATAACAGAGGAACGGTAAGTAGTAAAATTGTAATGGTATTAGAAACCAGAAAGTGGGAAGGAATAAAAATGAGAGTGAGAGGGCATACCTGTTGAAGAAATATATCATTTACTGTTGTATTAATATCTTTATTCATCCGTATATATTCATATCTCGTGCCTATTCCTTCTAATTTTGGTGTGGTTGCGGAGGCATATGAGAATGTTGTCATTTTAGGACAGTCACGCAACGTCATATCATCCAAGGATGGGAATTCCAAAGTATATAAATTATTTTCACAAAAACACCTTATGTTTTGTAGAAGGCCTAATTCCAAGACCTTCAATTGAGGGATCACAAGGTTGCCTCTTGAAATCTCTTCTTCTTCTCCTTGTTTGCCTATTACTGCTTCCAATGAGTTACAGCTCTGCACTTCTAATACCTTTAATTGGGGAAATGACTTGATTGGATATTGGCTCCCCCATATCTGCTTTATGCCATTTAAACCCCACAAAAACATAAGTGATAAGGAAGGGAAGGCTACCTGCGGAAAACATGTAGAGATTTGAGTTAAATAAAATATTCTTAAAATAACTGTAATCCACAGGAAGGGTAATAACTAAAGGCTAATTTCCTTTAAAAATAGATTTGAGGAACAATGAAGGGTAAGATGTGTAATAACTCACATATTACCTATTTCAGCTAATTCAATATGGTGGGTAAAAGTTAGTTATTATGACAAACATACAAATCTATATAGACTAACTATTTGTTTAATATTATAACTCTTTTGCTGATAGATAAGTGAATGCACATTGGATTTGTTAACATATTAAATAACAATTTCTATCACATATTACCTATTTGTTTTATTTTTTATTTTTTACTCTATCAATAATTTTCCTATTTTTAAAGACATTGGATTTGAGTTAGCTTTGAAAGAGTCAATAAAATTTAAACCATTCGGATAAGAAAGAGATCAATTGGGTTATCCTTGTTGGTTTGAATGATAATAATATATTGCATTTACATACTCTACTATAAGGTGGAATTTTGCTGGAAGCCATCATCCTCTAAAATTTAAAAAGAAAATTTATATGTGTAGTTTTGAATATTATTTATTCTATTAAAAATTATAATATTATATTCTTAAAATTATAAATTCAAATGCATGATTTATTTTTAAATTTATCTTTCCAAGAATTGTAAAGCAGTTTCCTAGGTGCAAGAAAAGATGTGTGAAAATTCTGGCATCATGAGTTGTCCTAAGCAACTACATCGTTTCATGATTTTCCTCATTGAACAAGCAACCCCATAGGTGCTGTTAACAGGATACTCTGTGCACAAAAAAAAAAAAAAAAGAATATTCAAATGAATGACTATAACACAAAAGGATATTATAGTAAAATTTGATCTAATTGTAATACCAATAAATAACATGACTCTTTTTTAATTGGTTTCTTTTACTAGTCTTCTTAACAATTATTATAAATCAATGATTTTGTTGATTTGAATAATATTTTTGGTCATGACAAAAGAAAATGAATAACTTAATACACATTAGTGATATTTAATTGTACGTGAGTTAGAGTTCATAATAAGAGATTACTATATGGTCAATATAAATAAATCATGTTATCTTAATACAAATTTGCTAACTAATCTTTCAAAATTTAGTTAAAATTAGGTTTGACTTTTGCAAATTATTTTTAGTCCCATACCTTTTATTAGGCATTTCAATTTATTTATTTTTTTTTTAAATATTGCATAATTTTTTTTTCTATTGTCACAAATAAATTCGAAAATTAGTTCACTAGTTCTTAAATTTTGAGCATACATAATTGTTGGTGCAAATAAGTAAATTGTCAGGTATCTTTGGTGGCATATATACATACCTTATGATTAAAGAAGGGTTGAAAACATGGACAGCCTAAATTATTTTGACTTGTTGATGCTATAGGCTCTGTCCCACCCCCACCATTAATGGAAGCTGTATTCTTGCAATTTTGCCATTTTAGCTGATAGTCTCCTTTCCTGAAACAAGTGAGCTTGGGCAGGTCACTGAGACAAAGGAGCTTCACCTTAGGGAACACAATCACCTTCTCTGTTTCCTCCTCTTCTTCTTCTCCTACTATTTCTTTCATCTCCTCACATTTTTGTACACGTAACTTCTCAAGATTCACCAGACATTTGGCAATTGAAGGTTGAAATAAACTTATTAATGATTTGCAATTTGAAACAGTAAGCTTTATTAACCGCAAGAAGCTCTCATTTGGTAATTTTGAGTGCCATAGATTCTCCACCTCATATAGGCCATTAAGGGTTAAATCCTCCAAGGAAGGGAAAACCACCTGAAAATATATTAAAAAAAATAAAAAGGCAGTATATATACCCAATTACACTTTCCTGCAAATATATTAAATACCATAAAAACCAAAATTAAAAATTAAAAACAAAATTCTTACAACTTGGAAATTTCTTGACTTGGAAGAAGTCATGGGCATTTATGGGTGACTCAATATCTTTGTTTATTAGTTTGATCTTTGATTTGTTGAAGTGCATATCATTGCTAATTACTTTATAATCAAATGAATTCTTAAGGTTTTACTTCATATTTCATTTTGGCATATCTTGCATACATTCATATTGTTTTATGGCTTGCTAGGTTACAGTGTTATACAATATGATATGATACTTGTGACATCGAAATTATGTATTTTTGATTAAAAAATAATTTGACACATGACACTTTTGATATAAATAATTTTGTTTTTATCCTTAGAAATTATATTATTTTTAATACAATGCATATAGTAATAATTATTCACACAAAAAATAAAATTTGAAAAGAAATTTAAAAATACTGTTACATTTTTAGTGTAATCAGTATGTGCACTCCATATATTATCCACAAGTACCATATAATTTCTAAAATTTTACTTTGGTTAATCTTTTCCTTATTTTAAAATTGTTAAAGTTTTAGAATAAGAATTTATTATTTTGACAAAATATAATATATATATATATGTACTTATATATTATTAAGGAACAAATTACTCATTAGAAAACTCATCAAGAGTACTAAATAGCAATAGAACTCCCTGAATATGATCTCATTGTTTATAAAAAAAAAATTCAAATGTATAAAATGCCCTTTTTTTGGTCTTCATTATTGGACTTGAGGCGTCAAGGAGATTGCAATTTTGAACAATTTAGAATGAACTACTATTATTCTTATTTTATTACAAAGGAAGGCATGGGATTACAGACAGGGTTGGAGGCTTCAATTTAAGATCTTAGGTCAAGATAGAAGTATTTAATACAGTTGAATATTAGAATTTTTTGTCTTAGTTTTTATTTTAATTTTGAGTTATAGATTGATTGCAGTAATTAATTCGTTTTATTTCTTTTCTCTGTTTTAATTTCTATTAATTTTTTTAGTAGTAGATAGCATCTAAAATTAAGTGCTTATTGGCTCATAGATGTTATCTCTTATTTGTATAACTTTTGTAGTTCCTTATAGTTTAAATTAAGCTTTAATTTTGCAATTTATATTTAGTCCTATGCCTTTCATTAGGTATGGCAATTTAGCTAAATACCGCATAATTTTCTTCTTCTATTGTCATAACAGTACAAACAAATCCCAAAATTAGTTCAATACAATTCATAATTGCTTCCGATGTCCAACTTTATTATTTGAAAAAGTATATAGTTAGTTGTGTATATAACTATAAATATATATGTACGGGCAAGTTTTATTATTTCAAACATGTTTCTCTCAAGTACTATCACTAAACATGAACAAATTGCCAAAAGGAGCTTTCCCTCAAAGTTGCTAATATTATTGTTCACACAAATCCCAACTCCAAAATTCTTCTCGTTTAACAAGACTTGACAAATTTATTGAAAGGTCCTAAATCTAGACCAAAATTTTTTACACAAAAAATAAAATTTGATAAGAAATCCAAAAATACAGTGTAATTAATATGTGCACTCCATATATTATCTAGTAAGTACCATATAATTTCTAAAATTTTACTTTGGCTGATTTTTTCCTTATTTTAAAATGGAAAAAGTTTTAAAATAAGTATTTATTGTTTTGTCAAAATATAATAAATATATATGTACGTATATATTATTAAGTAATTAATTACTCATTAAAAAAATCAACAAGATTACTAAATAGCAATAGAACTCCTTGAATATGGTTCATCGTTTAAAAAAAAAAAAATCAAATGTATAAAATGTCAGTTAATTCTTTTCCGTTTATTAGGAATTGCAATTTAGGTGTTTTTATAGTATTGCATAATTTTCTTTTTCTATTGTCACAAATAATTTCAAAAATTAGTTCGATAGTTCTTAAATTTTGAACATGCATGATTGTTGTTGCATATAACCAAACTTCCTGGTCTCTTTGGTGGCGCATGTACATACCTTAGGATTAAAGAGGGCTTCAAAAGGAGCGCAGCTTAAATTATTTTGACTTGTTACTGCTATAGGCTCTGTTTCACCCCTACTATTCTTGGAAGCTGCATTCTCGCATTTCTGCCATTTTAGCTGATAGTCTCCTTTTCTGAAACTCGTGAGCTTGGGCAGTTTATAGAGCTTAAGTATCCTCATCTTAGGGAACACAATCACCATCTCAGTTTCCCCCTCTTCTTCTTCTCCAACTATTTCTTTCATCTTCTTACATGATTCTACACGTAATTCCTCCAAATTCACCAGATGTTTGGCAATTAAAGGCTGAAATAAACTTGCTAATGAATTGCAATCCGAAACAGTAAGCTTTTTTAACTGCAAGAAGCTCTCATTTGGTAATTTTGAGTGCCATAGATTCTCCACCTCATATAGGCCATTAAGGGTTAAATCCTCCAAGGAAGGGAAAACCACCTGAAAATATATTAAAAAAAATAAAAAGGCAGTATATATACCCAATTACACTTTCCTGCAAATATATTAAATACCATAAAAACCAAAATTAAAAATTAAAAAAATTTCTTACAACTTGGAAATTTCTTGACTTGGAAGAAGTCTTGGGCATTTATGGGTGGCTCAATATCTTTGTTCATTATTTTGATCTTTGATTTGTTGAAGTGCATATCATTGCTAATTACTTTATAATCAAATGAATTCTTAAGGTTTTACTTCATATTTCATTTTGGCATATCTTGCATACATTCATATTGTTTTATGGCTTGCTAGGTTACGGTGTTATACAATATGATATGATACTTGTAACATCGGAATTATGTTTTTTTGATTAAAAAATAATTTGACACATGACACTTTTGATATAAATAATTTTGTTTTTATCCTTAGAAATTATGTTATTTTTAATACAATGCATATAGTAATAATTATCCACACAAAAAATAAAATTTGAAAAGAAATTTAAAAATACTGTTACATTTTTAGTGTAATCAGTATATGCACTCCATATATTATCCACAAGTACATATAATTTCTAAAATTTTACTTTGGTTAATCTTTTCCTTATTTTAAAATTGTTAAAGTTTTAGAATAAGAATTTATTATTTTGACAAAATATAATATATATATATATATGTACTTATATATTATTAAGGAACAAATTACTCATTAGAAAACTCATCAAGAGTACTAAATAGCAATAGAACTCCCTGAATATGATCTCATTGTTTATAAAAAAAATTCAAATGTATAAAATGCCCTTTTTTTGGTCTTCATTATTGGACTTGAGGCGTCAAGGAGATTGCAATTTTGAACAATTTAGAATGAACTACTATTATTCTTATTTTATTACAAAGGAAGGCATGGGATTACAGACAGGGTTGGAGGCTTCAATTTAAGATCTTAGGTCAAGATGGAAGTATTTAATACCATTAAATATTAGAATTTTTTGTCTTAATTTTTATTTTAATTTTGAGTTATAGATTGATTGCAATAATTAATTTGTTTTGCTTCTTTTCTCTGTTTTAATTTCTATTAATTTTTTTAGTAATAGATAGCATCTAAAATTACGTACTTATTGGCTCATAGATGTCATCTCTTTGTATAACTTATGTAGCTCTGCATAGTCTAAATTAAGTTTCAATTTTACAATTTATTTATAGTCTCATACCTTTCATCAGGCATTGCAATTTAGGTGAATACTACATAATTTTCTTCTTCTATTGTCATACTAGTACAAACAAATTCCGAAATTAGTTCAATACAATGCATAATTGTTTCGGATGTCCAACTTTATTATTTGAAAAAGTATATAGTAAGTTATGTATATAACTATAAATATATATGTACGGGCAAGTTTTATTATTTCAAACATGTTTCTCTCAAGTACTTTCACTAAACATGAAACAAATTGCCAAACGAAGCATTCCCTCAAAGTAGTTAATATTATTGTTCACACTCCGAACCCCAAAATTCTTCTCGTTTAACAAGACTTGACAAATTTCTTGAAAGGTCCTAAATCTAGACCAAAATTTTTCACACAAAAAATAAAATTTGATAAGAAATTTAAAAAAACTATTACATTTTTAGTGTAATTAATGTGTACACTGCATATATTACCTACTAATGTTATATAATATGAGAATATCATTCAATGTTTTCATATGATACAAGAACATTAATATAAGTCATAGTTCTATTTTTTATTTTTTATTTTTTACTTTTTTAACAATTCCCCTGTTTTTGTAGACATTGTATTTGAGTTAACTTTAGAAGAGTTGGTGACATTTAGACCATTTGTATAAGAAAGAGATCATTTGGATTATTTTTATGATTTGTATGACAATAATATATTGCATTTACATACTCTGCTCTATGGTGAAATTTTGCTAAAAGTCGTCATCTTCTAAAATTTAAAAAGAAAATTTACATATGTAGTTTTGACTATTATTATTCTATTAAAAATTATAATATTATTTTCTATAAAAATAATAAATTCAAAGGCATGATTTATTTTTAGATTTATCTTTCCTAATAGGAATCGCAAAGCAGCTTCTTAAGGGATGACAAAATGACTCAAGCATCGTAAAATTTACAAGTAGAGAGTGACAAAGGAGAAAAGTTAAAATTTCATGATTTTCCTCATTGAACACGCTACCCTATGGGTGCTGTTATTAGAATACTCTGTGCCAAAAAAAAAAAAAAGTAGAATGTTCAAATAAATGTCTACAACACAAAAACATATCATATTAAAATTTTGATGTAATTTTAACACTGATAAATAGCATGACTCTTTTTTAATTAGTTTCTTTTACTAGTCTTCCCTATGATTATTATAAATCAATAATTTTGCTAATTTAAATGATATTTTTGGTCATGGCAAAAGAAAATGAA
This sequence comes from Dillenia turbinata, assembly GCA_037126225.1. Classification (NCBI taxonomy): domain Eukaryota; kingdom Viridiplantae; phylum Streptophyta; class Magnoliopsida; order Dilleniales; family Dilleniaceae; genus Dillenia; species Dillenia turbinata. Next base: position 13,313,870 of record JBAMMX010000009.1, read on the forward strand.
TAACTCAATACACATTAGTGAATTTAATTATACCGTGAGAGTCCATAATAAGAGATTACTATATGATCAATATAAATAAATCATGTTATCTTAATTCAAATTTACTAACTAATCTTTCAAAATTTAGTTAAAATTAGGTTTGAATTTTTCAAATTATTTTTATTCCCATACCTTTTATTAGGAATTGCAATTTAGGTGTTTCTTATAGTATTGCATAGTTTTCTTTTCCTATTGTCAGAAATAAATTTGAAAATTAGCTCAATAGTTCTTAAATTTTGAACATGCATAAATGATTTTGCGCTGATCTCTTTGGTAGTGCATATACATACCTTATGATTGAAGAGGGGTTGAAAAAGAGGGCAGCCTAATTTACTTTGACTTGTTGATGCTATAGCCTCTGTCCCACCCCCACTACCCTTGGAAGCTGCATTCTTACATTTTTGTTGGTCTAGCTGATAGTCTCTTGTCCTAAAACTGGTGAGCTCGGATAGCCCTAGGAGCCAAAGTGTCTTCACCTTAGGGAACACAATCACCTTCTCAGTTTCCCCCTCTTCTTCTTCTCCAACTATTTCTTTCATCTTCTTACATGAAAGTACATGTAATTCCTCCAAATTCACCAGATGTTTGGCAATTAAAGGCTTAAATAAACTTGCTAATGAATTGCAATCCGAAACAGTAAGCTCTTTTAACTGCAAGAAGCTCTCATTTGGTAATTTTGAGTGCCATATATTCTCTACCTCACGTAGGCCGTAAAGTCTTAATTCCTCCAAGGAAGGGAAAACCACCTGAAAATATATTAAAAAAATAAAAAAGTAGTATATATACCCAACTACACTTTCCTACAAATATATTAGATACCATAAAAATTAAAATTAAAAATTAAAAAAAAAAATTCTTACAACTTGGAAATTTCTTGACTTGGAAGGAGTCTTGGGCATTTATGGGTGGCTCAATATCTTTGTTCATTATTTTGATCTTTGATTTGTTGAAGTGCATATCATTGCTAATTACTTTATAAGCAATTGAATTCTTAAGGTTTTACTTCATATTTCATTTTGGCATATCTTACGTACTTTCATATTGTTTTATGGCTTGCTAGGTTACAGTGTCATACAATATGATATGATACTTGAGATATCGGAATTATGAATTTTTTACTAAAAACTAATTTAACACATGACACTTTTGATATAAATAATTTTGTTTTTATCCTTAGAAAATATATTATTTTTAATACAATGCATATAGTAATAATTATTCACACAAAAAACAAAATTTGAAAGGAAATTTAAAAATACTGTTACATTTTTAGTGTAATCAGTATGTGCACTCCATATATTATCCACAAGTACCATATAATTTCTAAAATTTTACTTTAGCTAATCTTTTCCTTATTTTAAAGTTGTTAAAGTTTGAAAATAAGAATTTATTATTTTGACAAAATACAATATATATATATATATAACAAAAATTCATCAAGATTATAAATAGTAATAGAACTCCCTGAATATGATCTCATTGTTTATAACAAAAATGGCCTATTTTGGTCTTCATTATTGGACTTGAGGCGTCAAAGAGATTGCAATTTTGAACATTCTAGATTGAACTACTGTTATTCTTATTTTATTACAAAGGAAGGCATGGGATTAGAGACAGGGTTGGAGGCTTCAATTTAAGATCTTAGGTCAAGATAGAAGTTTTTAACACCGTTGAATATTATAACTTTTTGTCTTAGCTTTTATTTTAATTTTGAGTAATAGGTTGATTGCATTAATTAATTTGTTTTGCTTCTTTTCTATGTTCTAATTTCTATTAATTTTTTTAGTAGTAGATAGCATCTAAAATTAAGTGCTTGTTGGCTCATAGATGTCATCTATTATATATATAACTTTTGTAGTTCCGTATAGTTTAAATTAAGTTTCAATTTTACAATTTATTTATAGTCTCATACCTTTCATTAGGCATTGCAATTTAGGTGAATACTGTATAATTTTCTTCTTCTATTGTCATAATAATACAAACAAATTCCAAAATTAGTTCAATACAATGCATAATTGTTTCCAATGTCCAACTTTATTATTTGAAAAAGTATATAGTTAGCTGTGTATATAACTATAAATATATATACCGGCAAGTTTTATTATTTCAAACATGTTTCTCTCAAATACTTTCACTAAACATGAACAAATTGTCACGAGGAGCTTTCCCTCAAAGTTGCTAATATTATTGTTTACACAAATCCCAACTCCAAATTCTTCTCGTTTAACAAGACTTGACAAAATTCTTGAAAGATCCTAAAGCTACACCAAAATTTTTTACACAAAAAATAAAATTTGAGAAATTAAAAAATTATTACATTTTTAGTGTAATTATGTGTACACTTCACATATTACCTTCTAATGTTATATAATATGAGAATATCATACAATGTTTTCATATGATATAAGAAGAAGAACATTAATATAAGTCATATTTCTATTTTTTAATTTTTGTTTTATATTCTGTCAACAATTCTCCTGCTTTTCTAGACATTGTTTTTGATTTAGCTTTCGAGGAGTTTGCGAAATTTTGTATAAGAAAGAGATCATCTGGGTTGTTTTTGATGATTTGAATGACTATAATATATCGCATTTACATACTCTACTCTAAGGAGAAATTCTGCCAAAAGTCATCATCCTCTAAAATTTAAAAAGAAAATTTATATATGTAGTTTTGAATATTATTTATTTTATTAAAAAGTTATAATATTATTTTCTTAAAATTATAAATTCAAAGGCATGATTTATTTTAAGATTTATCTTTCCTAATAGGAATCGCAAAGCAACTTCCTGGGGGATGACAAAATGACTCAAGTATCAAAAAATTTACAAGTAGAGAGTGACAAAGGATAAGAGTTAAAATTTCATGATTTTCCTCATTGAATACCCCACCAGATGGGTTCTGTTAATAGAATGCTCTGTGCAAAATAAAAAGAAAAGAATATTCAAATAAATGACTAAAACACAAAAAGATCTCATATTAAAAGTTTGATATAATTTTAAGACTAATAAATAGCGTGACCCTTTTCTAATTAGTTTCTTTTACTAATTACTATAAAGTATATTAAATACCATAAAGATCAAAATTAAAAGTTAAAAATTAAAAAATTTCTTGCAACATGGAAATTTAGAAATTTCTTGAGTTGGGAAAAGTCATGGGCATTTACGAATGACTCAATATCATTGTTCATTATTTTGATTTTTGATTTGTTGAAGATCATTGCTATTATACCTAAATGAATTCCGAGGGTTTTAATTCATATTTCATTTTGGCATATCTTGCATTCTTTCGTATTGTTTGATTGCTCGCTATCCCGTAGTGTTATGCAATATGATATAATACTTCTGTATCAAAATTATAAATTTTAGACTAAATAATGATTTGACATTTGATACTTTTTGATACAAATAATCCGAGTATTTTACCCTTAGAAATTATATTATTTTTTAATATATTGCATATGGTCATAATTTTTAATTAAAAATAAAATTTGATAAGGAATTAATAAATATTACATTTTTAGTGTAATTAATATGTACACTACATATCGCATGTAGTGAGTACCATATAATTTCTATGTCTTGGGAAGAAAATTGATCAAAGTTTCCTTCCCTGTAGTGTTATGCAATATGATATGAAACTTTGGCTAATCTTTTCCTTATTTTAAAATATAATTAATTACTAATTAAAATTTTCATCATGATTACTAGTTTAAAACTCTCAAAAATATATTAAGAAAATCAAGAATATTTTATTTTATAAGTTTTATTTAGGTTCATGTGAAGCTTAACTCAAAATTTGATGATAAATCTATTTCTACACAACATTTCAGGGATTCCTTTTTTAATTATTTTGATAATTGTTTGATTCTAAGAACCGTTAAGCATGGAGTATCAGCATCAAAATTTATAAAACTAATCATAACCTTATCCATGTCCGTCTATCATCTTATTCCATTAAATGACTCCAAAGAAAAATGGGAAATTAGAGTTAGGAGGAACACATTATTAGCATCTCTAATTGATCTTAGCCAAAAGGCTGACTAAGGTATGCATTATTAGCATCTCTACGATTAAGGAAGTCAAGTGATCTCAACAATTGCTTGCAGACAGTATTATATTATAATAATATGATATCGGCTTTCTTACTTATATCCTCCCTCTATTGTTTACATCAAAAGAAAAGTCATCCATCAAAACAATAAAGAGGAACATTAATAAAAATCTTAAGCTTTCAAAAAAAAAATACATATTAAAAAATGTTATACCAATGGGAAATGCAAAAGACCCTCCCAATAGAGCAAAATTTTTTTCCTTGAGATTCCGGCATTATGAATTTTTGACTAAATCATAATTTGTCTTGTGACACATTTGATATAGATAATTTGATTTTTTATCTTTAGAAATTATATGATTTTTAATACAATGCGTATAGTAATAATTTTTTAAGCAAAAATAAAATTGGATAAGAAATTTAAAAATACTATTACATTTTTGCATAATTAATATGTACATTGCGTATATTATCTGGTAAGTACCATACAACTTCTAAAATTTTACTTTGGCTGATCATTTTCTAATTTCAAAGAATAATTAATTACTAGTTAGAAAACTCATCAAAAATATATTGTTCTCCACCTCATCTAAGTATCCAAGTATTAATATCTCCAAGCAAGGGAAATATATTAAGAAAAATAAAAAGCAATTTATATACCCAATTACACTTTCCTAAAAGTATATTTAATAGGATAACAACCAAAAGTAAAAATTAAAAAAATTTCTAGCAACTTCTTCCCCCAGTTCTTAGATTCCCTCGTTTATCCCATTGTTGCCATTTCATTTTTGCTGAGGAGCTGATGGTGGCAACTGTATAGGAGGAATTTACTATGTATTTTAATATTTTTGAAATTCATTTTTAGGTCCAAATTTGTAAAGAGACATTGTCTCCATGCATCGCACAATCACAATCTAAAGATATTTAAAATCTTTATTTCTCAATTTTCAAAATTAAAAATCTTAATTTATGTTTCATGTTCAGCAGAACTGATTTTCTTTTTTTTTTTAAGACATGATAAACATTAATAAAGATCTTTTAATTATATGGTGAAATTTAGAGTTCATAATAAGATATTACAATAAACACAAATTTGATAATAAACCTTTCAAAATTTAGTTTAATTAAGTTTCAATTTTGCAATTTATTTTTAGTTCCATACCTTTTGTTAGGCATTGCAATTTTGGTGTTTCTTATAGTGTTGCATAAGTTTCTTTTTCTATTATCATAACAGTAGAAATAAATTTGAAAATTAATTCAATGGTTCATATAGTATTTCACCAGTTTCTTGGCACATAGTACTCTTTGTTCTCTTTGCTTTTGTGATTTCAAGCTTTGCTATATGCTTTGTTACCTCTTCTTTATTTCTTTAAAATTTTAGGTTGCTTTCGCCGGAGAAGTAAACACACATACCATTATTTTTTGTCCAACTCAAATACTACTTAAATGTATAAAAATCCAAAGTGACTTTTAGTAAAAAAGAAAAATATAAAAATAAAAAGAAGACGGTAAATAGGGAAAATAAATGTTTTAATATGAACAAATTTTGAAAAGATATTTGTATGATTTGTAGATTTGTAAATATAAGTGATTGTGTTAGGGTTAGAATGTAAATTAAAGTTCATAATTCTCATATTAGAACTGGAAGACATTCAAAAGTAAATTTTATCTCTCTCTCTATCTTCTTCGGAAATATTTATTTCTGGTTGTGAGCTTTTTATGAGTTGAAAAAAAGTAATAACAATCATCCTTCAATGCCTTTTTGGACCCGCTCACGTATATTGTCGCTATAAATCAGAATTGTAATACGCAATTGCCGGCATAAAAAAATCCGATTTTCTTTTTTTTTTTTTATGCAAAAAGACTTTCTCATTTTCGTTGCCAGGTAATCATGAGATAACAAGGAAATTGTCCACTACTAGTGTACAGAGGACAGGATAGCATATTTATAATAATTAAAGGAAAATTAAATCAAACGAGGTTGGCTATTGGCTCTGGTGGGAGTCACTAAATTATCAAAATTGTCTAATAGGACGAAAGAGGCGAAACACAATATAAAAAATATTAAATACCATAAAAAAAATAAAGTTTCATTGCAATTAAAATTTAAAAATTTCTTGCAACTTGGAAATTTGGCTTATATAGGTATAAATGTAGAAGTTGACAAACTAAATTGAAGCACATAAATTGTAATAAAAGAATGTCATTTGGTACACACCTTATCAGTGAAGAGAGATTGTGATTGCATTGGTTCTCTGCTTTTCCCCACATTGCAAAAACTTGCCAGCTTTGGTAGGCACTGCAGCTCCAAGCATTTCAATTGAGGGAATTCAGCTTCACCTTCTTCACTTATAATTATCTCTTCGATGTTGTCCGATTTCTCCACCACTAATATCTTGATGTCTCTGATGAAGTCGTAGAGAATTCTTTTCATGTTTCCCATTTGACTCAATTGTAAATAGTCACATCTTTTCATCAATGAGCATATCCCATGGTCCTTAGCTATGCTGCTGCCCTTGAAATCCACCATCAATCGAGCTTTGGAACGTGAATAATTGTTACCATCACCTATTTGAATTCGAAATGTTGTCAACTCTGGAAAGAAGAGATCTTTAGGAAAGAGACTAGCATCCTTTACATGCATCCCCATCAAAGTAGTCAGGCTGTGAGATGAGGATTTCAATTCACTTAGGCTTGCATATCTCTCTCTTCTTCTACTATTTTCGATGTAGATTTCGTCTTCGCTCTCTTTCTCCCATTTATCAAACCTCTCCGCCAAGTACAACTCCTCCAGCCGGGAAAGATTTGATAAGATACCATAGGGAATCATCAAGTTGCTACAATATGACAGATCTAGTAACCTCAAACGTGTCAATAATGAGATCCCCGTTGGTAGCTTATCGTCCTTGAACTTAGACCCATTCAAACTAAGAACCTCAAGTCCCTTTAGATCCCCAATCATTTCCATCTCTCCCAAGCTACAATGACGAAGACACAATGTCCTCAGCTTACCCAAAAGTCCAAGTGATGGTGGGAACAAAGGAATATGCACACTAGATATGTCCAAAACTTTCAGTTCCTTCATTGCGTCAAAAAAGGAATCGGCAATATTCACTTCTTGTTCTTCACCGGTAAAGAACAAAAAAGAAAGTTTTGGACAATTTAGCCCGCGAGGAAACTGCTTAATTTTATTGTCAACAAGCGAAATTGCAGTGTAGTTTGCAGAGGAATCAATTTCAGGCCACTCCGTAAATTCCCAACCAGGTTTTACTAGAAACACATGCTGTTGCCCCTTGGATGCAATTGACGATATGCAAAAGTCCCTGACCACGTCATGCACTCGGACGTATCCCTCTCCATCCTCATCCAATAACAAGCAAGCCGATTTCAGGATATCAACGAAGGAATCTGCTTTCTCTCTTGCTTCTTGTATTGTACCACCAAGGCCAGCTTGATGAAACAGCCCTAATCCCATGCCGTACCTCATTTGCTGCTCGATTGAAATTTCATCATCTTCCGGAAATAGAGAAAAAAGTAAAAAGAAATGCTTTATTTCCTCACCATCTAAATAATCGTAACTCAGTCGCAGCCTCGAGTAAACATCCATGTGCACTCCTTCGACGGTTGTGGGAGCAGAAGCACGTAGCTGGCGAAGTGCATCCTTCCACCTTGTAGGATTTTTGTCCTTCAATGCCCTAGCAACTACAACTATTGCGAGAGGTAAGCCACAGCATTCTTTGGCTACCTCAATCGCAACAGGTTTCACTTCAGCAGATGTGACAGAGTCACCGGCCATCTTTTTGAACAAGTTCCATCCTTCTTCTTCAGAAAGAACCATGACAGAGAAAGAATTATTTTTGCAATCCATTTGATCACAAACATCTTTCCGCCGAGTTGTGATCACAATCTTGCAGCACTTATGCTTGTCAGGATTAGGAATTCCAACAGCTTGAAGATCAAGATATCTCCACAAATCATCTAGTATGACTAGAACTTTACCGGTCTTCCCCAATTTTTCATGCAACCGGCCAGCCCTTTCAGCATCACTTTCCTTGTCATCTCTAAGTGAGAGCCCTAGCTGGTCTTGAATCTTTCTGATGCTTGGGTCCTGTGATACTACCGCCATCAATATTTGATCAAAAAGTTTCATTGATTCAGCTTGCTTGACCACTTCTTGGACAAGAGTGGTCTTGCCCACCCCACCCATTCCATATAAGCCAAGTACTTTCACGTCATCCTTTTTCAAGGCTTCCAAAACCTCATCCCTAATTGAGCCCCTCGATGTGAGAGGCACAGCGTCACCTGGAAACTTGTCATGAAATGTTGGACGAGGTGCAGGATATGAAACATTATCTTTGGTAAACTTCTCGCCTTTGGTTTGGAGCTTATCAACATCATTCATCTTCATCTTATAAGCTTTCTTGCTCATCCGAAAGCGTGACTTGAGGTCCAGACACCTCACCTGCTGATTGAAAAGACACTCCACATGTTCGTTGAGCTCTGTGACAGCTGTGAGCCAGTTCTGAACATCATCATGGATGAGATTTCCTTCCCTTACAGCTACATCAACAAGAGCGTCCACCCTGCCTTTAGTTCCTCTAAGCGCCTCAACCCCTTCCCTCATATTCTTGAGATTGCTGGAGTAGCAGAACATGTAGCCAAATTGACGACCAATGGGTGTGATTGCTAGCTCGACAAGCTTTGAGATGATTGGACCAACAACATTCGAAAACACAGCGTCCATTTCTTGTTTCTTCAGTGTGGGAAATAAGCAGCAGAAGATATTGAAACAAGCCAAAGGAAAACCAATGAGTAAGGAAGAAAAAGGGGAAAATTTTACAAAGAAGGGAAAAACAGATAAACAGAGTGAGGGAGAAGAAAGTGATAGCGCTTCATGTTTAAGAAAAAGAGTTTGATGTGCTTAAGGAAGGTTAAGAAGAAAAGTTTAATTTAACGAAACAAAACAAAATATTTAAAATATTTAGCTCATAATGTTAAAAATTCAAGGTCCATGCTTGAATTTTAGTTTGATGTGCTTAAGTGATTCATGATTTTGAATTTATTTAAAACTCAAAATTCCTTCATCTAGTTAAAAGTTAATTTGGAAAATTAAACAATGATTGTTTTTCTGTTAATTTGGGTCGGTCGTTGACTGCGAGACGGATGATAGTGAGAAGAGACCTGTCGATGGAGGAAGCCCAGAGAAGGTAGAAAAGACCTATCGACGGGAGAGATCAACACGTGAAAGGGAGAAGAAAAATAAGACAAATAAATATTTTTAAAATAATCTTTTAAAGCATTTTTTATTTATCATTATAATTACTTGTTGGTCTTTTAAATTATTATTTTAACATGCTTAGACGGCTGACTGGGAAATATTTAAACACAGACACAAACACAAACACAGAGATGCTTCTCTTTTCTTAGCCGGCCTTTGATTCTTGTTTCTCATAACAATCCATCAAAGTCCTCCTCATTAAAACCTCAGCAGCCAGAAATTCTGGTTTCGTCTTCTCAATCGAATTAATTGATTTTGTTGTATTAAAAAGCAAATTATGGAAAGGACATGGTGGTTCGAGTCCACCAGCACCTTCTGAGGCCTTATACAGTGCAATTTTTCAAAGATGTCTGTTAAAAGTAACGGGAAATTCTCATTAGGTGGTTTTAAGAAAGAAACAATTCTTTGGAAACACTAAAAATTCTGTTGAAGGAAGAGATGGAGAGAGAGAGAGAGAGAGAGAGAGAGAGTCGCAAATGATGAAAACAGAAGGGAGAAGCTTACTGTTCAATGCCAACCAAAATGATGAAGCCCGGAGAAGATAGTGAGAAGAGACTTGTCGATGAGAGAACTTGTAAGAAAGAACGGGTGTCCAAGAGATATAATCCATCCAGGAGAACTTGTGATTGAGAACTTGTGGCCGCTGTTCACTTGAATTATTGATTTTCAAGGCCATATGGCCCACCCTTCTCCTTCTGTGGACCATGTAGGACTCTAGGTGCGTCACTTGGTAAGCAAAATTAAAAGGCAAACAATAGGCCTCATGGCAGTATCTCATAGGCCCTCTGACCCATGAGCACAGACCACATGGAGCCTATCTTAATGCCAACACCTCATGAAAAGCAAAATTTTTTTTCTTTTGGTAAAATCCTAAAAAACAATGAGAAAGCTAGGGTTTTTCAAAATTATGAGTTGTCTCTTAGTAGTTCTATATCTTTCATTTATACCCTTTAGAATTCTAAAGCTACCCCAAAAAAGGTAAATAAATAATGTTTGCAAACTGACTTCCAAAGAAAGAGATTTTTTACAGGAATAAGCTACTAATAATGAGTTGCTTTAATTATAATTATAAGGGATATAAAAAAATAGAGTAACTTTATTTAGTCGGTTATCATCAATTTATACTTGTGAAATTTCATTTAAAGAAATATAGGATCATTGTCTTTGGTGGAACAGTATAGTATACAGTTATTTTTTTTAATTTAGTGATTTTAAATTTAAATTTTAGTATAACAAAAATATAAATATATATATATATATATATGATCATTGAGAAGAGAAGGAGTGGAGATTCCAAATTTAAGGGGGAAAAAAAGTGATTTTACGGTATAAAAGTTACAAATTTACTGATTAGATGGGCTGGATTGGAGATTGTTGTGTTTATATTAAAAAAAAAAAATCAAATGGCAAGAGAAGAATATTTTGGAAGCACGTGAAAGTGTAAACGCGTAGAGGCACGGCTTGACCGTCAAACTCAAACCACGTTTTTGTTTGGTGGTAAGGCTAAACCACGGTTTTTTTTTTTGGTGTCACTTTTAACTCAACCGTGGTTTTTTTTTTCGGTGGTAAGGCTAATCCGTGGTTACTCTCGCACGTACGTACACCACCCTCCCAATAATCATCCTTCAAATCAAAATTGAGATAATAAAAGTTTTCTCCCTCTCAAAAACAAATTAACATACCAAAAAGGACGCGTGTCCCGAGAACATCGGTTCCGCCCTTTTCCCCCACACACATCCCCACAAAGTCACGAACCACAACCCTCCTGTTTATTCACTTCAATTTCCCTTCGTGAGAATGTGATGGAATCCCTATTCCTTTTCTTCCCAGTAGTCCTCCACCATGCTTCTCCAGATGAGAGGAACATTAATGAGTAGAATTCACACCAATTGTTCTAACAATTTGGATCCTATTTCCGTATCTCATTCTGTTCAGTATACCAAACAAATCACGTGTTCGGCCAACTCACGCAACATTAATGTTAGCTATAGCAAATATTAATTTAAATAATGTAAATTTCTAGATTGAAATTCAAAAATTTTTAAAATTAAATTTTATTTGGTGTAATCATAAAATATTTAATTTTTTCTTTTTATCATGATATAAATACCCATTTTTTCTACCATCATCAAACTCATGTCATTTTAAACAACACTCGCGGTACTTTTGGGACATCTGGTCCCACACGTCCTCTACATAGGAAAGGCCGGATCAAAACCTTGCCCTGAAAAGATAATGATAAGATGATTTTTAAAAAATATCTCTATTTATTTATATTTATTTGTAATTTATATATATGTAAAATCAATTAATTAAATTAAATATATTTTTAGTAAATAAATTATTTTTATAAGTAAAATAAAATTTTCTATTAAAAGATTTAATTATTATTGCATAAAATAATTATTCAAAATTAAGTTAATTTTAATTTTACTTGAAATATTGATTTTTTAAGGCCATATGACACACGCTTCTGGGCCATGTGGGACTCATGTGCGTCACTTCGTAAGCAAAATTAAATGGCAAACGATAGGCCTCAAAAACACGGTCTCTCATCTGGCGGTGTTTGATCCTGCAAAGATGATCAAAAAACAGGTTATTTCTTCTTTCGAGATTGTTTTGCAGTTTTGTGAATCAAAAAAGTAAAGACAAAAAAAAAAAAAAAAATTGGGAATGAAATAATGGAGAGAAGAAGGTGGGGGCAAGGGGAATGGCGAAAGGAGTCTTTGGCATTAAGTGATGATGATAGTGGGCAGTGGAGACGACTTTTGGGTATCCCCATTCACTTTGCTTTAATCGAAGTCCCCTAGCTTTGCCGCCCTCCTTAATGGTGACAACTGCTCTTACCCTTTCATTATCATCTCGAATTCCTGCATTTCCTCCTCCTTCCATGTCCATTTTATCTTTCCCAACTCACCCCCCCGAAAACCCAAATTACCCAATTTCTGAAATAGTCGTCAATAGCACTGGTAATAATAGGGCCGGGTACAATCCGAACAACACTTGTAATTCGCCGGAATCCGATGTGTTTGGATTATGTTAATTCAAGTTTTTAATTATATTGAGTCGATAATTAAAAAATTTAAATTGACTTGATTCATTCAAATCAATTCAAATATATTTATAAATATATTATAATTATGAAAATAAAAGTCAAATTAGAGAAAAAATATTTTTTAATGACTATATTTTCCTTTCTTTTTTTGATTTGTATATATGGTTCTCTTAAAAAAAATTTTATTTTATTTTTGAATATTATAAGTATAAGACTTTTAAAAAAAAAAAAATTCTTTTGACTTCTACATAGCCCAAAAAAAATTCCTTATTATATTCACTAAAAAATAATATTTAGATATTATTTTAAATTTTTGGATAAAAAAAGAATTTTTCAAGTTCGGGTATCTGTCTGAATTTAAGTAACTTGTTCTGATTCGGGTCGAAAAAAATATAACCTGAGTATCTCGGATCGAGTCAAAATAATGTATTTGGATTCGGATACCTAATCCAGACACAGCTCCAGGTAATAACAGCGTAATAAGGCGACTTAAGACCATTAATTATTACTAAAATTAGATATTTTATAGGCAAATATAACATGAAATGTGTGTATATATATATACTCAATTATATTCCTTTAAGAAATGATAATAACTCATATTTATTCCCTAATCATATAAAAAAATTACCCGTTGTATAATTTTTTATTATAAATTCTAAAATCACAAACTGAATCAAAAAATAATATATTATAATAAAAAATAACAATTACAATTCGAAATAAATTCTTAGAGCAAAATTTCCTTTCCCGGGTATACGTTCATAATTCCGAGCAACTATTAGAATTTCAACATACCTCGAAATTCCATATTGCCCTTGACTTGTCGCGACATTGCCAGACGTGATTCTTGACACACTGTTTATTTCTATTAAAATAAACAATTCAATAATTTGAGAAAATCAATGAAATTTGAAAAAAGAAAATAAAAACTAAACCCCCAAAATTTCATAAGGTTTTTTTTATTTTAGTCTTCCTTAGAAATTGAGCTAAGCCATGTTCTGGTCGAACCTAAGGAGAGAGGCTAGGCTGGTTTTAAACATTAAACCACAATTCACATAAGCGGGTCAAAAAAAAAAAAAACCCAATTTCCAATGTTAGAAGAATGGTGTTGGAGGTGAGTTATAACTCTACAAATATCGGTTCCTTATAAACTCAAACGATTGCCGTCGAAATGGATATAATACCTGCAAAAACCGTCGAAAGGTGCTCCGACGGAGAGACTCCGACGTTCAAATCAGAAAGAGCGGTTTTCAAATAAAATAGTAAAACAAACTGATAATTTAATGGAGTAATTCTCTGTGATTAGAGTGCCCAATGTGTGAGGCTAAGAGAATGTATCTGGCTTGAAAGGTTTTGAAATGTCTTATACATGTGAGAATCATACGCCGCTGAAGTGTTTCAATTCTACTTTCTTTATCGAACCAATCCAGAAATCTCAGTGATTAATATTTCAAATTGATTGTGATTCTCATCATTTGGGAAACTTTCGTATTCTGGAGAGATCATTTCATTAACTGAAATATCCTCAAAATGTTGTACTCAATAAGAAGCGGGAGTTAATAGGACACTTTGGTCTTCCTTTAAAATCGTTAGTTATTGATCGGTCGTTTGACCGATGAGCGGTCTTTAAAACTCTGCTGATTGAAGGGCAGACCGTTGAATACCTGATCGGGGCGATTACCTTTACTTGAAAAATCTCGCTCGGTTGACGGGATGACTAAGATTTTATTATTTGGGAGGTCTAGGCGACTGAGACCCTCCGGTTAGTTATCATATTTGAATATCGATCGGTAACTATTTTTCGTGGGCTTCTCGTATGGATCTTTCAAAAGCTGTATCCCTCTAGTTGGGTCTATAACTATATCCATCATTTGCCCCCCGACTCATGGTCTTCTTGGTAAAAAAGTGCCATGAGTAGACACCTACAAGGGTGAGGCGTGCTTGATGTGTTACAGAAGCTTAGGGATGCTAAGTTTGTCCTCATCCATTCCACTTTCGCATTTATGACAAGCTATTCTCGCTGATCCGTTTCACCTTTCCTGAGTTATTTATGACCCGTTTCTCTACTGCTATAAATAGCTATGACGAGTGTTCATTTTTCTTCGTAAAGAGTTGAGGCTATTCCTCTTCTTTGGGGGTTTGGTCAAAAGTTGTTCCATGAGGTATCTTGGCATGTAAAGCTCCATGGTTGGAGTAGTTTCTACTGGAATTAGATCTCATTAAAGAAGGGAACTACCGGAACGAGATCTCATTATGTCGGCTGTTATTCGGTTGGTATCGTGAGATCGTCCATTGTCAATGGAGGTATGTTCTTGTACCGTCTTGGATGATCCGTTCGGGTTCATCCCCGCCATCCACCTACGGTGGGGATGCTTCTCGACCATTTTGCATGGGTAGGCTTGGCTCGGGTTGCATTGGGGGTGACAGAACCCGAGCCCGCCTCTTCTTGTCCCTAGTACTACATTGTTTTGTATCCTCCCGCGTAGGGATTATGTTCTTCATTTTCGGGAATAACCCCGTTGTGTATTTCTCTTGGTATAATCAGCCTGACTTAGTGATTTGTGTACCCATTTATGTACCCAGATGTATTTCTTCCATAAAAATGAATAAAAGGTCATACTTTACTTACTTAAATCTTGCTCTTGTTTCCCTTTATTCTCTTGTCCGATGATGTGTTTTTCTTTTCAACCCTCGTCAGAGTAGGCCTGCTTTCAACTTTAGACTCCGTGCTACGACGTTGACCCTTCGAACTGCCAATCGTTCGGGAGTTAGGTTGAGAGGTCATGCTTGTTTGTTCAGGAAACTCCGTCTCTTATACATTCGACTGATAGGAGTTGGGTGACTTAGGCTCTCTGGACAATAGGAAATCTTTAAATTGTTGGGTCGTGTCCACCTATTTGGGGAGTTATGTTCCTTATTGATGGCACGTACGAATAATAGGTGCTGGATGATTTAGACCCTCCGAACAATAGAAAATCTTTAGATTGTTGAGCCATGTTTACCAGTTCGAGAGTTACATCCCTTATTTACAACGTGTACGAACAATAAGTGTTGGGTAACTTTGGCCCTTCGAGTAATGAGAAATCTTTAGATTGTTGGACCGCGTCCACCCGTTCGGGAAGTTACATCCCTTATTGATGACATGTACGAACGATAGGTAAGTTTTTCTGACTGTTAGGTAGTCCTGAAGTTCACTGATAGTATATGCGCAGGTTTTCTGAATTCTAGGTCCTAGGTACTGTTGATCTGTCTAGGTGGTCGAGTCGATAGGTTCCCAATCAAACCTCGGAATACACTCAATAAGGACCCTCCCAGTTAGGTGCTAGCTTGCCCCCGGGTTGAGGTTGACCGGTAGCTTCTACCTTCCTTAGTACCAATTCACTGGGTGTGAACATTCAGCTCCGAGCCCTACGATTGTGACATCACTTCATCTATTGCTGATAAACTGTCATTTGTGTCGATGCAGACTCTCGTAGCTTTGGAAGCAACTCCAATCTCTCTCATAGGATACGTTCCTTTGCCTAGCGTCGTATTGAGACTCCGATACTCAAGTCAGATAGAGCGGTTTTCGAATGAAAAAGGAAAACAGACTAAGAGCTCAAGGGAGTAATTCCCTGTGATTAGAGTGCCCGATGTGTGAGACTAACAGAACGTACCTGGCTTGGAGGGTTTTGAGATGTCTCATATCTGTGAGAATCGTACGCCGCTGAAGTGCTTCAGTCCTACTTTCTTTAACGAATCGATCCGAAAATCTCAGGGATTAATATTTCGAATTTATTGTGATCCTCATCCTTTAGCAAACTTTCGTATTCTGAAGGGATCATTTCTGTAGCTGAAAGATCCTCAAGATGTTGTATTCAATAAAAAGTAGGAGTTAATAGGACACTTTAGCCTTTCTTTAAAATCGTTAGCTATCGATCAGTCGTTCAACCGATGAGGATTCTTCAGAACTCTACCAATTGAGAGGTTGACTATTGAATACTCGATCGGGGCAATTACCTTTACTTGACAAATCTCGTTCGGTTGGCGGAGCGACTGAGACCCTATCATTTGGGAGGTCCGGACGACTGAGACCCTCCTGTTAGTTGTCATACTCGAACATCGATCGGAAGCTGATCTTCGTGGGCTTCTCGTGTGGGCCTTTCAAGAGCTAACCCCTCTAGCTGGGGTCTAGGACTATGTCCATCAAATGGGTTTTTGTTGGATTTTATATTCCATGTACAGCGAAAGCAAGATAATTTTCAGCGAAAGCAAGATGATTATAATATATTTATAAATATATTATAATCATAAAAATAAAAGTCAAGTTATAAAAAAACTATTTTACAATGATTATATTTCCCTTTTTTTTATTCTTTTGACTTCTACATAGCCCAAAAAAAAATTCCCTTATTATATTCACTAAAAAACAATATTTAGATATTATTTTAAATTTTTGGATAAATTTTTTTTTTTCAAATTCGGATACCCGTTCGAATTTAAGTAATTTGTTTTGATTCGGATCGAAAAAAATATAATCTGAGTATCTCGGATCAGGTCAAAATAGTTTTTGGGTTCGGATACCTGATCCGGACACAGCTTTAGGTAATAACTGGGTAATAAGGCGACTTAAGACCATTAATTATTACTAAAATTAGATATTTTATAGGCAAATATAACATGAAATGTGTGTATATATATATACTCAATTATATTCCTTTAAGAAATGATAATAACTCATATTTATTCCATAATCATATAAAAAAATTACCCGTTGTATAATTTTTTATTATAAATTCTAAAATCACAAACTGAATCAAAAAATAATATATTATAATAAAAAAATAACAATTACAATTCGAAATAAATTCATAGAGCAAAATTTCCTTTTCCAAGTAGGTATATGTTCACAATTCCAAGCAAATACTAGAATTTCAACGTACCTCGAAATTCCATATTGCCCTTGACTTGTCGCGACATTGCCAGATGTGATTCTTGACACACTGTTTATTTCTATTAAAATAAGCCGATGGGAAATGGCCCAATGAGAGGAATTAATCGTTGTTAAAGAGCTTATTAAGTACGCCTACTGATCGATACCTAACGATCGCTATTGAAATCTACTTAAAGGTTTTAATTGTTCAAATCTCCCAAACGATAACGAATTAGTCGTCCTGCTAATCGAACGTAGTACACCTAGTAAGGGTGATCGTCCTGATCAGGCAATCAAGCGATAATTCTACAACCGAATAAGACCTAAAGACTCTTCAACAGTCGAGTGATTGATCGATAGCCAACATTTCTAACGATTCTAAGGGAAGGCCAGAACATCCTAATAACCCTAATTTCCTATTCAAAAACGGCCTTTCTGGGATCTTTCAGACAATGAAAGTATCCCTCCCGAAGACAAAAGTTTCCCAAAAGATGAGAATTACAACCAACACACAATATTGAGTTTCCGAGATTTTTGGATCACCCGATAAGGAATGTAGGGTTGAAACCCCCAAACGGTGCACGATTCTGAAAGGTATAAGATCTCTCAAAACCCTCTAGACCAGATACACTGTGGAAGCTAAACACATTGGATACACCAATCACAGGGAATCACTCCCTCAAACTCTCAATCTGTTTTTTCATTCGAAAATCGCTCTTTACTGACTTGAGCGTCGGAGTCTCCCCACCAAAGTATCCTCCGACGATTTTTGCAGATGTTTTCCTTTCCACTGACGGAGACCATTCGAGTCTAAAAGGAGTCGGTATCTATGGAGCTATAACTCATCTCCAATAAATTTGCGTCATCCGTGGGAAACAAACTGATTCTCTGAAAACTCATAACGATGTCTACCATGATTACCCCCGACCAAGCACCCGTCAAAAGAAGAAATCCAGTCATAAGTTTTGATGATGATGATCTGCCAGAGGTAGATCCCTACCGCGACAACCCCATCGTCATAACCCTCAAAATAGAATCCTTCACCGTGAAAAGGGTTCTCGTCAATCAGGGGGCCGACTGTGATCTCCTCACATGGGACGCTTTCTGCAGGATGGGTTTTAATCCGTTTCGATTTTTGCCACCCATTGGGTCCCTTAGTGGACTTTCAGATGAGCCCACTTATCCCGAAGGTATCATCTACCTTCCCGTGACTCTCGGAAAACCCCCTCATCATACAACTACCCTGGTCCTGTTCCATGTGGTGAAAATCTATTCTCCTTATAACGTCATTCTCAGCAGACCTGGTTTGGACGACTTAGAGACACTGTCGAGCACGAGACACATGAAGGTGAATTTTGGAACACTACTAGAGGTCGCCATAGTACGTAGCGAATCTAAACTAGGCAAAAAAACAATCGAGATCCCCTTGACAAGCGACCCCAGTCAAACCGTCCGGATAGAAGCCAACTTATTACCTTTCTTACGAGATGCCTTAGTTGCCTGTCTACAACAACACTCAAAAGTCTTCACTAGACTTCAGAAGATATGCCCAACATAGATCCGTCGGTCATAGCCCATAAACTAACCGTCAATTCCGATTTCAAACTAGTTAGGTAGAATAAGAGGGTGTTCGGCCTCGAACGCCAATGCATCGTCCAGGAAGAAGTTCAGAAGTTGTTGACGGCTGGGTTCATCCGAGAATTCAAATATCCCGAATGACTGGTTAACGTAGTTTTAGTGAAAAAGGCCAACGAAAAGTGGAAGATGTGTGTGGATTTCACCGATCTCAATAAAACATGTCCAAAGGATAGTTATCCACTCCCCAATATTAACAAGCTCATGGACAATTCCTCAGGATATCGGTTTTTGAGTTTTATGAACGCCTACTCTGGTTATAATCAGATCAGAATGACGCTTGAAGATGAACAAACAACCAGCTTCATCACCGAGTTTGACACATATTATTTCCGGGTCATGTCTTTCAGCCTAAAGAATGCTAGAGTAACTTTCCAATGAATGGTTAATACGGTTTTTAAATATCAGTTAGGCAGGAATGTTGAAACTTATGTTGACGACATGCTCGTGAAGAGCGTAACAACCGAAGCCCATGTTACAGATCTTGAGGAGATCTTCCAGACACGAGAATGGTACAACATGCATTTGAACTCGGCGAAGTGTACCTTTGGGATCGTCTCGGAAAAATTCCTGGGTTTCATGATCACCGACCGAGGGATAGAGGCCAACCCCGAAAAGATACAAACAATATTCGATATGACGCCTCCCAAGACACTCAAAGAAGTACAACGTCTGGCCGGTCGAATAGCAGCTCTAAGCCGATTCATGTCCAGAGTTGGCGAGAAGTATAAGCCCATATTCAACGCGCTGAAGAGATCCCGATGGTTTGAATAAACGCCCAAATGCCAAACAGCCATTGAACGACTGAAAGAATATCTGATGCAACCTTTGCTGCTTTCGCGACCTGTCCTTAGGGAGGAACTCTACCTGTATTTGGCCGTTTCAGAGCGAGCGCTTTACTCCGTGATGGCGAGACAGAAATCCACTATTCAGAAGCCAGTCTATTATATTAGCAGGGTATTGAAAGAATCCGACATTAACTATCGATCGATTGAGAAGATAGTCTACACCTTGGTCGTTTTAGCGAGGCGCTTTCGACCGTATTTCCAGACCCATACCATTATGGTGCTTACCGACTAACCCTTGAAACAAATCCTCTAAAAAAGGGACATGTCCGGGCGACTTATCAAATAGAGTGTGAAACTGGGTGAATTTGATATCTAGTATCAACCGCGGCCAGCAATAAAGGGCCAAACACTGGTCGATTTTATCCTCGAATACACTTTACCAACGATGCCTAAGGAACAATCTCTTAACCATCAAGAAAAATGGTCGACCCCAGAATCGACTATCCACGTGGACGGGTCATCAAATTCTTCAGGAAGCGGTACTAGACTCATACTAGTGGGACCAAACGATTTTAAAGCAGAATACGCCATTCGCTTTGATTTTCAGACCACCAACAACCAGGCTGAGTACGAGGCCTTACTAACGGGCCTTCGGATCGCCACAAACGTGGGAGTATGAACTGTCAGGGTGTTCACAGACAGCCAGTTGATCGTAAAGCAAATCGAATGGGTTTATGAAACCAGATGTCTGGTCACGGCTAAATATTTGAACAAGATGTACGAAACGATGGACTAGTTGGGCAAGGTTGATATTCAACAAATCCCACGTTCGGAAAATATGCGAGCTGACACTTTATCGAAACTGGCTAGTTTCGATTCGGTTGCCTCTAGCCGAACGGTATATATCGAAAGTTTACCGTATTCTAACATTGACGAGCCTAGGGAGGCTTTGCCTATTGATCGGTCAGCCAGCTGGAAAGACCCAATAGAAGAGTATCTGAGACACGACTATCTGCCAAAATCCCCCACAGAAGCGATAAAACTAAAACGAAAGGCAGCATATTACACTATAATTGATGGGATCCTTATCGTAAATCGTTCACCCATCCATACCTACGGTCCTGACCCTTGAAGAGGGGGACTATGTCGTCCGAGAAATCCATGAAGGAATCTGTGGTAACCACTTAGGTGCATGAAATCTAGTCTATAAAGGCCTTCGCCAAGGGTACTACTGGCCAACTATGAAGACCGATTCTAACAACTACGTCAAACGATACGATAAATGTCAGTGCTTCTCCTCAGTGCCTCGGTTACCCTCTACCGAGCTTAACCCTATATCTAGCCATTAGCCATTTGCTTAATGGGGCATGGATATTCTCGGACCGTTTTCTCCAATCGCGGGACAACGAAAATTTTTTATAGTAACGATAGACTATTTCATCAAGTGGGTGGAAGCAGAGCCTCTAGCTCAGATCACGGCAGCCAAAATCCAATCCTTCGTATGGACTCATATTATCACCCGGTTTAGCAAACCACACGTTCTCATCACGGACAATGGAAAGCAATTCAACAACCACGCTTTCGAGAATTCTGTGAGAAACTCGAGATTCAGCATCGATTTTCATCAGTTACTCACTCACAAACCAATAGCTAGCCGAAATAACCAACTAAATGATCCTGTAAGGACGGAAGACGACACTGGATGACGCCAAAGGTAGTGGACCAAAGAGTTTTATGGAATTCTTTGGTCATATCGCATTACCTCCCGAAGAGCAACGGGAGAAATATCGTTTAGTCTAACTTACGGAAGTGAAGCAGTCATACTCGTGGAGATAGGTATTCACTCATTTCGGGTAGCTCACTACGACGCTGGGCAAAACGAGCGTACCTATGAGAAAACTGGACTTGCTTCCAAAACTACGAGAGTCCGCGTCGGCAGGTATGGCGGCCTGTCAATAATAGATGATACGATATCACAACTGAAGGGTCCAGAATCAAGTGTTCAAACCTGGCTACAAAGGAAGGTGAAGGCTACGGTCAACTCCACCCCGTGGGCAAGCTCACCCCTAATTGGGAAGGTCAATATCGAGTACGTTCTGTGGTTCCACCGAGAACATACTGACTCGACAATATAGACGGATTGGCAGTGCCTAGGACTTGGAACTCGGAGAACTTGCACATATACTATCAGTGAATTTTAGAGCTATCTTGCGACCAGAAAATTTCCTATTGTTTGTAAGTGTCGTCAATAGGGGATGTAACTCTCCGGACAGATGGACGTAGCCCATAACTTAAAAATTTCCTATCGATCGGAGAGTCTCAGTCACCCAGTCTCTATCGTTCGCATGCGTCGTCAATAGGGGATATAACTCTCCAAATGGGTGGACGCGGCTGACAACTTAAAAATTTCCTATCGATCAGAGGGTCTCAGTCGCCCAGTTTCTATTGTTCGTATATGTCGTCAATAGGGGATGTAACTCCCCAGACGGGTGGATGCGGCCCACAACTTAAAAATTTCCTATCGATTGGAAGGTCTCGGTTGCCCAGTCTCTATCGTTCGTATGCGTCGTCAATAGAGGATATAACTCTCCGGACGGGTGGACGCGACCTACAGCTTAAAAATTTCCTATCGATCAAAGTATCTCAGTCGCCCAATCTCTATCGTTCGTACGTATCGCCAATAGAGGATATAACTCACCGAACAGGTGGACGCGGCCCACAACTTAAAAATTTTTTATCACTCGGAGGGCTTAGGTCGCCCAGTTCCTATCGTTTGTGCAAACCAAAGAGAGTCTCCTGAGCAAATGAGTACGACCCCCTAAACCCACCGACCATCAATCCAGTAGTCCGAGAGGCCGGTGTTACTCAACATTTCAGAGAGGAGCCTAAAAGATAGACCTACCTAGACGAAGGCTGAAGAAAGGCATATAACCAGACAAGGAATTGGAAAAGAGAAGGGACAAAATTCAAGTAGGTAAAGTATAACCTTTCATTTACATCTATGTGAAACAGTATATTCAGTTACATAAAGTATACACATAAGCCGCTAAGTTGGGCTGATTACACCAAGAGAGATACACAATGGGGTCATTCCTAAAGAGGAAGAACACGATCCCTACACTAGAGAATACAAAAATGTAGTGTTAGGGATAAGAAAAGGTGAACCCGAGTTTTGCCACCCCCAATGCGACCTGGGCTAGACCTACCCGAGAGGCATCCCCACCGTAATTGGATGGTGGGGACGGAACCTGGATAGATCATCGAAGGAGGTACAAGATGTACCCCCTCGGCGATGGACAATCTCACGAGACCGGCCTAACAATGGCAGACGTAATGGGATCTCCGTCCAGCAGTCCCCTTCCTTGATGAGATCTCACTCCAACAGAAATTCTTCAAACCATAAAGCTCCGTATGCCCAAAGCGCCTTATGGAGCAACTCTCGAAAAGGAGTAGCCCTGAACAAGACTCCCTAAAAAGAAGGAAAGACTCGATTCTTTACGAAGGAAAATGAGCGTACTTCATAGCTACTTATAGCGAGGGAAGATTAAGCCCTAATTAATTTGGGGTAGATGAAACAGAATCAGCCATAAATGGGGAAATAAATCGTCTCGAATTCCCCACGAGAAAATCACTTCCGAAGAGACACACTTGTACTCGTGGCAAGAAAAGAGGATGGATCAGGACAAGCTTAGCATCCCTATGCTTTCATGACATATTAAGCACGCTTCATAGGTCTCTACTCATGGCACTTCCTTCCCAAAAAGGTCATGAGTCGGGGACAAATGATGAGATATGGCCCAATCAGAGAAGTCAATCATTGAAGAGCCCATTAAGGGCGCCTACTGATCGATGCCCATCGATCACTACTGAAATCTACTAAAAGACCTTAGCCTCTCAGATCTCCCGAACGACAGAGCCTTAGTCGCCTTGCTAACCGAATGTAGTACACCTAGCAAGGGTGATCATCCCAATCGGGCAATCAAGCGACAATTCCATAGCCGAACAAAACCTAAAGACTCCTCAACGGTCGAGTGACTGATTAATAGCCAACATCTCTAACGATTCTAACGAAATGTCAGAACATCCTAATAACCCTAGTTTTCTATTCAAAAATGGCATCTCTGGGATCTTTCAGCCAAGGAAAGTATCCCTCTCGAAGACGAAAATTTCCCAAAAGATGAGAATCATAACCAACGTAGAATATTGAGTTCCCGAGATTTTCTTACCCAAGCGGCGCATGACTCTGAAAGGTATAAAATCTCTCAAAACCCTCTAAGTCAGATATATTCTGGAGGCCAAACACATTGGGTACACCAATCACAGGGAACACTCCCTCAAACTCTCAGTCTGTTCTTTCACTCGAAAATCGCTCTTTATGGACTTGAGCGTCAGAGTCTTCCCTTCGGAGCACCCACCTGCGTTTTTTGTAGGTATTTTCCTTTCCACTAACGGAGACCATTTGAGTCTACAAGGAGTCGGTATCTGTGGAGTTATAACCCACATCCAACATAAACAATTCAAAATTTTGAGAAAATCAATGAAATATGAAAAATGAAAATAAAAAATAATTTGACAAAATCAATGAAATTTGAAAAAAGAAAATAAAATCTGAAGGGACACGGTCCAAGGCCCAGTTAGAAGGGCCACCTCTTGAAAAGCCCACAAAGAATAGCCACCGATCGGTACCACCGAAGGGCCTTAGTTGCGCAGACTTACTGAACGTATGGGCCTCAGTCGCCCCACTTACCAAACGTGATTCGTTTTGATCTGATATTCAATGATTGGCTCCTCGACCGAAGGAGCCCTGAAGACACTTCGTCGGTCGAACAACCGATCGGTAACCAACGATTCTAAAAGAAGGGCAAAGTATCCAATTAACTTCTGTCCCCTATTATAGACAGCATTTTGAGGATCTTTTCAGTTAAGGAAATGTTTCCTCTTCAATACGAAAGTTTCGCAAAAGATAAAGATTACAATCAATTCGAAGAATTTGATTTTCAAGATTTTCGGATCAGCTCGATAAGGAAGGAAGAGTTGAAGCATTACAGCGGCGCACGACTCTCACAGGTATAAGACATCTCAAAACTCTCTAAGACAGGTGCGCTCTCTTGGTCTTACACATCGGGCACTCTAATCACATGGACTGACTCCCTCAAACTCTCAGTCTATTTTTCCCTTCATACGAAAATCGCTCTTTTCTGACTTGAGCGTCGGAATTTCCCCGCTGTAACACCCTTCGGTGCTTTTTACAGGTAACACATCCCTTTGACGGCAACCGCTCGGGTCAACGAAGAGTCGTTATCTGTGGAGCCATAATTCATATCCAACAGATTGACGCTGTCTATGGAAAACAGATTGATCTCCTAAAAACTCACGATGATGTACACAACAATCACGCCTAGCACAATATCGGCCAAGAGAAGAAGGCCAGTCATAGGCTTTGATGATAACAATTTGATAGGAGTAGATCTCCGTTTTGACGACCCCATAGTGCTAACTCTGAAGATAGAATCTCACACTGTAAAAATGGTTCTGATTGATCAACGTGCTGATTGTAATCTTCTCACCTGGGATGCCTTCTGCAAAATGGCCTTGACTCATCCCGGCTGTTGCTGCCTATCGGGTCCCTCATAAGACTTTCAGACGAGCCTACTTATCCTGAAGGTATCATCTAACTTTTTGTGACTCTTGGAAAGCCCCTTAATCACATGACCGCTAAGATTTCATTCCACGTGGTGAAACTCTACTGTCCTTAAACGCCATCCTCAGAAGGCCTAGTCTAGATGAACTAGAAGCGCTACCAAGCACACGACACATGAATGTGACGTTCAGAACACTGTAAGGGGTCGTCACCATACGTAGTGATCCTGATCACTATACCCTTTTTGCGGCTCAAGACGTATAAAAAGCTTTCCCAATCGATACTATAGAGCCTAGAGAAGGCACTGAGCCAAAAGCGAAGCCCGAACCAGGAGAAGACACAATCAAGGTCCCTTTAACAAATGATCCCAGTCAAACCATTCGGATAGAGGTAAACCTATAACCTTCTTTACAAGAGGCCTTAGTCGCCTGCCTACGAAGACATTCAAAAGTCTTCGCCTGGACCCCGGAAGACATGTCAGATATAGATCCATCAGTCATAACCCACATGTTAATGGTAAGTCCCAATTTCAAACCAGTAAGGAAGAAGAAGAGGGTATTTGCCCTTGAACGCCAGTGCACTATCCAGGAAGAAGTTCAGAAACTGTTAACGGCTGGATTCATCCGGGAAGTTAAGTATCCCGAGTGGTTAGCCAACGTGGTCTTGGTGAAAAAGGCCAATGGCAAGTGGAGGGTGTGCGTGGATTTCATCGATCTCAATAAGACATGCCCAAAGAATAGTTATTCACTCCCCAATATCGACAACTTCTTGAACTTCATGGACGCTTATTCTAGTTACAATTAAATCAGAATAGCACCCGAGGATGAAGAAAAGACCAGCTTTATCACTGAATTCATTACGTATTGCTATCGGGTCATACTGTTCGACCTAAAGAATGCCGGAATAACTTTCTAATGGTTGGTCAATACGGTCTTCAAAGACCAACTATGAAGGAATGTAGAAACCTATGTTGATGACATGCTTGTCAAAAGCGTCACCACGGAGGCTCATGTTGCAGACCTTGATGAGACCTTCCAAACTCTGGAGCGATACAATATGCGACTGAACCCAGCGAAGTACACGTTTGGAATTGCCTCCGAAAAATTCCTGGGCTTCATGATTACTGATCAAGAGATAGAGGCCAACCCCGAGAAGATACAAGCGATATTGGACATGACACCTCCCCAGACACTAAAGGAAGTACAACGTTTAACCGGCCGGATAGCGACTCTAAGCCGATTCATGTCCAGGGTCAGTGAGAAATACAAACCTATATTCGATACGCTGAAAAGATCTCGACAGTTCGAATGGATATCCGAATGTCAAGCAGCCTTCGAACAATTAAAAGAATACTTGATACAACCACTATTACTTTCACGGCCCGTCATTGGGGAGGAACTCTACTTGTATCTGACTGTCTCCGAGCAAGTACTCTACACCATGGTGGTAAGATATGAAGCTACTAGCCAAAAACTAATCTACTACATCAATAGAATACTGAAAGAGTCCGAGATCAACTATCGATCGATCAAAAAGATTGCATACGCCTTGGTCATCTCAGCAAAGTGCCTTCGTCCATATTTTCAGGGCCATACCATTATGGTGCTCACAGATCAGCCACTGAAACAAATCCTCCAAAAGAGAGACACATCTGATTGGCTTATCAAATAGAGTGTAGAATTAAGAGAATTCGACCTCCAATATCGACCACGACCAGCGATTAAGGGCCAGGCACTGGCCGATTTCATTCTTTGATGTACTCTCCCAACGACGCCCGAAGGACAGCCTCCCAACCAGCAAAAAGAATGGTCGATCCCAAAGTAGACCATCCATGTCGATGGATCATCAAATTCTTCAGGAAGTAGTGCCGGACACATCCTGGTGGGACCGAACGATTTTAAGGTGGAATATGCCATCCGTTTTGATTTTTAGGCCACCAACAACCAAGCAGAGTATGAGGCCTTGTTAACAGGCCTTAGGATCACCAACGACATGGGAGCATGGAACGTCAGGGTATTCACGGACAGCCAATTGGTCATGAAGCAAATCGAAGAAGTTTATGAAACAAGAGATCCAGTTATGGCTGAGTACTTGAGCAAGCTGCGTGAGACGATAGAATAGTTGGGTAAGGTTGACATCCAACAGATCCATCAATCTGAGAACGCACGGACTGACATTCTATCAACGTTGGCTAGTTTCGATTCGGTTGCTTCTAACCGAATGGTATACATTGAGAGCCTACCGTATCCCAATATCGACGAACCCAAAGTGGCCCTCTCTATCGATCGGTCTCCTAGTTGGAAGGATCCCATAGAAGAATACTTAAGGCATGATCGTCTACCAGAATCCCCGAGGAAAGCAATGAAGCTGAAGCCAAAGGCAACATATTATGCCATAATCGATGGAATTCTATACCGAAAATCATTTACTCACCCGTATCTGCGGTGCCTAACCTCTGAAGAAGGGAATTATGTCCTCTGATAGATTCACGAAAGGATCTGTGGTAATCATTTAGACCCTCAAAATCTGGTCTATAAATCCCTTCGTCAGGGGTATTACTGGCCAACTATAAAAGCCGACTTCAACAACTACATCAAATGGTACGATAAGTGCCAACGCTTCTCCTCGATATCTCGGTTACCGTCCACAGAGTTCAATCCTATATTCAGCCCTTGGCCATTTGCTCAGTGGGGTATGGATATCTTTGGACCGTTTCTCCCGACCATGGAACAACGAAAATTCTTGATAGTGTCGATTGACTACTTGACGAAGTGGGTAGAAGCCGAGCCCTTAACTCAGATCATGATCGCCAAAGTCCAGTCCTTCATATGGACTTATATTATCATCCAATTCGGTATACCGCGAGTCCTTATCATGGATAACGAGAAGCAATTCGACAACCAGAGTTTCTGAGAGTTCTGTGAGAAAATAGAAATTTAATATTGATTTTCATCGGTCGCTCACCCACAAACCAACGGACTAGCTGAAATAACCAACCGAACGATCCTTCAAGAATTAAAAACAACGTTGGATGACGCCAAGGGGCAATGGGTCAAAGAACTTTGCGGCAACCTCTGATCGTATCGCACTATCCCCCGAAGGGCGACAGGAGAAACATCCTTCAGTCTAACTTACAGAAGCAAAGTGGTCATCCCCATGGAAATAGGTATTCACTCATTACGGGTAACCCAATACGATGCCGAGAAAAACGAACGTAACTTACGAGAAAGGCTGGACTTGTTCCTTGAGCTGCGGGAGTTTGCGTCGACACAAATGGTGGCCTATCAGCAACAGATGACACAATATCACAATTGCAGGGTCTGGAATCGAGCATTTAGACCCAGAGAATTGGTACTAAGGAAGGTGGAAGTTACTGGTCAGCCCCAATCTGGGGGCAAACTCGCTCATAATTGAGAAGACCCATATCGAGTTCGTTCTATGGTCCGACCGAAAACTTATCGCTTCGACCATCTGAACAGATTGGCAGTGCCTAGAACTTGGAACTCAAAAAACGTATACGTATATTACCAATGAGCTTCAACACTATCCAACAATCGAAAGGTTTAGCCCAGACACAGTCAAAAAATCTCCTATCATTCGGAGGGCTCAGCCGCCCAGCCTCTATCGTTCGTATGCATCGTTTATAAGGGATGTAACTCCCCGATCGGGTGGACATGGTTCACAACTTAAAAATTTTCTATTGTTCAGAAGGTCTCAGTCGCCTAGTCACTATCGTTCGTATGCATTGTCTATAGAGGATGTAACTCGCCGGGTGGGTGAATACGGCCCACAACTTAAAAATTTCTTATCGTTCGGAGGGTCTCAGTCGTCCAGTCACTATCATTCATATGCGTCATCTATAGGGGATGTAACTCCCTGAGTAGGTGGACGCGGCCCACAACTTAAAAATTTCTTATCGTTCGAAAAGTCTTAGTCGCCCATCCACTATCATTCATACGCGTCGTCTATAGGGGGTGTAACTCCCCAGATAGGTGATCATGGTCCACAACTTAAAAATTTCATATCGTTTGGAGGGTCTCAATCGTTCAACCACTATCATTTGTACGCATCGTCTATAGAGGATGTAACTCTCTGAATGGGTGGACACGGCCCACAACCTAAAAATTTTCTATCGTTTGGAAGGTTTCAGTCGCCCAGCTCCTATTGTTCATACCAGTCACATGGAGTCTCCTATACAAATGAGTATGACCCCCTAACCTCACCGACCATCCATTTAGTAGTTCGGGAGGCCGGTGTAACTCAGCATCTCAAGGGAGAGCCTAAAAGACAGACCTATTTAGACGAAGGTCGAAAAAAGGTAAACAACCAGACGAGAAATTGAAAGAGAGAAGGGACAAAAATTCAAGTATGTAAATCATAACCTTTCATTTACATTTGTGCGAAATAGTACATTCAGTTACATAAAATATATACACAAGCTGCCAAGTCGGGCTAATTACACCAAGAGAAATACACAGTGGGGTCATTCCTGAAGAGGAAGAACACAATTCCTATACTGGAGAGTATAAAAGTGTAGTGCTTAGGCTAAGAGGAGGCGAGCTCAAGTTTTACCACCCCCAACACAACCCGAACCAAACTTACCCATCTAAAAACGGTCAGGAGATATCCCCACCCTAAGTAGATGGTGGGGACGGAACCGGACAAACCATCCAAGGTGGTACAAGAACATACCTCCATTGGTGATGGACGATCTCACGACGCCAGCCTAATAGCAGCTGACATAATGAGATCTCTGTTCAGCAGTCCCCTTTCTTAATGAGATCTCACTCCAGCAAAAATTTCTCAAACCATAGAACTCCGCATATCCCAGAACGCCTCAGGAAGCAACTCTTGAAAAGGAGCAACTCTTGGCAAAACTCTCAAAGAAAAAGGAAAGACTCAATTCTTTACGAAAGGGAAGTAAACGTCCGTCGTAGCTACTTATAGAGGTAGGAGAGCAGACCCTAACTAATTCGAGGCAAGTGAAACAGATCAGGAAAGATATTCTGTCATAAGTGGGGAAAATAAATTGTCTCCAATTCCCCATGAAGAAGTCGCTTCCGACAAGACACACTTGCATTCGTGGTAAGAAGGTAGAGTGGTTCAAGACAAGCCCAGCATCCCTGTACTCTTATAATGTATTAAGTACGTCTCGTAAATCTCTACTCATGACGTTTCTTTACCAAGAAAGCCATGAGTCGGGGACAAATGAAGGGACACGGTCCAAGACCCAATTAGAGGGGCTATCTCTTGAAAGACCCACAAAGAACAGCCACCGGTCAGTACCACCGAAGGGTCCTAGTCGTCCAGACTTACCAAACGTATGGGCGTCAATCACCCCACTAACCGAACGTGACCCATCCCGATCGGGTATTCAATGATTGGCTCCTCATCCGAAGGAGACCTGAAGATACTTCGTCGATCGAACAACCGATCAGTAACCAACGATTCTAAAAGAAAGCCAAAGTATCCAATTAACTTCCGTCCCCCATTACAGGCAGCATTCGGAGGATCTTTTCAGTTAAGGAAATATTCATTTTTCAATACGAAAGTTTCTCAAAAGATAAAGATTACAATCAATTTGAAATATTTGATTTCCAAGATTTTCGGATCGGTCTGATATGGGAGGTAGGGTTGAAACATTGCAGTGGCGTATGGTTCTTACAAGTATAAGACATCTCAAAAATTTCCAAAACAAGTACGCTATCTTGGCTTTATACATCGGACACTCTAATCCTAGGGACTGACTCTCAAACTCGCAGTCTATTTTTCCTTTTATACGAAAACCGTTCTTTTTTTATTTGAATATCGGAACCTCCCCGCCGAAATACCATTCAGTGGTTTTTACAGATACCACATCCCTTTGATGATAACTGTTCATGTCAATGAAAAACTGTTATATATGGAGTCATAACCTACCTCTAATAAAATCTAAACCACCAAAATTTCATAAGTTTTTTTTTTATTATTATTATTTTTTATTTTAGTCTTTCTTAGAAATTGAGCTAAGTCGTGTTCTGGTCGAACCTAAGGAGAGAGGCTAGGCTGGGTTTAAACATTAAACCACAATTCACATAAGGAAAAAAAAAAAAAAACCGATTTCAATCGTTAAAAGAATAGGTTTTGGATGCCCGTTCTTTAATAAATGTCACCATCTCATTACACACAAATACAATTAAAGGAACAGGGATTCCAACACCAAAATGAATAAGCTATGTATTTTTAATATAAAACATCTATATTCCCCTTATTTGCAATTTCTATACCGTTTTTAAAAATCTAACATTTATGTTACTATTAGTTACAAACATTACACTCGTTTCTTATGATATATTTTCAATACTATATTTTTCTATTTTTTTCTAATGATAATTAATCTGTGAAGCAGATAAAAATAAGTTATGAAAGTTATAAATTTACTATTAAAAAATTATTTATTTCAGCAAAATTCTGAATTTCTTGCGTTGTGTCTCCAAATTTAAGGGAGAAAAAGTGATGTTACAGTATAAAAGTCATAATTTTACTATTAAAAATTTACCGATTAGATGGGCTGAGGATTTTTGTGTTTATGATTTTTTTTTATTTTTTTTTTACTTTTAAGAAAGAATGAAAATCAAATAAAAAGAAGAATATTTTGGAAGGACGTGAAAGTGTGAACACGTAGACGACGCCAATGACGCTCAACCCCCCCAAGTCTCTCTTCAGTCAATTTAACTCGACGTGGTTACTCACTCACGTACCCCACACTCCCAACAATCATACCTCAAATCAAATTTGAGATGATAGAACCTTTCTCTCTCTCTCTCTCTCAAACACAAATTAAAAAAGACAAGAGATGCGTGTCCTGAGGAACACGGTTCTGCCCTTTACTACTCTCAAATTCTGGAATCACCGCAAGTCACCACCACCGTCCCATTTATTCACTTCAATTCCCCCTTATGAAAAAGTTTTGGAATCACTGCTCCTTTTCTTCTCTCTTCTGGTGTGGCAAAAAACAGGTTATTTTTTCTTCAAGAGGGCTCTGTTGTTTTTGAATTAAAAATGTAAAGGAAAAGAGAAGAAATAAGGAATGCAATAATGGAGAGAATAAAGTACGATATGGGGAATAATGAAAAGAACATTTGGCGTTGAAAATGATCCCTATTCACTTTGCATTAATTGAAGGGCCCCCCCGCCCCCACTTTTGCCGACCTCGTTATTGGTGACACCTACTCTTGCCCTTTTTCATTGTCAGCCCAAATGCCTATGCCTATTCCGTTCCTCTTTCTTTTCCTTCTTTCCTGGTTACTCTTTTAAATTTAATATTTTATTACCCTTTCTTTTGCTACACTTTCATCATCACTTAACTCCTTTTAGACGTAGGAAGCTTAGATTAAGGTGTCAAATATAATAATATAATATTTATTTTATTAATCTAAATCAAACATTTTATTGTCCTTTATTTCTTTTATTATTCTCTATGAATATAATATTTTGTTTCTTTTTTTATTACAAAATAAAAATTTTCAAGAAGAAATTTTGAACTTTTTATGAAGTTGTAATTTTTTTTTTAAGAAAAATGATAAACTAATTAATATTCTCATAAATTTAAATATTTTATAGAATATTTTAATAACATATTATTTGCAAATCGAGAGGAATAATAATCAACAGAATTCACACCAATCATTCTAACAATTTGAGTATTATTTTGATGCCTCATTTTGTTAAGGGGACCAAACAAATCACATGTTCGGCCAAGTCGTAGAACATTAATGTTAGCAATAGCAAACAATAATTTAAATAATGTATATTTCTAGATTGAAATTAAAAAAAAAATTAAAATTAAATTTTAGTTGGCATGGGGTGAAGGGAGACTTATTAATATATATATATATATATATATATATATTTATATATATGTAATCTCATATATAATAAATCTATCATGTATGTATATGTAATCTTTTGTGCGTGCGTGTGTATTTGTGTATTAAAATTAACCGACTTCATTTGAAAATTTAACATGTATAATATGTGTAAAAAAAAAAAAACCCCAAAAAAAAGACATATTAATCAATTAGCTAGGTTCATTACATTTTGAAACTTTTTCTTATGATACCGAACGCTTTATCTATGTTAATTGATTGAGTATACTTGATTTTTGATATTAAATGATTTATCTTAGTTTAATTTTATATTTAAATTTTTATCATTTTTAAATTTAGATATCTGGTTTAAAAATTTTAATGAGTTCAATGTGAATTGAACTCAAGTAAAAAACAAAAGGAAAAATAGTTCACCAAAAAATGAGCTAAACAAAATTCAATTTAACAAACATGGTGCTAGCATCAATTCAGCTCAATTTTTATCTCTACCGTTGATCATAGTTCTTTAAACCATTAATAAAAGTGTAAATTCAGTTATTATTAGTGAGTGAATTATCAATGATTTTTTAAACCATTGATTATCAATCAATTGGTTTTATGATGCGATTCGTGCCATGTTCATGACTACCCTCCCCTCAAAATTTCCATCCTCATTTATTACTTAATTTTTTTTTTAATTCTCATTTATTACTTAAAATTATATTTAGTTATTTCTTCAAGAAAAACTCGTGTTATCGATGAGAATTTATTTAATCTTATTTTTATAATAATATTTTTAATTAAAATAAAAACCTTTTAATAAGAAATATAATGTTCCAGAAATAAAAATTAAATTTTTGATAATTTAAATTATAATTATCTTAATAACTTTTATAATTGTGTGATGTGCTTGATTATAAAACATTTAACTTTTTTCTTCTTTTGAGACTATCCATACCAATCTCGTCGTGAAACTTGAGTCATTTCAAAACCCATCACCAACACTTTGGGGGATATTAAATTATTATCAGTCCCACGCTTCATCTGCAGGTGAAAGATTAAGCCAAGACCTTGCCAACGCCCCATTTGATTCCGACAAGATAACAATAAAGTTGCCTTTGAAAGATATCTCAATTTATGCATATTTATTTGTAATTTATTTATATATAAAATCGATTAATTAAATTAAAAATATTTTTAGTGAATAAATTATTTGATAAGGAAACAAATTAAGATGAAGTCAAAAGAGTTTTGATCATAACATTTAACAAAGTTCAAAAATTTACGGCAACCACCTCCCAAAAAAAAAAAATTCCCAATCATTCACACATGCCTGTAGCCAGATCTAGACATCAATAATTGGGACTAGTTATTTTGATTCCAAATCTTGTTCACTTTAGACTTGTGAAAATCAAGGGGTTGGTCTACAATGATGCTATGGTTCCAAATTGGTCTGAAAAGTGGCATACAAAAGATATTGAAGTAAGCCAAGGAAAACCAATGCCGAAGGAAAAAAGGTGGAAAATTTACAAAGAAGGGTAAATCAGATAAACAGAGTGAGAGAGAAGAAAGGAACAAGAGTGTGATGTATTTTAAGTTTAGGAAGAAAAGAAACAAGCAAAGGGACATGAATCATATTTAAGTTATCATTTTGTATTCTCAAAAAATAATACGATTATAAATTATAATATAAGTTTGTAGATGAGATGAGTTTTTTATAATATTTTTTTAGAGTAATATTTCTACCGAATTAAATTAGGGATACCATACAAATCACGTGTTGGGCCAAGTTCTTGCTTGTTAACCATAGCGATAGCAAAATCATCTCTAGTAAGTTATTGCTTGCTATTGGAATGATTCTCTTCTTCTTCTTCTGTTGGTGTTCTCTCTTACAAAAATGAATGAAAAAACATGTTAAACTTTTTCTTTCAAAATAATTTTGTAGTTTTGTGAATAAAAAAGTGAAGAAAAAGAGAGAAAAATGGGAATGCAACAATGAAGAGGATAAGATTGGGTTTGAGATATTCTTCTGGTCATAATTTTTTTCTAAAATTTTAAAAGTTTAGAGTTCAAATAATTATATAATAAAAAGATAAAACGGGTATAGGGAATTAGGGATGTTCATTATTTAGGTGAATCTATTTATCCGTTCAATTTAAATTAAATTCGAGTTATTAGTTTAAGTATAAAAATGAAGATTTTTATTCAAGATCCATCCAAAACCCGAATAACATATTCTTACATAATATTTCATATCCAATCCGATAAAAATCTAAACTATTTAACTCAAATCATTAAAGAAATTTTTCATATTATGTGGTTATTCGGATAAATAAAACCCGAATAACTCAAATCGAATAATCTGAATTTAATTCAGGTAAATTGATTCAGATTTTATTTTATTCAGTTTGATTTTTGATTAGATTGAATACTCTCTAAAACTTGAATAACCTGAATCAAATAATTCAAAAATTCATTTCCCCGCCCGAATGAGTACCCCACGGGAAATAATGGAAAGGGATTTTGGTTTGCACAAAATTTCGATAAAAGGGGGGTCGTTGAGATTAAAAGCGATAATAGTGGGAATTTTTGGGTATCCCACGTTCACTCTGCTTTAATTAAAGTACCCTACTTTTGCCGTCATCAACGGTGACACCTACTCTTTCCATTTTCCACTGTAATCTCAATTGCCTATCCCTTTCATCCTTTTTTTTACCTTCTCTTTGTTATTCTTCATAAATGTTATATTTTATTACCCTTTCTTTTCCATCTGTTTCATTATCACTGACTCCTCTTTTTGACTGGTGGAGGCTTAGATTTAGCATTTCATTACCTTTTGGCATCAATTGATAATAGCGGAGACGACTTTTAGCCATCCCCATTCACTTTGCTTTAATCCAAGTCCCCCAAGTCTGACGACCTCATTAATGGTGATAGCTACTCTTACCCTTTCATTATCATCTCAAATGCCTCTCCTTTCCTCTTTCTTCCATAACCGTTTTACTCTTACCTAATCTGTAATCACCCCAAAAACCCAAATTACTCAATTTCTAGAATAGTGGTAAATAGAGTGAATAATTACACCATCTCAATTTTTAAAAATTTAATTAGTGTTAATTATCGATATTTATTTTATACACATTTAATTATAATTTTATATCCTCGATTCATGTTTGTTATTTAAATAAATATCTTATAAATTTTTTACATCTCTATATTACTGGATCTTAGGTCCGTCTCTGGTAATAACCAAGTAATAAGATGTCTTTAAGACCACTAATTATTACTAAAATTAGATATTTTATAGACAAACATAACTTAACACATATATACTCAATTATTGTCCTGTAAGAAATAGTAATATAATTCAAATTTATTTGATAATTATATAAATAAATTACTCATTATATATTTTTATTAAAAATTCTAAAATCACAAACCGAATAAAACAATAACAATATATTATAATAAAAATAATAATTATAATTTTAGATAAATATTTCGAACAAAATATCCTTTCTCAAGTCGAAAATATTAAAAGTTCAATATATGCAGAAATTGCATGAATAATGTGCTTATATATATATATATATATATATATATATATATATATATATAAACGTGTTGTGTGGAAACGCATAAAATCAAAATAGCAAAAATTTTAAATTAGAAGACGCTTTAAAAGAATATATTGCAAAAATATTATATTAAAAAAAGAGTTATTAATTTGGTTGCCTCCATTATCAATTGATGCAGAATGGAAATCTTAAAACCGTGCAGAGAAATTCACTATAAAGGACATGACTCGTTCCACAGATAGAGGAGAACTTCAAAATATATTACTAATCAACTCTGACTATTATTTTGGTATAAACCATGGGATTGCATTCAATTAAATCTAATTTGAGTAAAATTAGATTTTTAATAAATAAAATTTTTTTCATGTCTATTTTTATAATACACAAAATTTGAAATCAACATATTATTTAAGGGTATCAGTATCACTAAAAATTAGGCCTTAATATCAAGTCTAGACATTGTAATACCACTAAAGACTTTATATGGATCAAATAAATCTAGATAAAAAAAGAAACCGAAGATTAGACCCTAACAACTCAAACAAATATTTTAGAAAGCCTACGACTAAAATAAAATAAAAGAAATAAAATAATAAATAAAAGAAAATAAATCTTCTTCTCGTTCGAGTGCTGCGGGTGCAAATTTTGAGAGTTCCGCAGTGGTGCCCCCTTGATTCCATCTTGCCGTTGCCGGCTTGAATCCCCTTTTCGCCATAGGTTGAACCGTTGACCTGTCATGGCGCTACCGGTATGAATCCCCTTTTCGCCTTAATCCTCCTTTGTTCATTCCTCAAGCCTTATTGATGCCCATATAGGTAAGTATAGCACTTTCTTTTTCAAAATTTTTGTATTTGTTTTTGTCATAACCTTATATTAATGTAAAACCTATTAGACATTTTTTTTAGTCTCTAGACTTGGTCTTATTATTATTTTTGTTGGCATTTGTCATATTTATGCGGTTTAGGATTTTCACTTAAATAAGTTAAAATTAATTTTCAATTTGTGCAATCTTATTTTTTTCATTTTAGAATTGTAACTTTTCATATGGTCTGTTGCTCAGTGGTCATTTTTGTTATTGTGTTGTTTTAGTTATATTTTAAAAAATAAATTTCACATTTCAATTGCAAAAATCATTTTGTAGCTCTTATATCATTTACTTTATTTTTTTTTATTTAAATGAACTCTATTATTGAGTTTTCCATTAATTTTATTATTTTTTTATTTTGTTCTAAAGCTTCTTTCTTTTTGTAATTTGTTTGTGAACTTATTTATTTATTTTTTTTTCATTTTAGATTATTAGAGAAGTGCGAAAGGAAAAACCCTAAGGAACTCAACCGAAATAAATTGCCAATTATTCTTTCAATATAGAAGGCTTAGATTACGGTATTAAATATAATATTTTGTTTTAATTATTTTATTAGTCTAAAACAGACATTTCATTACCCTTTCTTCCCTTTGTTATTTTCTATAAATATAATATTTTTTTATTTTGTTTTTATTACAAAATAAAAATTTTGAAGGAGCAATATTAAACATTTTAAAAAGTTGTGAAATATATATATATATCTATATTGCTAATAGGAGCGGAAAAATCTAACTTTTAAAAGAAACCATATTCCTAATATCATGTTTTAAGAAACCGTAAATTTGACGAGAAGGAAAGTACCACTCAAGAATCCCAGAATATCAGCGCAACAATTACCTTTTTTTTTATTTTTTTTTTCTTTTTTTGGTACATATGGATATGGAGACTCGAACCCGAATTTATTATAAGAGGAGAGGGAGCAATGCCACTTGAGTTAAAATTCATCGGCAACAATTACCTTTCTTCAAAACAAAAAGAACATGTTGGGACAAGAATTCGTCGAATTAGCCGTTGACATCTTTGAAAAATATGAAAATTAAGATTTTTTTATACATGTTATACAAGATAAATTTTCAAATGAAGTTAGTTAATTTTAATACATATTACACATAAGATTGCATAAATATATATATATATATATATATATATATTTATATATGTACGGGCCCAAGCTGGTATTATTTTGTTTTGGTATCTCATTTGGTTACTTAGATCAAACAAATCGCATGTTTCGCCAAGTTCTTGCTTGTTAGGTATAGCGATAGCAAAATCATCTCCAGTAAGATCTTGCTTGCTATTGTAATGATTCTCTCTTTCGGGGGTGTTTTCTCTTACAAAGATGGATCAAAAAACAGGTTACCTTTTTCTTTCAAAGTAGTTTTGTAGTCTTGTGAATAAAAAACGTAAAGGAAAAAGAGAAGAAATTGGGAATGCAATAATGGAGAGAATAAGGTGTGGGGTATGGGGAGGAACGAAAAGCCTCTTTGGCATGAAGCGATGTTAGTGGGAACTTTTGTAGTCCCTTCCTTTTCCCGACCAAAATGGTGGCACCCACTCTTACTCTTTCTTTTCTCTTTTTCCCATTATTATTCTTTATAAATATAATATTTTATTACCCTTTCTTGTCCTACTTTTTCATAATTAAATTTTAAAGTAGAAATATTAAATTTTTATAAAATTCTAATTTTTTTTTAAGAAAAATGATAAACTAATTATTATATTCATAAATTTTAGTTTTAAATACAAGTTATACGGGAAAAGAATTTAATAAAAAATGTAATTCAAATGCATATTAATAAAATCTTTTAATTCAGAATATTCTAATAGTGTATTATTTGTAAATCCTAACAATGAGAGGAATGAAAATGAGTAGAATTCACATCGATAGTTTTAACAATTTGAGTACTATTTTGGTATCTCATTTTGTTAGGTATACCAAACAAATCACACGTCCGGCCAAGTCATGGAGCACTAATGTTAGCTATAGCAAACATTAATTTAGATAATGTATATTTCTTGATTGAAATGAAAAATTTTTTAAATTAAGTTTTAGTTTGTATGTGGTGGAGGGAGACTTATTATAATATATATATATATATATATATAATCTTATGTATATGCATGTATATATATATGTGCGTGTGCGTGTTAAGATCAACTAATTTCATTTGAAAATTTATGTATAACACATGTAAAAAAAAAAAAAAAAACCCAAATACAAAGACTTATTAATAAATAAACTAGCTTCGTTCATTACATTTTGAAACTATACCGAACATTTTATACATGTTAATTGATTGGTTATGCTTGATTTTGGATATTGAATGGTTTATCTTAGTTTATTTTATATTTAAATTTATAATTACATTTATTTATTTTTTTCAATTTTTTAATTTAGATATTTGGTTTTGAAATTTTAATTTTATATATATATATATATATGAACTTATGAGTTAAATTAAATTGCTAGTGAGCTCAATGTGAATTGAACTCGAGTGAAAAAGAAAAAAGAAAAATAGTTCACCAAAAAATGAACTAAACAATGAGCTGAACAAAATTCAATTCAACAAACCCCGTGCTAACATCAAATCAGCTCAATTTCCATCTCTCCCGTTGATCATGGTTCTTTGAACCTTTAATATTAGCATAAATCCAGCTACTATCAATGAATGAAATGCCAATGATTTTTTAAACTATAGATAATCGTTTGATTCGTTCTGATTCTATGATGCGATTCGAATCATGTCTACCCTTGCCCCCGAAATTTCCATCCCTGTTTATTACTTAAAATTATATTTAATTTCCTCATTTGAAAACTCTTGTGCTACCCATGAGAATTTATTTAATCTTATTTTATAATAATATTTTTAATTAAAATGAAAACTGTTTAATAAAAAATATAATGCTCCAAAAATTAAAATAAAATTTTTTTATTTAAATTATTATTATTTTAATAATTTTTATAGTTGTTTGCCAATTGTGTGATTATAAAATATTTAACTTTTTTTTTTCAAGCCTATCAATACCAATCTTTTTCGACCATCAAACTTACCTCATTTCAAGGTTCACTTGCAATTACTTTTGGGACATTAAATTATTACAGGTTCCACACATCCTCTGCATGTGAAAGATTAGAACAAGACCATGCCTACACTCCATTTGATTTTGAAAAGGGGTTTTTGAAAAATGTCTCAATTTATTTAAATTTGTTTGTATTTTATTTATATTTAAAATCAATTCATTAACTTAAATATATTTTTTAGTAAATAAATTATTTTTAAGAAAAATAAACATTTTCTATTAAAAGCTTTAATTATTATTACATAAAATAATTATTTAAAATTAAGCTAACTTTAATTTTACTTGACATATTGATTTTTCAAGGCCATATGGCACGCCCTTCTGGGCCATGCAGGACTTAAGTGCGTTCATAAGCAAAATTAAAAGGCAAACCATAGGCCTCATGGCAGCATCTCGTAGGCCCTCTGACCCGTGAGCACAGATCACATAGAACCTATGGGATTTTTGAATATTTGGATAAAAAATCTTAATATTTTCGTGAAATTGATTCCAAAATTAAAATCTTTGTATCATTATGGTTAAAACCAAAATTTTTAAAATTATTTTAGAGTGATTTTATATTTTCCGGTAGCTTTCCGGCATTCAGATCCACCGAAGTGAATAAAATTGGGTCGGGACCCTTGTCAACTTTCAGGTGAGGAAGATGATCAAATTATTGAATATCAAAGGAAAAGAATAAAAATTGTTTTGTTGGAAATGCATTACCACTTGGGTTGTGGCCTGGTGGTTGTGCTTACCCAAGCATTTGGATGGGGCTAGGTTTGATCTTGGCCATATGCACTTTTATACCTTTTTTTTTACTTAAAAAAATAACATTTTTGTCATGATTTTTTGAAAATTGATTATGGCATCGGAATTTCATAAATTGATACAGTAAAGTCCTCTCATTTTTCATTAAACTTTGAAATGTAACAGTTTGGTCTCTAATACTTTAAAAATTAATTCTTGGGACGAAAAATTTTCAAAAAAATTTTTCAAAAATTTTCAAAGAATATTCTAAATCCAAATTTTAGAAAAACGACCATAAAATTTATTTTGAGTATAATTTTGTATATAAGGGGAGGTACAAAATTAATAAAATGCATTAACTAATTTTTATTGCATTTTTATATTAAAATTTTATGCATTTTGGCATGACAAAATGGAGTTATATTATTATCTTAGTGATCAATATAATTTCAAAAATTAATTAGGGTTTAGTTACAACAATCATAATTAAATAGAAAATTATATATGAAGGTATGATCACATTAAGGAAAGGATAAATTTGTCTTGAAATCATTTTTTTTATGTAATGAATCTTATCTTACAGGAATTTTTGTTGCATGAAAAATAATAAAATTAGAGATAAAATATCAAAATAGCTATTTTTCAATAGTAGTCTATTTGGTTAAATTCCATTTTCTATGTAATATTATAAGTGCGGTTAATCTAGTGCATGTCTAGATTGGTTCTATAAAAAAAAGGGGATAAATTTAAGGTTGACTGGTTCTTAAGCAGTTCCATGTGATCCACCACCTACCTGAGAACCGACCTGGTGCACTAGAGAGATCGTCTTATAGGGTTAAGCAGAGAAGGATAAGGTAATCAAGGAAAAACTAACTATTGGTAGTTTTCTAATTAGCCCACAGGTATTAGGAAATGAGTTATTTTTGATAAATCTTATCATAAGGTCAAATAAATCTAATAGAATTAGAAATTTAGCCCACAAGCAATTTCTATGTCATACATTTATTTTTATATGTTTGCATTGGTAGACTTATATTAAATGTCTCACATATAGTTAGTAAGCATTTTTATTTATTTTGCAGTATTCCAAACCGTAGATTTGGAATCCGATTTTCCTGATTTAAACGGAGAGAATTATAAGGAATGGAGGGAAATAGTGCTTCTCCATTTAGGCTGTTTGGACATTGACTATACTATCCGGAAAGACGAGCCACCTCCGGTGATCGATACTAATTTCGAGGCTGATAAGGCCCTTTATGAACGTTGGGAGCGATCCAATCACTTAAGTACCGTGTTCATAAAAGGTAAGATCTCGGCTGGTATCTGTGGCTCGATCAATCAGCATACCAATGTCCGTGCTCTTCTTAAGTCTATAGATGAGCAATTTGCGGCATCAGAAAAGTCTTTAGCTAGTACCCTTGTTATGTAATTCTCTTCTATGAGGCTCATTACTGTCCACGGTGTGCGCGAGCACATCATGCGGATGCGGGACATTGCGGCTCAACTAAAAAACCTGGAGGTTGAGATGTCCGAGTCCTTCCTCGTGCACTTTATTTTGAACTCTCTCCCTCAACCCTACGGTCCTTTTAAGATCTCCTACAACAGACATAAGGAGAAATAGTCTATCAATGAATTGATGGCCATGTGTGTGCAGGAGGAAGGAAGGTTATTGATAGAGATGAAATAGGGTTTTGAAAGTGCATTTGTGGCTTTACAAGGAAAGAAAAAGGACAAATTCAAGCCAAATCAAAAGGGCACAAAACCGAAAACGGACATTAAGAAGGAGTCCAAGTGTTTCTTCTGTAAAAAGAAGGGACACATGAAGCAGGATTGTGCTAAGTACAAACGGTGGCTTGAGACTAAAGGTACAGAAATCTCATTAGTTTGTTATGAATCATGCATGACTGAGGTTTCTCATGATACATGGTATATTGATTCTAGTTGTACCATCTACATTACAAATATGTTGCAGGGCTTACAAAACCTAAGGAAGCTGATGGGTCATGAACAACTCATCTATTCGGGCAATAAGATGAGCTCATGAGTAAAGGGCATTGGCGATTGCGAGCTCATTCTTGCAAGCGGTCATGTCTTGAAATTGGATAGAGTATTTTATGTATCTAATTTTTCTCAGAAGTTAATTTCCGTTTCAAAACTTGTACAATTCAGTTACTATTTTCAATTTAGTAATAAAATGACATTATTTTATTGTTCAAATGTCGTTGGTTATGGTCCATTATTGAATGGATTATATAGTATTGCTTTACAAGACAATATTTGCATGAATGTAACACAAACAGGCGTTAAGAGAAGTGTCATTGAGGAAAACTCTTCAATGTTATGGCACTGGAGATTAGGACACATCTCCATAAAGAGAATAGAAAAGTTGGTAAAGGACTGGGTACTTGACACCCTAAATTTTAGCGACTTTGAGACTTGTATAGACTGCATTAAGGAAAAGCAGACTAACAAGACT
The DNA here is from genome assembly GCA_037126225.1 of Dillenia turbinata. Lineage (NCBI taxonomy): Eukaryota > Viridiplantae > Streptophyta > Magnoliopsida > Dilleniales > Dilleniaceae > Dillenia > Dillenia turbinata. Next base: position 13,357,850 of record JBAMMX010000009.1, read on the forward strand.
CAAAAGGGTCCCAGGAAGAGCTCAGAATTGCTTGAGATCATACATACAGATATTTGTACTCCAGATACAGACTCGTATGGTCATAGTTATTTCATCTCCTTTATAGATGACTATTCACGATATATATATCTCTATATCCTTCACCATAAGGATGAAGTGTTGGATGCCTTTAAAATTTTTAAAGCAGAAGTAGAAAAACAATGCAGTAAGCAGATAAAGATCGTGAGGTTAGATAGAGGAGGAGAATACTATGGAAGGTATACTAAGGATGGACAAACATCAGGTCCATTTGCAAGGTTCCTTCAGGAAAATAGGATCGTTGTCCAATACACCATGCTTGGTTCACCTGACCAGAATGGGGTAGTTGAAAGAAGGAACAGGACCCTACTTGATATGGTTAGGAGCATAATGGTTATCTCCAAATTACCTAAGTTCTTGTGGACTGAAACTCTCAAGACGACAGTGTATATCTTGAATAGGGTTCTAACGAAGACTGTAGCCAAAACTCCTTTCGAGTTAGTTAAGGGTTCGAAACCTAGTTTGAGACACGTACGCATTTGGAGCTATCCTATGGAGATAAGGGTTTACAATCCACGAGAAAAGAAACTGGATCCAAGAATCGTGAGTGGATACTTTGTCGGTTATGCCGAAAAGTTTAAAGGATACCGATTTTATTATCCATCATACCACACTAGGTTTGTGGAATCTAGAAATGCTAAATTTCTAGAGAATAACTTGGTTAGTGGGAGGGATTACTTTCGGGACTTAACTCCTGAAAGTGACCCATCAAGTATCCTATCAAGTTCTAGTATCAAGTTAGTTGTCATCCAAAATGACCCTCAAATCCCTATAGACACAAATCAGGGTAGGGATGACAATTTAGAAATTCCACAAAAAGTTGGCCTAGATCAAGTTGGTCAACTTTCTCCTGTGGTGAATATAAAACCAATATTAAGAAGATCTACTCGAGAAAGAAGGTCAGCTATACCTGATGATTTTGTGGTATACCTTCAAGAGTCTGACTATAACGTCGGAGCCATAGAGGACCCGGAAACGTTTTCACAAGCCATGAGTTCTAAGGACTCGAACTTATGGCTGAATGCCATGGAAGATGAGATGGATTCCATAAGGAGCAACAGAGTTTGAGATCTTATAGAGTTGCCAGATGAGGTAAAACCCATCGGATGTAAATGGATCTTTAAGACTAAAACTGACTCATTAGACAATATCGAGAAATACAATACTAGACTCATTGCTAAAGGATTCACCCAGAAGAAGGAATCGACTACTCGGAGACATTTTTTTCGGTGTCTAAGAAGGATTCCCTCTGCATCATTTTGGCACTTGTTGCATATTTCGACCTAGAGTTGTAACAAATGGATGTGAAAACTACTTTTCTTAATGAGGAACTAGAGGAAGAGGTTTACATGCGTCAACCTGAAGGATTCTCCTTTAGTGGTAGTGAGCACTTGGTGTGCAAACTCAAGAAATCCATATATGGGCTAAAACAAACCTCTCGCCAATGGTATTTGAAGTTTCACAATGTAATCACTTCATTCGATTTTGAAGAAAACATTGTGGATCAATGCATATACCTCATGGTCAGTGGGAGTAGGTTTTGTTTTCTTGTTCTATATGTAGATGACATACAATTTGCCACAAATGATAAAGGGATGCTATATGAGGTGAACAGTTCATCTTTAAAAACTTTGAAATGAAGGATTTAGGTGATGCATCTTATGTCATCGGCATTAAGATACATCGAGATAGATTCAATAAGACTCTAAGACTATCTCAAGAGACCTACATCAACAAAGTGTTTAAGAGATACAGAATGAAGAACTGTTCATCAAGTATAGCTCCAATTGTTAAAGGGGATAGGTTCAATTTGGACCAATGCCCTAAAACAGATTTAGAAAGAGAACAAATGGTTAACATCCCGTATGCTTCAATTGTAAGAAATCTCATGTATTCACAGGTCTGTACAAGACCTGATATAATGCATGCTATGGGTGTTAGGTAGATATCAAAGTAACCCGGGTTTGAAACATTGGAAGGCTGCAAAGAAGGTGTTGAGATATCTACGAGGCACTAAGAAGTACATACTTACATACAGAAGAACCAACATTTCAGAAATAGTCGGGTACTCAGATTCAGACTTTGCTAACTATTTTGATTCCCGAAAATCAACATCGGGTTACATCTTCATGATGGCTGGCGGAGCTGTATCGTGGAGGAGTGCTAAGCAGACATTGACTGCGACCTCTACTATGGAAGCTGAGTTCGTGGCGTGTTTTGAGGCTACGTCACACGTGGTGTAGCTCAAGAGTTTCATCTCTGGGCTTAGGGTTTTAGATTCTGTATCTAAACCATTATGTATATTTTGTGACAATTCAACTGCTATATTTTTGGCTAAGAATAATAAGAGTGGTAGTCGAAGTTAGCACATCGACATAAAGTAATTAGCCATTATGGAAAGGGTGTTGAAAAATAAAGTTGTAATCCAACACATTAGCACTGATTATATGTTGGCTAACCCCTTGACCAAAGGCATGCCACCAAATAGGTTCAGGGATCATATTGTAAATATAAGTTTATTGCCTTATTGAAATGAAATTCAGAGTTGAATTTTCTCAATAAAGTTGTGCACATGTTGTTATTTTGAGATAAATTTATCAAGTAAGGATCCGAACAAACATAGGGTTTATTCATGAAGTAAATGTCACGATAAGGTTTGGAAGATAGAATGCATTATAGTACACGGAATATTATACTCACTTTTAGAGGACTTATTATCGTGACTCGTGTACTTTATTTTCATAAGGGATTGACTTGGTTCTGATTCAAGTCGGTTTGCTAGGCCAAGTGGGAGAATGTTAGAATTTTGAATTCAAATTCAATTGAATTCAATGAATTCAATATCAAATTAATTAGGAAAAAACATAACCGAAAGATTTAATGTGATAAGGATGGTAGGAATTTGAATTGGAGATGCATTTGACAGGATTTTGGTGTTCCATTCAAATCTCCACATAATTAATTTATTTTTCCGTTTTGAATAATTAATTGAATTCTCATAACCTCTAACAATTATTTAGGGTGATAATTATAGAGTTTTAATGACTTTTTGATGGTTGAGAGCCTATATAAACCCCTTCAATGTATTGGGTCCCTAAGTCCAAATTTTTAGACTTCACACCATCTATTGAGTGAAATTGAGAGTTTAGAAGGTTTGTGCATACCCCAAGAATTGTGTTGATACTTTTAGATTCGCCAGAAGTGAAGAACAAGAGCATAACCGGAGGTAACCCTAAATTCTCAATTTTTGCTTTCATTAATTTTAGCTCTAATTTATGAATTGAAACATACATTAGGTTTGGCATGCATTCCTATACATATTAGTTAGTTGGCATTTCCAATTTCCCTAAATTTCAGAACTTTTGCCGAAGCAGGTAGTATGGGGTGATGAAGATGGCTTTGGCAAATGGATTATAAAGATTATATGTCCTTTGCTTCTCTCCATCGTCATTAAGCAGCGAAGAAAAAGTGGTAGAGTGCATTGTTAGAGTTGGGTTAGGGTGTCCCATGCAATAGCCCCTTGATCGAATGGGCTATTGAAGTGGTCGATGACATCCTTATTAAACTAGAATTTTAAGTGATGAATCAGTATTCTTGAGACAGCCTTTTTGCCTTTGTCTTGTGTCCTTTCCCTTGTTTTTTCTCACATGTACCTATTTTGTTTATATGTAAAAGTTTTATATGAATTCAAACAAAACAAATATAATTCAAAAGGTTTGTCTCAGACTCCGTGAGGATCTGACAATCTAAATAAGGTCTTGACGCTAAGTTAGAACAAGGGTAAAGGTTAGTTAAAAGAGAGAAAAGACTGTGAGAGTGAAAAATAATTAGAGGAAAAAAAAAATAAGAGAGAGAGAGAGAGAGAGAGAGAAAGAGAGAGAGAGATAGAATGGAACCACAAAAGCCAAGAGTGCAATAGCCACGTTTCAATTTTTTAAAATTTAATTAGTATCTATAATTCATATCTATTTTGTACTCACTTAATTATAATTTTGCACTTACTTATCTTGTTTAAAATTCATTCAATTGACTAAATTACATATAAATATTTTTTTTCAAAAACTTACCACATAACAAAAAATTAAATATGATATTAATTTGATATTGACAACCCTACTTTGATATTTTTCCTTTTCCTTTTCTCTCCTCTCCTCCGAAGCTTCCCTCTCCCCATCCATTTTCTTTTTCTCTTTCCTTTCCATTTCCTATCGAACTCTTTGTTAACTCTCTTCTTTCTACATCCCTGATTCCTTATTTATATTTCTTTCAATTTTTGAATACCAAAATTTTCACTCTTCAATTTTTTTAGTTAACCACTGAAACTGTCTTCAAATTTCTTTTTTAAAAAAATCTATTTTTTGCTCATAAAAAAGGTACATATTAATTTAAATCAAAATTTTAATTATTTTTTTTAATTAAATAGTTAATGTTAAACCTTTAATATAGTTTTATAATTCATATTTCTTGTTTGAACAAGCATGCCTGTGTCTAGCTTTTAGGTCCACCTCTGCAAGCGTGCATATGTCAGACATTCTTACTTCAATCAATATAAATGTACTTCCTAACTAAGCATACAAAAGTCCACCAATTTTTTATCTTTAGGTTATTATTATGGATCTTCTTTAGAAAAATATTTGCAACATGTAGTCATCATGATAAAAAATAATTTCATTGAATGGCATTCATATCTCTCACCTTGCTGATACTGCCTGAGCCTCTTAGCTCTAGTTTTGGGAATGAAATCCTTGTGACCTGTAGAAACTACAAGATAGTCATTAGAAATCTGTTGGCCATCCGTCAACACCTCTCCATCTATAATGTTGATTGCCGTGAAAGTAATAAGACGTGCATTAGTGAGGTACTCGCTCCGGTTGATAAGGGCTCCACTATCGCCCCCTAGCTTGCCCATGGGATCTCAAAGTACTCTTCCTATTATCAGAACAGTGATTCCAACAAACATAAGAAAACAATTCAAGATGAAGTTAAAGAGCTTCATAACATTTAACAAAGTTCAAAAATCTACAGCAAATAAGCAACGAGAAAAGTTACCTAGGACCCCACACCCCAAAAAAAAAAATCCCCAATTATTTACGCCTGCCTGTAGTCCAACTCTAGGCATCAATAATTAGGACCAGTTTATTTTGATTCCAAGTACCTGTTGAATTAATTACGCTTAAAATCTCTATTATTCATATATAGTTTGGCTTGGTTTTGGTCTGGATTCATATTTCAATCCATTCTAAAAATTTGAGCATCGCATTTTTAATTCAAAACAAACACATTTTATTTTTTTAATTTCGATTCTCATTGTAAACTCGACATAATTTTTATTTCTTTATCTAAAAAATGAATCAAATTTAAAATTTTTAACTTAAATTAAATACATTAATTTTCTCTTATTAAAAAATTAATTTAACTTTTATTTTCTCTTCAAGACTAAGTGCATTAGTTTTTTTTCTTTAAAAAATAAAAAAATAAAAACCAAATTAACTTTATTGTTTCTCTCTCTCAAATTAAATACATCAGTTTTCTTTTAAAAACTCCTCCCTAAATCCAAACAAATCAATTTTCTCCATTTAAAAATAATTTGGTTCAAATTCTCTCTTTAAAACTTAACACATGAATATTCTCTTAGGAAATCAATTTAATTTATGTATTCTCTTTTTAATTGTACTAATTTTAAGTTCTTTTCGCTTTTAAAAAGCCAAATTAGTTTCTATGTGAGAACTTAGGTTTAGAAAAAAACCCTAGGAACCGTTTTTTCACATGCACTTACATTTTTTTTCATTGTATAACATAATATGTGTGAATTAATTTGTGTATACTTGTATTATGTTTGTTATGCATACTAGATAAATTATGAATTTAGGGCTTAGCATACCTAGGATGGACCTTTAGGGTTTAGGGTAAGGTGACCAGCAAGTTTTAAAAGATGATATAAATGTGAAGTTTGGGATAAGGTTTCGAATGAGAGAGGCACTAGGTTGAGAACTATGTCATCTCTCTTCTCTCTCTCTCTCTCTCTTTCATGTATCGCTCTCCCTCCCTCTCGAGAAATCAGCACTGCTACCATCACCATCTTTATTTGTGATTGCCTCCATTACCGACCAACAGTTAGAGCCCTATCCTATGGCAGTTGATTCCTCCTATCAAGGTAAAACACCCTCTATAGACATGTGCTGCTTTCCCCTCTTTTTCTTTCACCGTTGCCCGCCCTGGGATCTTTGTGTGGCGACAATGCTCAAAACTTCTTGTAATCGAACATTCCCATTAAGGTTCAATTTCTCTCTCTCCCTCTGTTTATTTTTTTTGTGCATACAGTGACTCGAAGCCGAGCCTATTACAAGAGAAAAGGGGAATGTGCCACTTGAGCTAAGGCTCATTGGCCTCTCTCTATTCATCTCTCTCTCTTTCTTTCTTTGTTCATCTCCCTCTCCCATTTTCTCTATTCTTTTGTCTCCCTCTTTGTGTTCGTCTCTCTCCCTTTCAAAATTTAGCAAGATCTCTCTCTTTCATATATTAGACGAAGGTCTCTTAGCCTCTTTGTTCCTCTCATATTCTCAAATGAATCTCTCTCTCTCTCTCTCTTTATTTTCAGTTTCAGACCATCTTTTGTTCTCTCTCTCTTTTAATCTGAGGTTCAGTCTCTCTCTTTGTTTCTCCTGTTTCTGCTGTATCTAGGCTTAATTAGTAGCATGTAATCGTTGATTTTTTTATAGTAAATGTGGTTTTGGTGACATTCTTTGTCGATTTGGAAGTTGGTTATGTGCATGTCTTAGGTTGTACACGAGTTGCAAAAGGTTTTGGCTCATAGAATTATGTTTGGTGTATCTAAGATAAGTAATTCCTTATTTCTATAATTTTCTTCTTTTTAGAGATCTTGTTTTTCCTAAGTTTTGCCATATATTGGCTTAAGATTAGATTGCCAAAGTATATGTTAGGTTTGTTGAAATGAAGACATAGCATAACTTAATAAGTGAGCATAAATGATGATATATACCAGCCTAATATGTTAGTTTAGATGGTGATGTATATTAGTTTAACAGGTTTGCTGAAATAATAACATGTGTTAGTTTAATTATGATATGCCTGCAATGTATGAAATACTAACTTAGCAATGAAAAGGTCTGAGTTTAAGACTCTTAGAAAAGGATAAAAGTTTATCACCATTTAATAATAAAAGATTTTAAAACTTAAGTAAAATGAAAAGCCTCTATGGTGGGATAGGTGGTAGAATACCTTATGGGTATGATTTTAACAGTAAGGTTGGATAAAATACACCCCAACCTTGGTGCTCATATTGCCACTATGGGAGTCATGCTTCTCTCATTTAGAGAGAGTCACCACTAGTGAGTTAACCTTCGATAGGTTGAAGGCAAATGTACCTTCCTAGTAAGGATAATATGACAAGATAATAAATGCAAAGAAAGTGATTTCACTTGAAGGAAAGGAAATTAAACAAAATGCAAAAAAAAAAAAAAAAAAAAAAAAATTAAGAAAGAAAGTTAATTATTACTAAAACGAGTTTGGTGCCCTTGCATGTTTGTCTCTCTTTTCTTATCCTTTACCAGTTTATTTGACATGTATGCTATTGTAGAACGTTATTAGCTTTCCCTATATTATCATTCACGTATCGTGTTTCATGCATAACAACTGTTTTATGTTGTGTGCAGGTTTTCCCTTTCCCATTCCCCTCGGGATTACTTGTCGGTCTAGTTTGGCTAACACATATCTTTATATTTCAGGTATATCAAAAGCTAAGCAAGGGTATTCGGGTAGTTACGGTGGATTATAGGCTTAAGGATCCTACATTCTCGACCCTTTTTAACCTTTGACCAATTTGTATTTATTTTTTGAGTTAATTTAACTAAATATTGTACATTTTTTAATTTATATGTAATACATGAAATTTATGAGTTATGTACAACCTTGGCTTGTGGTAACCGCTTTATGTGATTATTTATGATTGAAAACTTATTAGTGGTTGCTTATTTACTCAAGATGCTGGTTAACCTGGTATCTAGAAGAGAAAATGTAGTCCTTATGGTATGCTGGTAATATTTTCTTAAAGTGTTAAAGGTTTAGTTGTTTGTGATAGCTCAGAATGATTAAGTCAATTTATAATGAGTTTCAAACCGATTTTTTTAGAAAATTTAGTTTAAATAAAAATTTTAATTTTTCTACCTATTTACTTCGGTGTTTTCACATATGAATAATGATTTAGAGACCACCATATTGAGAGTCGATTGTTTTGTAATGATTAAATTTTGCATCCGCATATATTCTACCTCTTTTGCTAAGGGGTGTGGCACCTGAATAGCGGGTTGTCACGTTTGTCTTCCTTAAATTTACTCATTAGTTTCTACTCTGTGAAAGAAGGAATTAATTTATTAGAAATTTTATCTATTAGAACATATTGGTCTTGAATTTCTTTTTTCAAAAAATGTTCTTCTCTATTCAAAACTAAAATGTAAGAAATTAAATAATTTTTAATTTTGTCTCAGTATATATATATATTTTTAAAGATTTCTTCCTAAAAGAATTAAATTTAATTTTATCTCTTCGAAACAAGTCACATAATTTTTCTTTCTAAAAGAATAATTAAATTTATATCTTTCTCCAGTTTACCCTTTCTAAAAGCACTAAGTATATTAGTTTTAAATTTTTCTCCCTCTAATAAAATTAAATTTGGTTTTTCTCTTTAAAAGTATATATATTATTTTTTTTTCTATCTAAAATTATCAATTATTTATTTTCTCTTCTTAAAGCATTCATTGATGTTTACTCCCTCTCAAAAAATTAATTTATTTTAAAATTTTGATTTCTAAACATATTAATTATGATCTTAATCTCTCTAAGAGAAGCCACATTTAGGATGTATTTAGTTGTAAAAAACAAGAGTATTTTTCATAAAATGATTTCTAAGAAAATGAAACTGTATTCAAATACTTTAGTTTTTAATTTTAAAAAAATAAAAAATAAAAATACATGATTTTTCAATTTGTAAAAAGAAATAGAAAACAATTTTAGGATTATTTTTTACTATTTTTCATTATAAATAAATCCATTCAAAATTCTCCAATTTTGGAGAATTGGAAAACACGGAGGGTGGGCGCACTCTGGAAAGGCTAAGTATAAAAACCTACTTTTATTTCATTTAGAAGAGACAGATATATATGTCTTCTCCATCTTCAAACTTTAGGTATGGCATCCCCTCTCTTCTCTCCATCTCCTCTGCATCCTATGCTTCAATCTTCACCTTCTTTCTCTCATTTTTGTTTTCTTGTCATCTCAATCTCTATCTTTCAATCGGAAATTCATATATTGAAGACAATATGGGTGATTTGGGGAAGTTGGGCATTCTCAAAACAAGTTCATTTTTATTTTTCTTAATTTTTTTTTTTGAATTAGGGTTTTGATTTTTATGAAATTTTGCATTTCGATTTTAACATTAAACTTGGATAAATTGTTTATTAGGGTTTTGATTTTTATGAACTCTTCTCAAATTCTTTATTGAAAAAATAAGCAACGAAAAACACCCAAAAAGGATATTAATTAGTCATTTATTTTACAAAAAGTTAAACAATTTTTTATTGCATTGAAATTTTTATCCCAAAATTTTCTCCCTTCCTATCTAGTCTAGTTTTGCATGTCTAATGTAACTTTGATTTGTACATGGACCAAATTGAATGAGAATATGTGTATGCTAGAATTTGTTTTACATATTACTCGGATATATTGAGCAAAATAGATTGTTAATTCCATACTTTTGAAATTCATATTCATGTTCATGTTGATTCCATACTAGAATTGGCCAGGAACATGTTTATATCCATGTTAAGACTCGTAACGTTTTCTTTTTTAGCAATGAAGAGACATGGCCCAAGGCCCAGTTAGAAGGGCCAGCTCTTGAGAGGCCCACGAAAAACAGCCACCGATCGATACCCTAATATTTTCTTATAATTATCTGCTGAGAGATCTTAGTCACCCAGACTTACCGAACGTAAGGGTCTTAGTCACCCCGCTAACCGAACATGATTCATCAAGTGAAAGTAATCACCAAGATCGGGCATCCAATGACCAGCACCTCAGCTGAAAGAGCTCTAAAAACCCTTCATTAGTCGAGCGACCGATCGATAGTGAACGATTCCAGCGAACAAAAGTATCCTATCACTCTCGTCTTTCAATGCGAACAGTATTCTGAGGATCTTTTAGTTAAGAAAAGGTTTCCTCCAGTTACGAAAGTTTCTCAAAAGATAAAGATCACAATCAATTCGAAATATTGAATCCCCAAGATTCTCGAATCAGTTCAGTAAGGAAAGTGAGTTGAAACACTTAAGCAGCGCACGACTTTCATAGGTATAAGATATCTCAAAACCCACGAGATCAGGTACGCTATCTCAGTCTTATAATTTAGGCACTCCAATCATAGGAAATCACTCTCTCTAAACTCTGAGTCTATTTTACTTTCATACGAAAACCGCTCTTTTATGACTTGAGCGTCGGAGTCTCCCCACCAGAGTATCCTTCGACGGTTTTTGCAGGTATCATATCTCATAGATGGTGCCAATCTATTAGAGGTGGGTTATGACTCCATAGATATCGACACTTTGTTGACCCGAGCGGTTGCCCTCTTGGCCTCTGGATTATTCGACCCTTCGACCTGTCGGTCTCTCCATCGTTCGGTCTATCAGTATCTCAATCTCTTGTCAGCCTCTTGACTTCCGAATCGTTTATTTTTTGACTTGTTGGTCTCTTCATCATTCAACATGTCGACCCCTCTATTTAAAAGTTTTCTAATGGCGGCTCTAAATCACCCAAAACCTATCGTTCATACGTGTTGTCAATAAGGGATAGAACTTTTCGAATGGTTGGACACAACCCTTCGATCTAAAAGTTTCATAACGGAGGGTCTCAGTTGCCTAAATCCTTCCGAATGAATGTATCGTTAAGTTGGGATGAAACTCTCTGAATGGGCGGACACAGCCCTAACTCCTAAGGTTTCTAATCGATCGGCAAGTCTCAGTCGCTTAGATTTTTCTGAACGAATATGTCATTAAGTTGGGATGAAACTCCTCGAACAGGTAGACACGACCCTAACTCCTAAGTTTTCTAATCGACTGATGGGTCTCAGTCGCCCAGATCCTTCTGAGCGAATGTGTCGTTAAGTTGGGATGAAACTTCCCAAACGATAGGAAATTTATAAGCAGTGGGCCGCATCCACCCATTATGGGAGTTACATCTCCTATTGACGATGCGTATGAATGACTGGAGCTGGGCGGTTGAGACCCTCCGAACGATAGAAATTTATAAGTAGTGGTCCGCGTCTACCCGTTCGGGGAGTTGCATCCCTTATTGGCGACGCTACGAACGACTAGAGTTGGATGGTTGAGACCCTCCGAACGATAGGAAATAGGCATGATCTTGTTGAAAAATCCAATAAGTTGATTGCTTTAATAATCCAAGAAATATCCCCGCAGTCTGGAAGGAAAAACACAAAATAATCACTACAAAAAATGGGTATCAGCGACGAAAATATCCGTCGCTGATATTCAAATTTCTATCGTTAAAAGTATTAGTGACGGAAATCTCCATCGCTAAAAGTCACATCGCTAATTTAGCGACGGAAATTTTCTATCGCTAAGAAAATCCATCGCTAAAATCCGTCGCTAATTAGCGACGGAAATATTTACGTCGTTAATAATCCGTCGCTAATTTATTTTTTTATTTTTCTAATTATTCTGGATCAGCGACGGAAATAATCCGTTGCTAATTTAATTTTTTATTTTTCTAATTATTCCGAATCAACGACGGAAATATTTCCGTCGCTAATTTATTTTTATTTTTTCTAATTATTCCGGATTAGTGATGTAAAGTGAGCAAGAGCCCAAGTTTACGTGCCCGAGAGACCGACTTGGTTGCCTAACCCAACCCGCTACCCTCACACGCACCTGTCACCCAACCCGTTGCCCTCACACGCACCTGTCCTGGGCCCGGCCCGCCCGCTACCCATCCATCCGCTTTTAATTTGTTGTAAAAGTGCTCACACCCAGGTTCGAACCTTGGTGTGAGAGAGAGATATTGTGAGAACCTTAACCATCATGCTACCATACTTTATTTCTAACTCTCAATATTAAAAATAAAATGCCCTAATTTAAAAAAATATAAAATTTTATTTAATAAAAATATTAAATTATATTTAAAAAATATAAAATTATATTTAATAAAAATATAAAACTATATTTAATAAAAACAAAAAAATTATATTTAACAAAAACACAAAATAATATTAATAAAAACAAAACATTATATTTAATAAAAACAAAAAATTATATTTAATAAAAATACAAAATTATATTCAAAAAAAACAAAAAATTATATTTAATAAAAACACAAAATTATATTTAATAAAAATACAAAATTATATTTAGTAAAAATACAAAATTGTATTTAATAAAAATAAAAAAAATATATTTAATAAAAATACTAAATTATATTTATAAAAACATAAAATTATATTTAATAAAAACATAAAATAATTAAAAAAGAAAAGAAAAAAAAAATTAAAAAAATAAGGGCGGTTCCACCGCGACACATGCATGGTAGAACCGCCAACCTATTTTTAATTTTTTTAATTTTGTATTTTTAATTTTGTATTTTCTTATTTTTTTATTTTTTATGATAATGGTAAGTTTGGTTTAGGATAATTATTAATAATATAATGATAGTTATAAAAACATAAAAAACAAAAAAATAAAAAACAAAAAAATAAAAAAAAACCAAAAAGGGTGATTCCACTGCCCACATGCATGTTGGAACCGCCTTCCTATTTTTTACTTTTTCTTTATTTTGTATTTTGTATTTTTGTATTTTTGTATTTTTTTTTAATGATAATGGTAAATTTAGTTTAGGGTAATTAATAGTAATATAATGGTAGTGATAAAAACATAAAAAATAAAAAAATAAAAAAATAAAAGAATACAAAATACAAAATATAAAATAATTAGAAACAAAAAAATGGGCGGTTCCACGGTGTACATGCACGGTGGAACCGCCTCTATGTTTAATTTTTTTTTGATTTTAATTATTTTAAACTAATAAAAAATGGATAAAATAATAAAAACAAATAAAATTAAATAAAATAAATAAAAAACAAAATAAATGAAAAATGAAAAATTAAGAATCAAAATAAAAAAAAATTATAAATAGGAGGACGGTTCCACCACTTTTTTTTTAATTATTTTAAACTAATAAAAAAAGAATAAAAATGTTAAAGAATAAAAAATAAATAAAATACAATAAAATGAATAAAAAATAAAAGAAAAAATAAAAAAAGAATAAAAGAAAATAAAAAAATTCAAAAATAGGAGTGCGGTGGAACCGCCCTCCATGCTTATTTTTTTTTGTTTTTTTTTATTACTTTTTTATTATTTTAAACTAATAAAAAATGGGTTAAATTATTGACACAAGTTTGATATTCTATACAAATAAAGGCCCTGCATTGCTTGCATGTAATAATGTCATAATCCTTTTAGTATTAGTTTTGTCTCAAATAAAAAACAAAAGAAGAATTATAGTGAACAAAAAAAAAAAAAAATTAAAGTTTCGTGGTCTCCCTTTAATTAAAGAATGCGCAATCGTTATGACCGGTCATCGGAAAAAGTGCCACAGGCACAAAGATGCATGACACACGATCATTCTTTAATCAATGGCTATGATTGAATAGTTCTCACAAATAAATTAAACTTTATAGGGTGTTTACAAAAATTGAGATTAGTTCGTCAAACCATAACACACATTTTGTGTTAAGGTTGAATAATTATTTTAAACAATAATTTAGTGGGATGATTGCTCAATTATTTTATTATTTATATAATTAATTTTAATTATACTTAAAATAAAATAGAATGAATAATTATTTATCGATAAAATGCTTCATTAACACTATTAGAAAATAAAGTATCTGTGACAAAAAAATTTGCTGCTGAAAGTAAAAATTCTATCGCTAATTTTAGTAATGGATTAGCAATGGATTTTTCCATCGCTAAAAGAATCTATTGCTAATCCGTCGGTAATTTGACAACCCATTTTGGATTATCAACGATAGATTAGTGACAGATATTTCCATCACTAATCCATCGTCGATACGTCCACATGTGTTATAAAATTACCGGTGGATCAGCGACGGATATTTTAAGTGACAGAAAAATCCAAGGCTAATCCGTTGCTGATAGTCGACATGGGTTGTCAAATTACCGATTGATCTTTTCAACGATGGATTTTCTATCGCTAATCCTTTGCTGATGGTCATGAAGAGTTGCAAAATCAGCAATAGATTAGTGATGAATTTTTTCAATAATGGATTTTTTCGATCGCTAATCTGTCGCTGATTGTTGACATCAATTCTCAATTTTGTGACGGATTAGCGATAAATTTTTTCAGTAACGATAAAATCCGCCGCTAATCTATCATTGATTGCCACTTTCCTAAGCTATGTCATTTCAGTCAATTCAATACGATCAACTACTAACCTATAATTCAATCAACCATTACGTCACAATTCAGTTCAATCAACTTATTAACCTATAACTCAATTAACCATTGCATCATAGTTCTCAAATTACAATCCAAAACATAACTCCATAAAATCAAGTTACCAAGTAACTCAATTATATTAATTACATACAAAATATTACATCTCAAGTTATCGAGTACAATGTATATATTACATAACTCTATAAAATTAAGTACAATCCACAATGTTAGTACCATAAAAGTTAAATACATAAATCATTAGTATTACAGATATGGGGGATCAGAATCTGGTAAATCTAGACCAGATGGTGGTCGTTGAATACCTAATTGTGCAAGAATACTATGAATTTGTGTTTCCGTTTGCTCTCTAACTTGTTCCAATATCTGGCTTTACATGTTCTCCAATATTTGATTTTTCATTTCATTCATCATTCTATCTACCTCCTCTTTAGTATACATCTGCTGGGAGGAAGGCATGCATGGAGATAAAGTGACACCAAAGGAATTTGATACAAATATGTCATCACTTCTCTCTCCAAAACCGTACAAGCGTCCCTTCAATGAACCCACAGTCACCTGACACCATCATCCTGCATCAAACTCTGATTGAGCCATATTTTTCCTCAACCAATTATTTATATTTACCCTACAATAAAAAGACACCAATCAGCACTAACAAACATCTATGATAGTTAAATGTTCTGATTTAAAAACATATGAATAATAAAGTGCTATTACTTTATGTTGGCATGACTTGGCATCTAAAGTGCAGTAATGATCCTTCTCTAAATATTTGATCTTCTTGATTTTGTGCAGCTTCTAAGAATTAAAGAAGAGCTTGGCGTAGATACAATCTGATGGGACATAGCCCAATGCCCATTTCGAAGGGTTAGCGCTTGAAAGATCCACACATGAGGCCCACAAAGGACAATTACTGACCGATGGTTGAGCACAGTCTAGTATTATCAAACGACTAGTCTCGATAACCATTCATCTAATCTATCGAGGGGCCTTAGTTGCCATGATCTCTCAAATGATAGGGCCTTAGTCACCCAGCCTATCAAACGAGATTTGCCAAGTGGGATTTATCTCCCCGATCGGATACTCAGCCATTGGTCTGTAGAACAAGCAAGCCCTGAAGGCTCCATATTGGCCAAACGATCGACCGAAGGCCGACGACCTTATTGATGCTAAGGAAAGATCAGAGTGCCAATGACTTTGATTCCCTGCTTAAGAACGATATCTCCAGGACCTTATGGATAAGGAAAATTCTCATACAATAAAGATCGCAATCATTTCGAAATATTGGACTTTCGAGATTTTCGGATCGATTTCATAGGGAAAGTACGGTTACAACGCCTCAAAAGTATACGTCTCTATCAGGTATAAGATATCCTCAAACCCTCCAAGTCAGGTACGCTCTCTCAGCCTTACATATTGGGCACTCTAGTAAGAGGGAACCTCTGCCTCTCAAAAGCTCTCACTCTGTTTTTTTACATTCAAAAATTGCTCTTTCTGACTTGAGCGTCGGAATCTCCTCCGTTGGAGCACCCTCCGACGGTTTTTGCAGGTCTCACATCCCATCAACAGTAGCCATTCGAGTCACCAAGGAGGCAGTATCTATGGAGTGACAACCCATCTCCAACAGATTAGCACCATCTGTGGGAATACATTGATATACCGAAAGCTCATGTTGATGTTTATGGCCATTAGTTCAGGCGTAATGCCAACGAAGAGGAAGAGGCCTGTCATAGACTTTGATGACAATGACCTGACGGGGGTGGATCTCCACCGTGATGATCCTATAGTCATCACCCTAAAGATAAAATCTTATGTCGTGAAGAGGGTCCTTGTCGATCAAGGGGCCAACTACGATTTTCTTACTTGGGATGTCTTCTGTCGAATGGGCCTTGATTCGGCTCAGCTTCAACCACCTACCAGGTCCCTCAGGAACTTCGGACGTGCACATTTATCCTGAAGGTGCTATCTCCCTTTCCGTGACCCCCGAAAACCTCTCAATCATGTGACCGCCAATGTCCAGTTTTATGTGGTGAAACTATTCTCTCCTTACAATGTCATTCTCAAAAGACCCAGCCTGGATGAACTAAAAGTGTTATCGAATACGAGACATATGAAGGTGAAATTCAAAACACCGCAAGAGGTCGCTACTATACGTAGCAATCCTGATCCTTATATCATCTTTCTGACTCAAGATGCACAAGAAAATTTTCTGATTAATGCCCTAGAACTCAGAGAACCTAAGCATATACCATCAATAGACTCCACTGCTTCCCATGGCCAGAAGAATTAGCTTAGTAAGAACTGAACGATTTTCTCCCCCATCCTCGCCTAGTTGCCAGATAAATTTTCTATCGATCGAACGTGTCATCAAAATAGGATGGAACTCTCTGAATAGGTGGACATGACTCTAACATCTAAATTTTCCTATCTTGCATTGGGCCTAAGTCGTCCTTGTTTTACTGATCGAATGTGTGTCATCAAAATGGGATGAAATTCCCCGAACTAGTGGACACGACCCTAAAATCTAAAGTTTCCTATCGTGCATTGGGCCTAAGTTGCCCTGATCTTACTGATCGAACGTCTCATCAAAATGGGATGGAACACCCCGAACGGGTGGATACGGTCCTAACATGTAAAGCTTCCTATCGTGCGTCGGGTCTAAATCGCCCTGATTTTATTTATCAAATGTGTTATTAAAATGGGATGTAACGCTCAGAATGGGTGGATATGACCCTAACATCTAAAGTTTCCTATTGTATGTTGGGTCTAAGTCATCTTGTTCTTACCGATCGAACATGTCGTCAAAATGAGATGGAACTCCCTGAACGGGTAGACACGACCCTAAAATCTAAAGTTCCTATCGTGCGTTGGGCCTAGGTCGCCCTGATCTTACCAATCAAATGTGTTATCAAAACGGGATGGAGCTCCCCATACGGGATGTGGCATTCTAAAGGTCTCCTTTGCAAAAGGTCATTACACTTCTGTAGAGCATTAGACAAGTGGTTCGAACAACACTCTCAAATCTTATCATTATCAGAACGATACAAAATTACACAGCATTAGAAAGAACAATAGAGGCCATTTGGGTAGGGTCCTGAGCTATTGTCACTCCCTTGATTGACCCCTCAAGATGAGGTAAAGCCTCATATCAATTGACCTATCGAAGAATCTCCTCAGCACACCTCAAATGCTTGAGCAATCTGCATTGAGAAAACTGGAGGTTAGCAACATCTTTGACAACAGACACCTTGAGGTCAGTCACCTCTCCCTCAGCATTCTGAAGGCGTTCCTCCCGAAGATGAGCTAACGTTTCGGCAGCAACTAACTTCGCTTCACGTATGCACACCTTAGCTTCTAGCTTCTCACAATGCTCTTGGGACAGGGCCAAATCCGTTTGAAGACGTTCGATTTGCTTGTCTTTTTCCCCTTCAGCACCCTTTTCCTTATTCTTTATAACGTCTTTTAGTGCCAACATTTGACTGCTCAAACGAATAAGATGCCCCTCGGATTTTTTCCTTCGTTGCCTTTGGAATTCGGTCAAGACTACAGTCTAAGAAGAAGTATGCTTGACCATCAAAATTACGTAATAACAAATGTGAACAAAGCTAAAATGAAAAAGCACTTATCGTCAGACAGAGACAGTGAAGAGCCTTGTCAATATGATCCGAAGACATCGTGTTGAGATCGAGTTCAAGGTGAAACTCAAACCATTCAGCCAATTATGGTGTCTCTCTTGGATCGATAAGATTATACTAACGGTCTCCTACACAGACCACTATCGACCCCTCCTCTAGGTCATCCTCATGCCCATTAAATGATTCAATCAAAATAGGAGATAGAAGGTCATCCCCATCTCCTCCATCATACAAGGAATATTGGGATACTTGGGGAGATCGTTCGTGCGCTTCTCCCAAAACAAGAGCAGAAACGTTTGGCCCCCTCGAAGTTACTTCCTACGGACATGGATTCAGAGCGAGAGCACTCTCTGTCGCCTTATGAACTTCTTCATCTGAAACATTCCCCTCATTATCTTCAGTTGGCATATCAATGATCCTAATCAAAGCACTCGAATGACCCTCCCTTGCTTCAACATACTCTTGAGGAGACTCGTGTTCTCTAGTTTCAGCTGGTCCCTCCTTACTAGCAGGTGGGCCTGACGATTGAACCCTTGACCTATTCGACCGAGCCTCAAGAGAAGTATTAACTGTCTTCCTCTTTACGTTCGGTCATACCTGCCGCTTAGTTAAAATATCCTCTAGAAGGGAAGCATTCATAGACGGCAGAGAATCGACTAACTCCTTCTTTTTTTGCTTTAGTAAAAGGGTTCTAGTGATCTGCCTTGTCTCGTCCACTAAAAGGCCAAACAGCACAACATCTGGTCCTTTACTAAAAAATCTACCCAAATGCTCCGCTGAGTGGACTCATAATAACGCCCAATGAATCACAAAAAACGGAAGTGATAAAGGAGTTTTGGGACTTTCATATTTAGCAAAGGTACTTGATTAGTATCTAGAAGTACCAAAAGAAGACTCTTATTCAAAAATCTCATATAAAAGAACTTCTACATCTAGTGCTTGTCTTGAAACTCACTGTAAAAGAATTTCCAATGAAACTCCTGATGGGTTTGCAGTTTATATCAATCATGGGTAGAATCATGGGCACTACACCGTACCAAGGAAAAAAGGGCCCCCAAGATCTCCAAATCAAAGCGAATATGAAAAACCCTAACAAAGAAATTAGGGCAATCATAAAATGCCAAGTGCTAGAGATGATCAACGAAGGGTGGGTGTTCTAATATCTCAAGACCTCTGCTAGTGGAACTGTGTATAGGACCCTCAAATCATACTTTACACATTGCTTGTACGTCGGGACAAAGCCCTTGGGGGCATGATTTGCCCGGTCCTCTTTACTGGGCAACACCAATTCAAAATCACTTCCAAGTGACATGTTTCTTTGGACTTCTTATAGTTCCTCTTTGGGTATCGTGCTCTGTATAACATCTATGCTGTGTGACGAAGGAGAACCTTTCTACATTTTCTCAGAGAAAGCTTTTTACAAAGGATCCAAAGAATGACAGGAAAGAAATACAGAATATGTGATGACCTGACAGATATGTATCCTTATAAAGCGTACAGGAGACGAGTCCCAAAAATCAAAGCGACAAAGTCTCATGCCTTTTTCGATGACCATACCTCCTGCCACCTTTCCCAAGGAAAAACGCCATGAGTTGGAGGCAAATGATGGGACATAGCCCAATACTTATTTCGAAGGGTCAGCACTTGAATAACCCACATATGAGGCTCACAAAGGACAGCTACCGACCGGTGGGTAAGAACAACCCAGTATTATCGAATGAATACTCTCGATGACCATTTATCTAATCTACCGAATGGTCTTAGTTGTCCTGATCTCCCAAATGATGGGGCCTTAGTCGCCTCGCCTATCGAACAAGATTTGCCAAGTGGGATTTACCGAAGGCTCTATATTGGCCAAACGATTGACCGAAGGCCGATGACCTTATTGATCTTAAGGAAAGACCAGAGCAGCCAACGACTTTGATTCTCTGTTTAAGAATAATATCTCCAAGACCTTACGGATAAGGAAAATTCTCATACGATAAAGATCGCAATAATTTTAGAATATTGGACTCCTGAAATTTTTGGATCAGTTCCGTAAGGAAAGTATAGCTACAACGTCCCGAAATGTATATGACTCTATCAGGTATAAGATACTCTCAAACCCTCTAAGTCTGGTACGCTCTCTTAGCCTTGCACATTGGGTACGCTAGTCACAGGGAACCTCTCCTTCTCAAAAGCTCTCAATCTATTTTTTTTACATTTGAAATCCATTCCTTCTGACTTGAACGTCGGAACCTCCTCCACCGAAGTACCCTCTGGTGGTCTTTATAGGTCTCACATCCCATCGATGGTAGCCGGTCGAGTCACCAAGGAGGCGGTATCTGTAGAGCCACAACCCACCTCCAACACAATCTATGCTTGAGGATGAATACACGCTATGCTGTTGCAAGAATGAGTTTCACTTTGTATTAAATAAGTTTTATAGTTTGGATGAGGACAATCAAGACCCAAGTACTTTTTCTTAACAATAGAAATTAAAGCATGCAAGAACTGAGAGTGTGAATGAATATATTTATGAATGTGTAGATACATATGTATTAACTTAGGCAACTGCTTGACTGCTGCACTATATATCCCCATAATAGAGACAAAAGGAGAGTCACACAAGATAACCGCCATTTGTAGTGAATCATGGACTTGTATGGTATGATGAAACTAAAAAAAAAAAAGTGAAGTAGACTAAAATTAGAAAGGGTTTCCCCATTACACAATATGTCCAGAGACTGTAATAACTAGCCAAAGTAGAAACTGGTTAGGGGGCCTCAAAATTTTATGCACCCATCAAATAGTTACTTCTATAAAAAGAAAATGAACAGTTATAGATTCTAAATTAAAAGCCCTAATTGTACTTTGTGATCACTCCTTCTTTCTCCGTATTTCGGTTTTGTTTGGCAGCATTTGACTTCTGTTGCCACTTTGATGTGCTCCAGTGATTATCAATTAATTCTTCCTATATAGCAGATGTCAAACACTCGGAGGATGGCCTTTGCTTTCGGCTATATTTGTTGTACCAACCGCTTTCATTGCATCCTTTCTTGTTGTTGCAAGCATGTCAGAATATCTTCTTATGCACGAAGCTTTCCAGGCATGATATATCAAATGGGTTTCTTCGTTTGGCCATGTGAATTTTTGCTACACATAAATATCATTAGTAATCAATTGCAAACAAATGAATTTGTTGTATTTAAATGAAGAAAAGAAACAAATGATTGAAGGTACTTGTGTCCTAAAATGCAAAGGTGAACATAACATAGAGCTCAAATAATTGGGGTACTTGTTAAGCAGCTGAATAGCAGAGATTGGTTGATCAGTCTAAAAATATCTGAGAAGGTTTTCCCCAAAGGATTAAAGATGAAGAAGGTGAAGGATGTAATACATATTAGAGATTGGTTGATCAATCAAATGTTCATGTGCATGATCTTTTGGCTTTTCAAAAGGATAATTTTAATGTAAGATGCTATCTAATCGGGGAGATAAATCCCACTTGACAAATCTCATTCGATAGATGGGGCGACTAAGACTCTATCGTTAGGGAGACGGAAGGACTAAGGTCCTTGGAAGATCGATTAAGTAGTCATAGAGGGTAGTTATTTTATAATACTGGGAGATGAAAGGAGAATTTGAAAGGACATTTTAACATTCAAAACCAAATATTTAGGTCCCTTTGGCTGATTACAATCACAACACGATCTCACGAGTTGACATTGCAATAATTTGGGATCCAAGTGTTTGCATGAACAATGATTTTTATTGATTTGGGTCTCTTATTTATATAAAGAAGTGGACTTTAAGATATTGAGATTATAATTTAAGAGACTTAAAGTAATAATATTTAGCAGAATTGAGAATATCTAAAATTATAATTATAAATTTTATGGATTAGCCCATCCCTTGCCTCCTCCCACTACTAGAAAAAGGGTTTTCAGTGATGGAAATTATCGACGGATAAAAATCTATCGCTATTAGCGACGGATTACTAACAAAAAAATCAGCGATGGATTTAGCAACGGATTTAGCGACGGAAAATTAGCGATGGAAATTTTCCGTCGCTAAAAGTTAAAAAAAAAAATTTGTTTTTGTTAAATATAATTTGTTTTTGTTTTTATTAAATATAATTTGTATTTTTATTAAATATAATTTTATTTTTTTGTTAAATATAAATTTTTGTTTTTATTAAATATAATTTTGTATTTTTATTAAATATAATTTTTTGTTTTTATTAAATATAATTTTGTATTTTTATTAAATATAATTTTTATTTTTATTAAATATAATTTTATTTTTTATTAAATATAATTTTATATTTTTATTAAATATAATTTGTATTTTTATTAAATATAATTGTGTCTTTTTATTAAATATAATTTTTTTATTAAATATAATTTTATGTTTTGATTAAATATAATATTATCTTTTTATGAAATATAATTTTTTATTTTTATTAAATATAATTTTTTGTTTTTATTAAATATAATTTTGTATTTTTATTAAATATAATTTTTATTTTTATTAAATAAAATTTTGTATTTTTGTTAAATATAATTTTATTTTTTTGTTAAATATAATTTTTTGTTTTTATTAAATATAATTTTGTATTTTTATTAAATATAATTTTGTGTTTTTATTAAATATAATTTTTATTTTTATTAAATATAATTTTATTTTATTAAATATAATTTTGTATTTTTATTAAATATAAAATTTTGTTTTTATTAAATATAATTTTTATTTTTATTAAATATAAATTTATTTTTTATTAAATATAATTTTTTATTTTTATTAAATATAATTTTATATTTTTATTAGATATTATTTTTTGTTTTTTAAATATAATTTTATGTTTTTATTAAATAAAATTTAATATTTTTATTAAATAAGTGTACTATATTTTTAATATTGAGAGTTACAAATAAAATATAGAAATAGCAAAAAAAAAAAAAAAATTAAAAACACAAATGTAATGATGATATGGTGGTTAAGTCTCTCAAATTTCTTTTCTCACACCCGGGTGAACCCGGGTGTGAGCATATTTACAACACATTTTCATCACACTTAAGGCGAGGCAGGTGGGCTGGACTCCGGATGGGGCACGGGCGGGCAGGTGGGCGGGTCGGAATCCGGACGGGGCACGGGCGGGGGGGGTGGGTCGGCGGGTTGTTTCGGACATCTGGGTTTACTGTTACTCACATCAGTGACGGATAATCCGTCGCTAAATCCGTCAGTAATTTGAAAATTCTAAAATAAATTAGCGACGAAAAAATTCCGTTGCTAAAAAATCCATCGCTGATCTTTCGCTAAAATTAGCGATGTGACTTTCAGCGACGAAAATTTGGGTATTAACGATGTAAAAGTCCATCGCTGATACCCGTTTTTCTAGTGGTGTCCCTTTGCCTGGCCTCAAGCCAGATAACTTGGGCAAATTGACTTTTAAAATTTCATTCATTTTTTCTGTTACATCGTGATTCAAACCTGAGAATAACGGATTGGAAGAGAGGATTGTGACCATTGAGTTATTCTCTTAGGAAAAAAAAATTCATTAATTGTGTCAATATTTAGAAGAAAATATAGTATTTGGTCCATTATTTATATAGTAATTAGGCAATTTCAAGTGCATCATGTTTGATCGTGAGGAAATCATATCAGGTGCATAATGTTAACAATTAACCATTATTGATCTAAAAATCATAAAATTTATATTGAATATATCAAGTGATTCAAATGATAAATTTAACCCGCACATCTATCTCCGATCTTCGTTGTTTTCTTCTCAATCTTTTTGGAGCGTTTGACCCAGAGTTGTCAACGGTACGAACAATATATCTCACACTGTTTCAAAAACAAGTGTCAAGTACTGAGATAAAGCATTTCATCTCAGTTTAGATATTGCTAAGTACTAAATCACGAATAAAATAGCAATATAGAATGAAAACAATAAAAACCTTGTACTAATCATATACAAAAATTTTTATCCCTCAATCTCAATCCAAAAACCTAAGTCTAATAACAAATATAAACAAAAGAAATAACAGAAAATAAAATTGATTTAAAGTGTTCCAACCTTAACAAGTGCTCCAATACCAATGTTTCTTCAGTGGAATGCTCTAGTCTCCGGCAAAGGATATGGCAAGCGCAAGCGCAGCAAAGATCTCCCCAAGAGGATCCCATGTCATGCTTATGGAACTATAGCATTTTGGCAAGTTTAGCAAACTTGCAAATGTACACAGTTTATCAATATCAATACCATTTACTAATGGAAATTAATTGATCAAGTTATTTCATGCATAAAATATATGTATTTAAAGGTATATAACTCTCTAATGGCTTCCCAACTATGATGCATGTAAACTTCTTAATACTAACATTTTTCTGGCACACTAAATTAATTAATATTTATATAAAAATCCATGTATTTTTTATTTATATATTTTTTATATTTAATGAATTATTTATTTATTTAATTTTAATTTTTATTTTGTATTATTTGTCTTATAATTAATAATTACATATTTGATTATTTTGTTATTTTTTATAAAATATAACCATTTTATTATTTTTATATAAAAATTCTCATATTTTTTATATTGTTTGCACACGTTTTCGTTTTATATATTTTTTATAAATATTGTTTTTTGTATCGTTTGATATCTATTTTTGTTTCTTATTTCTGTTTCTGTGCAACCTAGCTTTCCAATGGCTTCCCAATGAATGGCTAAAATTTTCCATTATGTGTGCTTGTATATATAAATATATAAATATATTTATATATAATGGCTAAAAAAATCGACATTGAACACACAAGGGTGCCTCTTACTCATCTCCCAGCCTTATTACCATATTTTTTATTAATAGGTCTAACTTATATTAGTTCATGACAGATATATTGCCATTGAAATCATTAAATATTATATATTTCAATATTTAATTTTATATCGCCATTACATGCCATCAAAATAAAAATAATAAAACAGCCAATAGATTGACCGCATCAATTGAAAGCTTTATGCATGGCCCGGCTGCCTTCGTATTGGGCCAGGTCCGTATTAGTTTTTTGCATAACTTTCGTGGTTGGGCCTAACTATTAGGCTTAACGCCCTACCCAATTTTTCGCAATAATATTTTGGAAAATTTGGCTCAAATTTATACCGGCTCTACCATGGTTTTGGGTGAGTTGTAATTCACATAACTCAATTAATCATTAGGGGTAATTAAGATAACTAAATTAATCCTGGGTCGTAATTTTTTTTCATGGTTAGTCAAAGATCTTATTGCTTGCTCTGAGTCATTTTAAGTACTCAGACACTATAATTGTAACAACTCATTCACCATGGACAAAGAGGAAAGGGAGAGAGAGATTCTACGATGCATATCAAGAAATGAAATGAAATCAATAAATGGAAATTAAAATAAATGAGATTTGTTTAAAAAAAATAAATTCAAACAAATAGAAAAAGAAATATAAGTATTTCCTAACCGATGGATTTGAGATCGATGCAGGAGGTTATAAAATAGTGTAACCTGAAGAACATATGCATTGTGTACTGTTCGTCGATCCCTTCTCATCATATTAATACTAAACGCCACTAGACAACATCTATACTACATACCTCTTTGTGTGTGTGTGTGTGTGTGTGTGTATATACTGTTGCAATGATCTTTTTTGAGTATCTCTTTCAGATAATTCATAACCACAACATGAGAATTGGTTAAATTTTCAGGACATGTGCATTTACAGCCAAGTAGAGTCTAATTGTTGAATTTGCAGCATTGGTTTGTCAATTTATCTTCCTCCTGCAATATATAAATCGATGGGAAAAGCTTTTGCAAAAAGGGAGCCATGGATGTTACACCACCTATGTCACACATAGTAGATTAAAATAAACATTGATGGGCTCTATCACATTAAATAAAACACATGAACAAGAATGATAATTACCAGAGAATGATAATTACCATAGATACCAATGTCGTAGCCAAAGATTAAACCACCAATGCATGGCACAGATAACACAAGCAATGAATGCAAAACCCATGTTAACTCCCCAGGATAATTGAACCCCGCAACTGATTCAATGCCAAATCCCCTGGCCATTATTCTCAAAAACAAGAAAACCAGAAGAAACCAAAGAAAATTATGACGGTTTATATAGACTTAGACGGAGCTTTGTTAGAAAAGGTTTAGGAATTCTAATCCTATTTAATTTCGAATCCTACTTGTTCCTTGAATTTGGATAAAACTAAAACCAAATATTGTAAGAATTCTTTTGTATATTTATTTTCATTGTTTAAATTTGTATGAAACTGAAAGTTATTTATATTGTTTGAATTTGGATAAAACTAAAACTAAAATACGTTAACGAGAATGTCCTCTTTCATTTATTTATTTTAGAAAAGCTGAACCATGTATACACTATATAATTTTTTTAAAAAGTTATTTAATAAATTTCACTATAAAAAAATGCGATTTTAACTATAAAATTTAACGATAAAATAAATTCGTCACTATTTTACAATGAATTTAACAACAAAAAAAAAGAAACCTAGACAAACAAAAGGGGCCGGCCCCACCACCTCCCCCCCACTTTTCTTTCTTTCTTTTTTTTTTCCCTCTTTCTTTTCTTCTTCTTCTCTTCTTCTTTCTCCTCGCCTACTGCTACCCGAAGCTACGCCTCACGTCTCCCTCTCCCTCTCGGCTACCTCTCTTCTCTCTTCTCTCCCACCAAATTTCATCAAATTTTTCCTAACACCTATATATTTGAACCCCAAACATTTCAACTAATCCCTAAAAAGTTGAATTTATAGAGATAATTCAAGAATTTTTTTAGAGAGAAAAACCTAGGATTTTGGAGTGATCCAACTAGGGGTGAAATTTGGGGTCTCCATAGAGGCAAATTTCCTCTCTTAATTTATCTTTGTACTATTCTTGTATAAAATTACAATTTATATCGTAATTTGGGATTTTTGTAAAGAGAGAAAATTATGGTTTTGGACTTGGATGAAAATTGAGGTTTCACTAGAGTTAATCTTGCTCTTTCAACCTAAATTTATATTTTTCTAGGATGAATTAGAATTATTTTATTAAAATTTGAAGAATAAAGTTTGGGGGTTTAGGTTTAGGGTTTGTATAATAATGAAATTGTGAAAAATATTGAATGGAAAATTGTTTCTCTAAGTCTATGATGTTTAATAGAATGATTTGAATATAGATTTGATGATGTTAGGAATTTAAGGTTCAGAAAATTTATGAGAAAATTAAATTAACTCCCAATTTGTTTTTGATTGATGGTGAAATGGTATTTGTTTCCTTAGATTGTGACAATTGAAGGTTAGGAGAAATTAACTTAGTTTTAGATTGTGGATTGAGAGTGTTCACCCTCCCAAGAGGTGAATGAATTTTATGTTATACTTTAAATGAATAAAATATTTTACTTAATTTTTTTAAAAATGATTTTAAAATGAATTTTGAAATATTTTTTGTGTGTGGAATGTCTTTTAAAATGAATTTTAAAATAATTTTTTTTTTAAAAATGATTTTAAAATGAATTTTGAAATGTTTTTTAAAATAAATTTGAATTATTGTGTTGAAATTTGAAGAATAAAGTTTGGGGGTTTAGGTTTAGGGTTTGTATAATGATGAAATTGTGAAAAATATTGAATGAAAAATTGTTTCTCTAGGTCTATGATGTTTAATAGAAGGATTTGAATCTAGATTTGATGATGTTAGGAATTTAGGGTTCGGAAAATTTATGAGAAAATTAAATTAACTCCAAATTTGGTTTATGATTGATGGTGAAATAGTGTTTGTTGCCTTAGGTTGTGACAATTGAAGGTTAGGAGAAATTAACTTAGTTTTGGATTGTGGATTGGGAATGTTCACCCTCCCAAGAGGTGAATAGATTTTATATTATATTTTAAATGAGTAAAATATTTTACTTCAATTTTTTAAAATGATTTTAAAATAAATTTTGAAATGTTTTTTGTATGTGGAATGTCTTCATACGTAACTTTGATATAGATATACATCCGAATTGTTGAAAATGAATTATGTGCCATATCATATTTGTTATATTGCAAGTTTTTCCATTAATAACCTGAATTGAAATTTTTATGGTTATATTGGCACATGTAATGGTTTGAAATTGAATTATGTATTTATTGGCTTGGGGTGTGAGCCTGAACTTCTATTAGCGGCTATAGTCATTTCCTACCATGGTGTGCCTCGACGAGGAAATGTGGTTAGCGTTTTTATTAGACAGGGAGGTTAGTCGAGCTCAAGAGACGCCTCTTTTGTCCTATCGGGCTAACTTGGTTGTACCACTAGGGAGGTCCTGAGCCAACACCAAGCTTGGGTACTTGATCAATGTGAAATATATAAAAACCCCTTGGCAGATTTGCTATTGGTTGCGGTAAACCACTATCGGATAAAATATTTTTGGCAATCCCGTTGTTTGAGAACTATAATATGACTTGGATGCATAAAACTTGTTTATCTGTAACATCTGAATTTAGATAGAAAATCTTGATATTCATGCAAAATATTTATAAATTGAGTATGATGAAAAATGATTTTCTTTGAATTATCATTTGATATATCTACTCTCACCCCTCATTTATTGCATAATATGTTATTCCACTTACTAAGTATTGTTTATACTCATTCCTCTCATTTCATTTTTACAGAGAACCCTTAGCTTGGAGTTTAACCTTTGTTTTAAGCCGAACTGAAGATATTCGAGAACTATTTCATGTATCGGTTTTTTTTGGGTTATGTTTTGAGATATTAGTGGATCATATAGAGGTATTGGTTATAATCATTTTAGAAAACTATCCTAAATACTATTCTTGTTGATTTTGAATTTTAAATTTCATTTGATTTGAGGACCTATTTGATTTCCAAAACTTACTTGGAAATTATTTTTGTTGAATTTGATTTGGATCCTTTGAGTAGGGAATTATTTTATTTTGGATGCTTGGATATTGACAGCTGGGTTGGTCTTGTGCATGTGATTGGAATGGCCAAGCTGGCATTGTGCATGTATTTGGATTTGAATGACTAGAATGGCCATATGCATGTATGTTTGAACATGGATAAACCGAGGTGGTCTTTTAATTGTTTGATGAATGCTTGTTGGTTTAGTAGATTTTGTTAGATTATTTTAAAAAATTGGATGGATATCGATAAATGCCTTGTGGTACCTTGGTATACGAGATAGGTTTACCCATATGTTGGAGTAATATGGCGGTTGTCGCGTGCTCGATCCAAGAGTCGGGACGTGATAATTTTATTGATATCAGAGTTTAGGCTCTTGCTTTGTAAAAAGTTTGAGAAGTTTCCAAATATTCCCAAATATTTTCAAAGGTCCTCAATATGTTTTCAAATTATTTTAAAATTTTGGTTTTCAAAGTGTTTCCAAAGTGTTTTTTTTTTTTTTTTTTAAAAAGTACCTCTTATGGGTTTTAGGAAGTTGAGTTTATTATTTTTAGGGGGTTAGTTATTTAGTTCTTTACCTTGTCCTATATGCTAAGTACAGTTTCTCTTTTGTAAAACTATGCCTCCATGAAGAAGAATAAGGAATCTAAATGAGATTCCTCCGACTCCACCATCACAACTTGAGGCTACATATCGTCGTATGCGCCTCCTTCAGCTCCTTCTCACCTGACTCCACCAAAGGGGACTCCAACCCCACCGTTTGTTACACTCAAGCAAGTGATGGAGTGGTGAATGACTTATAGGGTTCAAATGCAAGCTCCACCTCAAACACCAGTTCCACCTTCACCTACACCAATCGTCCCATCGACTCCTAATAATGTGCAAATTATTGAATTTATTGATGATATTATGGTTTGATTTTGTACTAGTTAATATTCTAATAATTGGTTTTATGGATTTTTATTTTTAAGAGATTGAATTTGAAGGTTTAGAACAAAACGGGTTTAATGTGGCAATTTTGAAGAAAAATGGTTCAAGACATTTTATTAGGTCTTGAAGAACACAATGAGCTTGAATTTTAGTTTTAGTAATTCTAGTATAGTTTTTGTTTTTAGTAAAAAAACTATTTTTAGGAGTAAAAGTTTGTATTTTATTAATTTGAAGACTCATATTTGATTTAGAAGTGGGGAAAGGGCAACTCAATCTTTCACGCCACTATTTCAACAAAAAAAAAAGGCTGGTGGCTATATACACTTTGAAGAAACAAGAAGGGACGGCTACTATTCTTTCCAACAGGGGACGTCAACTATTCATGCTTGAAAACTGGTGGACGGCTGCACAATTTTAGTTAGGTTTTCTTCCTTTTTCATTTAGAAACATTATTTTTCTTTATTTTTCTTGTTGAAGATTCAAGTGATAATGTTTTCCACTATGAGTGACTAATTCTTTTATTCTGATTCAAAAAAAATTTTATTCGATTTTTCTTCATTGTGAGGTTATGTTTTTTATTTAAATTTATACATTTTATTTAAGTATTCGTTAGTTCTTGATTTTATTTTACATAAAAAAATTGGTATTGGTTAATCTAACAATTTAATTCAATATTGATTTTTCTATTGATATCTAAGATTTCAGTGATCCGTAATTGTCATGAATGAAAGGAACAAGTAGCAATCATATTATTTTTGTTTATGAGTCTTTTACTAGTATTCATATTTAACCTAGAGAATCAATGGAACAAAATCAATTAATTGCGACTATCCTAATTATTTGTATTTTAGTTTAACTGTTTTCAGAGAACTTAATACTGTCAACATGTTGATATGGAACGCTATCGTATCCAATCGATTAATAATAGGTTTCGATTGGATGCTAGGTTTGATCGATTAAATTAGGAAATCACAATTTATTATGGCTATTGTAATAAATCTAAGGTTAAATGCTTGAATTACAAGAATAATATTTTTAATCAATGATCAATGAAATAGTTGAATGTATGGACCTTCGGATCAAAATTTGGTAGATTAGATTTCTTCCCTAATTTTTAGTATTTTGTATTATTAATTTGTTTCTTAATTTTCGGTCTTTAGTTTTTCATTTAGGAAATTTATTCAAAAAACCCCATATTTATTTTTTTTAGCATCAACTAAGAGATTAAGTTAATTAGTTCCCATGAGATTCGACCTAACACCACTATTGCTACAATCAGTTGTATTGGGGGAATCAGTATTAATTTGAGGGTTTCGACAAGCTGACCAACTCCTCCGATGGCACTGGTGGATCCTCCTACTTTGATTGCTACATTAGCCACCTGATCAACTGTTGAGTTATCTAAGCTACTTAAGGAAGCTCGGTTACTAGGATGTGACATCTTTTCGGGATCTTCTGATACCACAGTAGTCAAGAGTTGGGTCATCCGTATCCAATAAGTGGTGGTTGATATGGGGCTTGATGATGAGATGAAGTTCATGGTGACTGCGAAACTCTTAGATGAAGATGCCCGTGTATGGTGGGATAATTTGAGAGCGAGGTCTTCAACACCAATTAATTGGAACGAATTCCTTTAGGAATTCGATAAGAAATATTATACTCAATTTCATCGGAATTTGAAAAGGAAAGAATTTCTCCATCTTTGTCAAGGCAATAAGACGATGACAGAGTATGAGACTGAGTTGAGGAGACTGTCATCTTTTGTTCCGGATATGGCCTCCGAGGAGTACATGAGATTCAAGTTCGAGGATGGCTTGAATTTGAATATTCGAGAAAAGATATCAATGACCAAGGTTCATTCCTTCCAAGATATATTGGAGTTGGCTTTAAGAGTTGAACAAATTGTAAAAGAAAGGGGGAAGATGAGAGAAGGTCAAGGGAAAAAATGAAAACCGGTTTTGCATCGAGACAAAGCTCCAAAAAGAGTAGGAGCTCGGGCTCTTATGGTAGTGTCTCCATTCCTGGATCTGTTGGCCATCCACAAGGCCAACAATCACCTCAGTTTAGTGATCCCACAGCTAGTGTTGCCTCCAGAAGTAAGTTGGCAGGTAGTAAGAAGAATCCTTATCCAAATTGCAAGAAATTTCACTTCGGATTTTATAGGGAGCCATGGAGATGTTACCACTGTGGAAAGGAGGGATACCTTTGGAATGTTTGTCCCGAGTTGAACCTAGGCGGACAAGGGGACCAAATGAGTAGAGGTTACCCGAGTGGCTAGAGAGGCGATCAGTCAAGAGCTCCAACACCCTCGGTAAACACGACACCAAGGACCGGGACCGGGAGCAATACGGTGGTTGCTCATCCCCAACGTTCTCAGCCAAGAACTCAGACTTGGATTTATGCAATGACAAATGAGGAGGCTCAGACTAACTTGGATGTAGTCATAGGTACATCTCTAAACATAAACCTTGAGCGTTTAGAGTTATAACATGAAAGATGCATAGGTTATGACTTAAAGCATGGTGATAATGTATGTCATTAAGTAATAATTAAAGAATTTGAAATTGTATGATAAGTAATAATGTGATTGTCATTGAAAAATTATGAAATTGAATAGGAATGAACTATTTGGTACGCACTTGTAGAGTTTCTTGAGTGATGTATCACTTGGAAACTAGTTACTCGGTTGTGATCAAGAATCTCCTTTGACAAAGGCTTGTTTGGCCAAATGGTAGGGAACCCTAGTAGAAATTTTGTTCTTTAGGTTCATACCATGATTTTAAGAGTTTGGCAAATATGTTTAATTGGTGTAACCATATGGATTTATTTATGATTGAAACATAGGAAAAAATGCTTTTAGATTTCATATTTGAAAGTATGTGTTACGGTTTGATAAATGTTTGTGATTTATTTTGTTAAGTATGATGAGTATTTTTGGAGTTAATGCACGGGTGTTGATGGATATGGGGTAAAATAATTTATTTGTGAGTTCAGGGTTTGTTAAACACTCCAACCGACCCTTGACCCCTCTTGATGAACAGTTATTGGTGGTCACTCCATTAGGCAAATAATTAATTAGAAATGAGGTGTATCGAGGTTGTGATATGGTGATTGGGGAAACTATACTTGAGGCAGACTTGATACCATTGGATATGACAGATTTTGATGCCATCCTGGGTATAGATTGGCTACATCTCCACTGAGCTTCCATTGACTATTTTAAAAAAGAAGTACAATTTCAGAAACCGGGTGTCCGATAGTGATATTTGCAGGTGAGTGGTGGGTTTTGCCATGTTGTGTGATCTCGGCTATGGAGGCAAGGAAGTTGGTACGTAAGGGAAATCAAGCCTACCTTACACACATCATTGACACTATAGTTGAGGGTTCCAACTTGAAGAATGTTCTGGTGGTAAATGAGTTCTCATATGTCTTTCCAGATGAGTTAGCCGGTTTGCCTCCAATCCGGGAGTTTGAGTTTTCCATTGATTTGGCTCCCGGTACTGTACCAATCTCAATCTCTTCATATAGAATGGCACTTGTAGAGTTAAAATAACTAAAGGTGTAACTCCAAGAGTTATTAAAAAAATGAGGTTTATCTGACCGAGAACCTCACCTTGGAGTGCTCCGATTCTATTTGTGAAGGAAAATGATGACACCCTCCAATTGTGCATAGACTACTGACAACTCCATAATGTCACCATCAAGAACAAGTATTCATTGCCAAGAATTGATGATTTCTTTGTTCAATTGCAAGGTGTTTTGGTATTCTCAAAGATAGATCCAAGGTCGAGGTATCACTAATTAAGGATAAATGGGAATGACATTTACAAGATCGCATTTAGAATACGGTATGACTACTATGAGTTTTTAGTGATACCTTTTGGTCTAACCAATGCTCCTGCAGCTTTCATGGAGTTGATGAATAGGATTTTCCATCCCTATCTTGATAAGTTCGTCATAGTTTTCATTGATGATATCTTGATATATTCCAAGAACGATGAGGAGCATTCCGAACATCTCTGAGTAGTATTGTAAACTCTTCAGAAGAAGGAATTATATGCCAAGTTCTCTAAACATGAGTTTTGGCTAAGAGAAATCAGCTTTTTGGGGTATGTGGTCTCTGGTGATGGGATATTTGTTGATCTGAAAAAAGTGGAAGTCATATTGAAATGGGAACAACCCAAGCATGTCACCGAAGTGAGAAGTTTCCTTGGATTGGTGGGTTATTATCAGAGATTTGTTGAGGGATTCTCCAAAATTGTGGTTATGTTATCTAACTTGACCCGAAAGTGAGTTAAGTTTGAGTGGGATGATAAATACGAAAGGAGTTTTCAAGAACTCAAGAAGAGACTTACATCCGCTCCGATCCTTGCCCTCCCTACTAATGGTGGTGAATATATGGTATTTAGTGACGGTAGCTGATAAGGATTGGGTTATGTGCTGGTGCAAAATGAGCAGGTGATTGCTTAGGCCTCTTGGCAATTGAAAAAACACGAGTTAAATTATTCTACACATAATTTGGAGCTCGCTGCTATCATTTTCGCCTTGAAGATATGGCGACATTACTTGTATGGGATTACATGCAAGATCTACACCGATCACAAAAGTCTCAAATACTTGTTCACTCAAAAGGAGTTAAATTTGAGGCAATAGAAGTGGTTAAAATTGATCAAGTACTATGATTTAGTAATAGATTATCATCCTGGCAAAGCAAATGTGATTGCGGATGCCTTGAGTCGCAAGTCTTTTTCTTCTTCTTCGACAACTCATGGGGGTTCGTATTTCTCATGTTTGGTAGGACTCCGTACACTTGGAGTCAGGTTAGCCAATGATGAGTACGGTATATTTTTGGTCAAGTTTGAGTCAAGACCCACCTTGGTGGATTGCATTCGAGAGATTCAAGCAACTGATTATGAATTAAAGGACATAGTTGAGAAAGTCCACAAGGGAGAAGGTGGCGAGTTTAAAATCCGGGAGACGGCATGGTAGTATATGGGAAAAGGATTTGTGTTCCCAAGAATGATGATCTTCAGAGGGCCATATTTGAAGAAGCACACTCGTCAGCTTATGCGATACATCTGGGAAGTACAAAAATATATCGGACCATCAAGGAGATTTATTGGTGATCAGGATTAAAATGGGAGATAGCCGAGTTTATGGCTAAATGCCTTATGTGCCAACAAGTCAAAATCGAGTATCAGAAACCAGCTGGCATCCTCCAACCTTTACCAATTTTCGAGTGGAAGTGGGAACATATCACCATGGACTTTGCCACGCACTCCAAGTCGACATGATGCCATTTGGGTGATTATAGACTGACTCACCAAGTTAACTCATTTCTTGCCGATTTAGAATAACTACTCTTTAGAAAAATTGGCCAAACTCTAAATTGATGAGATCATGAGGCTCTATAGTGTTCTAGTATTTATTGTGTTAGACCGTGATCCTAAATTCACCTTACGGTTGTGTCCTAAATTGCAAGAGTCTTAGGGACTAAGTTGAAGTTTAGCACGGCCTTTCATCCGCAAACCAATGGATAATCGGAGCGCACAATTCAAACCTTGGAGGACATGCTAAGAGCATGTGTGATGGACTTCCAAAATAGTTAGGATAAACACCTTCCATTGATTGAGTCTACATACAACAATAGTTTTCAAGCTTGCATTGGGATGTCGCCTCAGGAAGTGTAGGACTTTGGTTTGTTATGATGAGGTTAGAAAGCAGAAGATTGAAGGTGTGGAGTTGACTGAGGCTACCATGGAGAAAATGAAGGTGATTTAAGCATGGATGAAGGTGGCTCAAGATAGACAGAAGAGTTATGCTGACAGAAGGAGAAGATCTTTGGAATTTGAGATCAAAGATATGGTCGTCTTGAAGATATCACCTTAGAAAGGTGTGATTCGATTCCAAAAGTAGGGAAAATTGAATCCTTGATACATTGGTCCTTTTAAGATCCTTGAGAGGATAGGAAAGGTGGCCTACCGGCTTGAGTTACCTCTGGATCTAGAGAAAATTCACGATGTATTCCATGTATCAATGCTAAAGAAATATTTATCAGATCCTTCACATATCCTAGAGACTCCACCGGTCGAATTAAGAGAAGATCCAAGTTTTAAAGTTCAACTTGTAGCTATTATTGATCGCCAAATCAAAAGGTTATAGAACACACAAGCCTCTATTGTAAAAGTTCAATGGAAAAGCGATCGGGTAGAAGAAAAGACTTGGGAATCTAAAGATACTATGAGAAAAAAATACTCCCGTCTCTTTTAGGTATGATTTTATCTTTAAATTTTGAGGACAAAATTTATTTTTAGGGGATTAGAAATTGTAGCAACGGAAAAAAAATACACAAACAAAAGGGGTTGGGCCCCACCACCTCCCCCCACTTTTCTTTCTTTTTTTTTTCTGTTTCTTTTTTTCTTCTTCTCTTCTTCTCTTCTTCTTTCTCCTCGCCTGCTACTACTTGAAGCTATGCCTCACATCTCCCTCTGCCTCTTTGCTACCTCTCTTCTCTCTTCTCTCCCGCCAAATTTCATCAAATTTTCCCTAACACCTATAGATTTGTACCCCAAACACTCTAACAAATCCCTAGAAAGTTAAATTTAGAGAGAGAATTCAAGAATTTTTTAGAGGAAAAAACCTAGGGTTTTGGAGTGGTCTAACTAGGGGTGAAATTTGGGGTCTCCATAGAGGTAAATTTCCACTCTTAATTTATCTTTGTACTATTCTT
Organism: Dillenia turbinata; assembly: GCA_037126225.1. Classification (NCBI taxonomy): domain Eukaryota; kingdom Viridiplantae; phylum Streptophyta; class Magnoliopsida; order Dilleniales; family Dilleniaceae; genus Dillenia; species Dillenia turbinata. Next base: position 13,394,709 of record JBAMMX010000009.1, read on the forward strand.
GCATGAAATTATAATTTATGTTATAATTTCGGATTTTTGTAGAGAGAGAAAATTAGGATTTTGGACTTGGACGAAAATTGAGACTTCACTAGAGGTAATTTTGCTCTTCCAACCTAGGTTTATATTTTTCTAGTATGAATTTGAATTATTATGTTGAAATTTGAAAAATAATTTTTGGAGGTTTAGATTTAGGGTTTGTTTAATGATAAAATTGTGAAAAATATTGAATGAAAAATTATTTCCCAAGGTCTATAATGTTTAATAGAAGGATTTGGATATAGATTTGATGATGTTGGGAATTTAGGGTTAGGAAAATTTATGAGAAAATTAAATTAACTCCAAATTTAGTTTATGATTGATGGTGAAATGGTATTTATTGCCTTAGGCTGTGAGAATTGAAGGTTATGAGAAATTAACTTAGTTTTGGATTGTGGATTGGGAGTGTTCACCCTCTTAAGAGGTGTGTAGATTTTATGTTATGTTTTAAATGAGTAAAATATTTTACTTGAATTTTTTTTAAAATGATTTTAAAATGAATTTTGAAATGTTTTGTGAGTGTGAAATGTCTTTATACTTAACATTGATATAGATATGTATCCGAATTGTTGAAAATGAATTATGTGCCATATCATATTTGTTATATTGCAAGTTTTTCCATTAATGAGTTGAATTGAAGTTTGTATAGTTATACTGGCACATGTAATGGTTTGAAATTGAATGACGTATTTATTGGCTTGGGTGTGAGCTTGAACCCCTATTAGTTGCTATAACTATTCCCTACCATAGTGTGGCTCAACGGGACAACATGGTTAGGGTTTTTATTAGATAGGGAGATTAGTTGTGCTCGGGAGACGTCTCTTTTATCCCATCAGGCTAACTTGATTGCATTGCTAGAGAGGTCTTGAGCCAACGCCAAAGTTGGGGTATTTGATAACTGTGAAATATATGAAAACCCCTTGGTGGATTCGTTATTGGTTGTGATAGGCCATTATCGTACAAAATATTTTTGGCAATCCCCGTGGTTTGAGAACTATAATATGATTTGGGTGTATAAAATTTGTTTATTTGTAATATCTGAATGTAGACGGAAAATATTGATATTCATGCAAAATATTTATAAATTGAATATGATGAAAAATAATTTTCTTTGAATTATCATTTGACATATTCACACTTACTCTTCATTCATTGTATAATATGTTATTCTACTCACTGAATATTGTATATATTCATTCCTCTCATTTCATTTTTATAGAGAACCCTTGGCTTGGAGTTTATCCTTTGTTTTGAGCCGAACCAAAGATAATTTGAGTACTATTGCGAGTATCGGTTTTTTCTGAGTTATGTTTTGAGGTATTAGTGGATCTTGTGGAGGCATTTGTTGTAATTATTTTGAAAAACTATCTTAAATACTATTCTTGCTGATTTTGAATTTTGAATTTTGAATTTCGTTTGATTTGAGGACCTATTTGATTTCCAAAACTTACTTGGGAATTATTTTTGTTGAATTTGATTTGAATCCCTTGAGTAAGGAATTATTTTATTTTGGATACATCTGATTGGATATTGACGGTCGGATTGGTTTTGTGCATGTGATTGGAATGGGGAGCTGAAATTGTGCATATATGTGGATGTGGATCGATAGAATGACCTTATGCATGTATATTTTGAACAGGGATAGACCGGACTGGTCTTTTAATTGTGTGATAAATGCTTGTTGGTTTATTCGATTTTGTTGGATTATTTTAAAAAAATTGGATAGATATCGATAAATGCCCTACGGTACCTTAGTATACGGGATAGGTTTACCTATATACTGGGATAACGTGGCGGTTGTCGAGTGCCTGATCCGAGGGTTGGGGTGTGACACTCAAAGTCACGGCTCTTCTCGGCCTCACTGAAAAACCCAATTTCTTGTGACAACAAGACTTAATATATGCATCAAATTGTAGATCGGGTTATTAAGAATACATTTCAACCATTTATTTAGATCTATTTGTCATTAAACTCGATAGATCTAAAATCTAAGGATTTGGTCAACGTTTGGATCGAAAATTTCAACCTCACATTTCATGCCCTAAATATGATCCAAAAATTCAACAAAAAATGTTTTTGTGATCTATGATTCATGAGTAACACAATGGTATAATCAGATTCACGAAACACATTCGTAATCCAAACTCTAAATTTAATATCCTACATTTTTTATACTCGAAAATTCTGAAAATTATTTTAATTAATCCAACTCTTGCACTGATATCAATGTTGGATTTTAATTCTCATACACAGCGAAAGAAAATAATTTTTGGAAAAATAAAATAAATTAGATCAGATAAATATCTCAATATAGGGCCTCCAAAATCGATCGAACCAAATGGTAATTCCCTCAAACGAATCACACGGCAGGGATGATGATTACGAGTTTAGTCGAATCATCACCATAACTCCACGACACCTCAATTCTTAATCTGGTGATCCCAGACAAAAATTTTTCATTCCCTCAATTTTGATTCTCACTCTAGATAATTCCCTCAAAACAATTCTCTCATTAATACCATTAGGAGAGGTTAATCTCCATACCCCAAAAGCACTCTCTCAAAAATGTTCATCCATGGTGTATATTTTCAGAACGAACGAGATAATTATGGGAGAACATAATTAGGGTAATGATGGATTAGTGGGAGTTATTCCCCTAACCCCACATGATTACCCAAAATGCCCATCTAGGGCATACAAAACCTAGACCTTAAAATAGGTCTAGATCCTTATCTTTGCAATACAATTTGAAAAAATATGAATTTTCTTCCTTAAACAATCTTGTAATATTTTATAGACGAGACCCAACTTCAAATATATATATATATATAATATATATATATATATAATATATATATAATATATATATATATTATATATATATATATATAGATATTTTTAATTGCAGGTTGAATCTAAAGAAATGATGAACTAGAGATTTGTAATTCTATTTTCAACCTTCTTGATGGATCCTAAATTGCCTCAATCTGTTGACTATCGCTCAAGTTATGATTTTTCAAAATAGCGTTCTTGGCCATCACTGCTATAATTTTCGGAGTGCTCACTTCTGGTAGAACTTGTGCATGATATGTTTCATCTACTCCCTTTTCCTAGATTCTTTTAAGTTCCTTGTTATACCCATCTGCCTGCCTACTAGTCTATGCATGATATGTTTTGTGCCAGTCATGTGTGTGATCCCCTACTTAGCCATTAATTTGCTGACTAAAATGTTACAAAAATGTCTACCATTGTCGCTAAGTACAGTCTTACATAAACGAAAATGACTAAATAGTTTTCTAATATACTAGACTACGATCCTAGCCCTAGTGATAGGAGCTACAATGGCATCAACCCACTTAGACATGTAATCAACTATGACTAAAATGTATTAAGTCCTACAAGATCTAGGGATCGATCCTATGAAATCTATGTCCCAAATGTTAAAAATCTCACATGCTAAAATAATTGTTAAGGGTATCTCATATTTTTCATGGATATTACCTTCTTGTTGGCACCCGTCAGGTGTGACACAAAATGTATTTGGACCTATTAGCCTTTCTAATAAATATTTTGTTGGTTAGGTGGTTAGGTGGATTGAATGTGTAAACGAATGTCTTTTGGATTGAGCAATATAAATTAAACATGGAAATGATGACCACTTTTAGCGATGATGTACATTTTGTTCCTAATCAGCAATGAAGTTAGGATTGAACAACTTTTTTATGCCAATTGCATAAGGGGAAGTAAATTGTTGTGCTGATTTCATGCAATACAAAAAAAAAAAAAAAAGACTTTAGCGATGGAAAAAATTCATCCGCATTTTGCGACAAAATTAACGATGAATATGATTTTCGTCACTATTTTGTAATGAAATTTATGACAAAAATGTTTGGTGGCAAAATTAGTGATGAAAAACTTATTCGTGACTAAAAGCTCCATCATTTACTTGAGCTATTTTTAGAACCTCTATAGTACTTCTTCCCTTTGGTATGATAGTTGTATTATATATGCAATGATTTTGAATGATGTTATATATTGTTGTTGGCCTGTGAATCTATAATTTAATGTTCATGAGATAGCTAACAAACATGTTACTCTGGGCTGTGACATAAAATTTCTGAATTGCAATCATGCCTTATTTGGCAAATTTCTAGAATTTCAGGTGTCTTTCATTTCTAATTATTATGTTGACTGGATTAAAAAATATTTTAGATTTAATAAATGGATATTACATTTTTTTAATGGGGAAAAATTTTAAAAATAATTATTTTTTTGGCTAAATTTGCAAATCTGTCACTAAATCCCATTGTTTTTGTGCTTAAATTTCAAAATTTGTCACTAAATTCATTACAAAATATCCATCGAAAAATTCATCGCAGAAGTTTATTAAATATTGTGCTGAATTTAGACATGGAAAATCATATTCGTCACTAAATTTAATGAAGAATCCTTGAATCCGTTACTAATTTTAAGTACGGATCCTATATTCTGGCGCTAAAATTAACGACGGATCTTATTTTTCTTTGTTTAATTTAGTGACGGATCCTGAAAGCCATCGCTAAATTTAGCAACGAAGATTATTTCATCGCTAGTTTAACTAGAAATCTTGATTTTCTTTGCTAAATTTTTGCAATGTGCTACTAGTGACGAAAACTTTTTTTGTTGCAAAATCAGTTACTTATAGTTTAACAACAATTTTTTTTTTTTTTTTTTTTTTTTTTTTTTTTTTTTTTTTTTAATTTCTGTCCCTAAATTGGTAACTAAAAGAATGTGTTTTTGTAGAGGTGGCAAGTTAAGATTGTAAGGGCTTAAATGTCAGCAAGGAAAGAATATTGTCAAAAAAACGGCAGCAAGTTCAAACTTTCATCCTCAAATAACAATCACTATGTAGCAATTATACTCATGCAAAGGCTTAAAACCCACTTTTCCTCATTTTTAAGCTTTCTTTCTCGTCTCCACTTCTTCTGTTAGGTGGTTACAGCTGTAATTTCTTTCTCCTTCCATCTCCCTCAACCAACCAACATTATCATCGGAGTTTGGCCCAGAACTTGAAAAGAAAGGTTATTCAAATGATCTTTTCGCCTTCTCTCTTTTCCGACACCAAGTGATTTTTCAAGTTATCAAGCCTAGAAGAGAAAGAAAGTTGTCTATTATTTTGCTGATTCACTGACTTTGATTATTGAGTAAGCATTCAACAAGTTAAACACACTTGGGAAATCCCCCATTTCTTTTGAATTTCTCCCAAATCTGATGAATAGAATTGGGTTTTCGCAGTTCGCATTTGAATGATTACATGAATTCTTTTTTTTTTTTTTTAGTTTAGACCAATTCGATTAAATTTTATATTGATTTATATTTATTTGAGAACTTACATGACTATTAGCTAATTGCACAAGAATTTGTTGATAAGGTGGTATATTTTGTTCAATTCACTCTTTGTAAACCTAAGTTCATGAATGGAAGTAAGATCAAGTATACATGCAAAACGTGTTACAATTGTAAATTTTTGGATGCCGAATGAGTTCAGGAGCGTGTTCGCAAGTTTGGGTTACTACAGAACTATTATAATTTGACTGGTGAAAAGATTTTTCAATATGAGCACAAATTTCAACCGTGTGATAATAAGGCAATGTTGAAATAATTATAACCAACTGAACATATTCTAAAGGGGTGGAGGTTGATGCTATTGGCCATGAATTTGTTTTAGCATTGGGCGATGTGAGTGCCTATGATGTTGTAACATTTGACCATGCAAATCCTAGTATTGTACTATCATGTGACAACCCTATCTCTTATGAGGTTTGTAAAACTCCAATCCACCCTTTTAGGCGCTTAGATCTTTTTAAGTTATTATAAATTATTCTCTGAGACTAAACTCTTTCGGCTTGAGTGGTCAGACACTTTACTCTCTTAATTAGAGGTTTCGAGTCCGAATCATAGGAATGGAGAAAAGAGATTTAGAATAGCTAATCCCTCAATGGAACCCACAGTGCTTGGATAGGTTTAGTCAGACAAATCCCGGATACCGGTTGATGAAAAAATTAATTAATTATTTATTTTTAGGGTTTTGTAATTCATTCCTAAGTTTTAAATTTCATTTCAAGAAATTTATAAATTGTTTTGAGTTGAAATTTTTATTTTTTAATTTTTGGAATCCTAGAAACATTTTCAAAGTAAAATCATAATTTTTGGAAATGTATGTACAAAAATATTCATCTATTTATTTGTGTATCATTAAAAATATTTTAATCTAATAATTTGTCATCATAAAAAGTCAATAATTCAGCCATTGATTTAAAACATTTATGCAGAAAATTTTGTTGTGAGATATGAGCATTTAATTTTTAAACCAAGAAATCTCAGTTTTTTTTTTTTTTTTTTTTTTTTTTTTTTTTTTTAATTATAACATGAATCGAATATCGGAATACAGGGAAAGGGGCTGTTACCATTGAACTATCACCTTGAGAACCAACTCAGCTGTTAAGAGTTTGGAATTGATCTCCATCATGTATCTTTTGAATAAGCACCAATCGTTGTCTTTCAATCACCTTTCGATCCGAACCATCCATATCCACGCGCTAAATCCAAGCTCTCCATGTAGCCTTTCAATCCATCCAAAATGAACCCTTGCACGCTTGATCTACATTAAACAAACTATGTTTTGAATGTAGCCATTCAATTTGAAATCAATAAGACCTTTTATCACTTTTATAAAAATTGATCACTCCTCTCTATGTCACATACTTCAACTCCCCATCTCCGGAATCTCTCTTTGATTCAAGTTCTCTCTATTTGTTTCTCACCTTAAACTAGGCATCTTTCTCTCTCTTTCATCCCACTTGTTGGAACATAAACCTAAGGCCCATTATTATGGGATTTAGAACTTTTCGAATCAATGGCCCATTGGATACCACCACCAGAGGCGTGTCGTCAAAATGGCATTTAACCCCCGGATGGATATGCACGGTCCACTCTCATAATATATGCCAACCAACTCCCTCTCGGTGATTGCTTGATCGGTCCTTGAATCTACTCAGTGCTCTGCGATCCTATTCAGCTAAAAACAATATATGTTTCCCCTTAAAGCACAGAGTCAACCTCCCATAATAGGAAACGAAATCATGGACTTCTGCTGATATGGAAAGGGGTCTTTTGTGATTTGGACCTCGAATAATAATATTTCAAACATTTGGGAATCTCTCATTGTGATCCCGTAATCGGGACATCTCCATAAGGAAATCAGGATTTTAAAACCATGGAAGCAAATGGAATTCATGCAAGCAAACTATATATACCTTATTAACCTTGCTGGTCAGGTAAGTCCTCTTTTCTCTCTGAATTCACACATAGCACACAAAGACATAACAAACCTCTCTTTCATTCTATTTCTCTTTTTTTTTTTTTTTCAAAAAACACACTCTGACTTAAGTATCGGAGTTTCCCTGCCGAATACTCTTCGACGATCTTTTGCAAGTCTTATTCACCAGAATCAACAGACAATCCATTCGAGTCAGTAGAATCCATTATCTATGAAGTCAAACCTACCTCCAACATTACTTAAGACACCTCTTCATTCCTTCCTCCTCCTCCTCCCTTTTCTTCTTCTTTACTTTGTTTGTCCACCCCATGTAAACTTCCCATGAGCATATCTCCTCTCAACTTCGACTTAACTAATTAAACTCCTCAACACACATCATTAGTTGAGTGTCATAGAGTCACGTAAATTTATGCTTGTGTAATTGCAATGATGTAATTAGATTACATTTTGAGTAAAATTGTTTGTATTTACTGTAAGTGAAATACTAATTGTATTATTTTGTAATATGTTTCTACAAGAGAATATAATTTACATATATACACATCAACCTAGTAAAAATAGAAAAGAGAATCAAGAGGTCAACCTAGTTACAATAGGAAAGAGAATAATAGAGAATAATAGATAATAAACTAAAATACATAATCGAAGGCTAATTATGTGCCTAAATCTATGCACATTAACACCCTCTCAAACTCAAGGTGGGATAGTAGATACCAACTTGAGTTTGCAAAGTAAAACATTGAGCCATCCAGGAAGATGAGCTTTAGTAAAAAGATCAGCAGTTTGATTTTCAGAGGAAACCGAAACAAGTTGTAATGTACCACGTTGGAGATGTTGTCGAACAAAGTGACAATCATTTTCAATATGTTTGGTCCGTTCATGGAATACATCATTATGAGCAATTTGAATGGCACTACGATTGTCATAATATAAAATAGTAGCAGAAGAGTATGTAACACCCATATCCTCAAGTAACCAACGGAGCCACAATAGTTCAGATGTAGCATGAGCAAGTGCTCAATATTTTGATTCTGTGCTAGAGCAAGAGGTGACCGTTTGTTTCTTACTATGCCATGAAATAAGGGAGTCACCCAAAAAGAAACAATAACCAGTTGTGGATCGACGATCAGTAGGGTCCCCGACCCAATCAGCATCAGAGTATCCAGACAAAGTCAATGATGAATGAGTAGAAAAATGAAGGCCATGAAGGAGAATGCCTTTGACATACCGGAGAATACGAAGAATGGCAGTAAAGTGAGTAGTTCGCGGAGTAGACATAAACTGGCTAACAATATGTACAGCATAAGCAATATCAGGGCGAGTCACTGTAAGATAAATAAGACCACCAACAAGTTGCCGATATAGAGTAGGATCAGGAAGAGGTGTGCCATCAAATGGAGTTAACTTAACATTAGTGTCTAATGGTGTAGAAACAGTAGATGAGTCTGTGATGCCAGATCTAGAGATTAAATCAGAAGCATATTTGGCTTGAGATAAATAGTACCCATCAGAGCTAGAGGAGACTTCAAGACTAAGAAAGTAACTGAGTGATCCCAAATTTTTCATCTCAAGATGATGACTAAGATAATTCTGTAAGTCAGAAATGACCAAAGAATCATCACATGTAATAATCATATCATTCACATGAAGCAGCAAAAGAACAACACCCTTGTCAGTACGACGAATAAATAAGACAGAATCATGAAAACTAGAGGTGAAACCAAATTGTGTAATAGTAGAGCTGAATTTGGCAAACCATGCACGAGGAGCTTGCTTCAGACCATACAAAGCACGACGAAGAAGACAAACTTTCTGTGGAGGGTGAGAATACCCAGGTGGAGGATACATATAGACTTCTTCATTTAGACATCCATTAAGAAAGACATTTTTAACATCCATCGGAAAAAGAGACCAATGTTTGGCTGCAGCAACAGCTAAAAGACTTCAGACAGAGGTTAATCGAGCAACAAGAGCAAATGTTTCTTCATAATCAATGCCGTATTCCTGAGTATAACCTTTAGCAACTAAACAAGCTTTATATTACTCAATAGAACCATCAGAACGAGTTTTAATTTTGTAAACCCATTTCCATCCTATAGGAGTTTTACCCGAAGGAAGATCAACTAAATCCCACATGTGAGTTTTCTCTAAGGCCTGAAGTTCTTCAGACATTGCTTGCTGCCACAAAGGGCTAGTATTAGCCTCACGATAAGAATGAGGTTCATGTAAAGAGACAATAGTAGAAAAACAATGATAATCTCTAAGATGATGTGGAGTGTCACGTACCTGACTGGAGCGACGAAGAGGAGGAATAGGATCATCAGAGGAAGCAGGTTCTGGAAAAGCAGAGGCTGAGGTGGGATCAGATACAGTAAGCTCAGTAGAAGAATCTGAAGTAGAAGAGTCTGAAGCAGAGGAAGGAAATAATTCCAGTGAAGGGTCAATAAAAAAGGGGTTGAGAAGTAGAGAAAGAACTATGAAATTTGGATAATGTAGAAAACATGGTGTGTTCCCAAAAGGTGACATGGTAAGAAATACGTAGTCTACGAGAAATAGGATCCCAACAACGATATCCTTTATGTTCTATCCCATACCCAAGAAAGCAACAAAGACGAGCACGAGGTTCAAGTTTAGTATATTCATGGGGATTAAGAAGAACAAAGTAAGCACAACCAAAAACTTTGAGAGTAGAGTAATGAGGTGCCTTGCCATGTAATCGTTCAAAGGGAGAGAGATTTTGAAGAACTGGAGTGGGGAGACAATTAATAGTATAAATAGAAGTAAGAGCAGTCTCACCCAAAAATTTTTTAGGACAGGATGTAGAAAGAAGGTGAGCACAAACAGAATCTAAGATATGACATATTTACGTTCTGCTCGACCATTCTGCTGAGAGGTATGAAGGCAAGATCGTTAGAGAATAGTTTCTTGTTGTTTGAGAAACTGGAGAAGAATAGAATCCTGATACTCCATCGCATTGTCAGTACGAAGAATTTTAATAGAACACGAAAATTGAGTTTTAATCATGGTAGCAAAATTAATATAAATTTGAGGCAATTCATATCTATGCTTGAGAAAGTATATCCAGTCATCTATGAATAAAACAAAATATCGATAGCTATTCATAGTGGGAGTAGAAGCAGGAACCCAAATATCAGAATGAATTAAACCAAAAGGAGTATCACAAATAGAGTTATTATTATTAAAGACAGGTTGCTTTGCTTATTGACAATGTAAACAATCAAAAGACTCAAATTTAGAAAAGCCTAATAAACCACTAGAAATCAAGGATTGGATTTTATTAGCAGATGCATAACTAAGACGGAGATGCCATTGATATGTTAAGAGAATGGTGGTAGAAGCAGAAATCTATCGTTGAATAGGAATGTAAAGAGATGTGAGCTCAAATAATCTGCCCACCTTGTGTCCCGTTTTAAGAATCTGTCCCGTCTAAAGGTCCTAAACCTGACAACCAAGAGGAGAGAAAGAAACAGTAAGACCAAGATCACACAATTGACCAACAGAAATTAAGTTTAAGGTTAGACTAGGAACAAAATAAGTATCGGGAAGGGTAAGGGTAGAGGTAGTTGCTATTCTGGTATGAGTAATGGTCACACTACTACCATCAACAATGTGATTAGAGGGAAGAGAACTAGCAGGAGTTGGTTTAGACAATAGAGAAAATTGAGAAGTCATGATTACAACAAGCAGAATCAAGGAGCCAAGTATTACTTGGGGTGATAGATAGAGCAGTGGAGGAAGGAATCACTTGTTGAAGAAGAGCTTCAAGATCCCTAATAGTAAGAAAAGGGGAAGAGGACTCACTAGAGGAAGCAGCAACAGCAGCAACAACTATGGTAGACGATCCAGGTTTAGAGGAGGACTTGGATTTTGTCGAATCCCCTTTAGGACGAGATGGGCGAATTGGACAATTTTCCAAAATATGGCCATGTTTATGACAGTATCTGCACTCAATAGTAGGACAAGTAGCAAATGTATGACCAGGGTTGCGGCAATTCTTACAGAAGGCAGATCCAGAGTTGGAGCGGGATTGAGTGATTGCAACAGCAACTTCTAATGAATGAGGTTTGAATAAACCGAGACGGGTTTCCTCAAACATAATTTTTTTAATAGCAGCATCCAAAGTGGGTAATGGATCACGATGTAACAGAGCAGCACGTACTGATTCATATTGAGGATGAAGTGCCATAAGGACTTGAATAAGACGAAGATGAATATCACTGATTTTAGTTTGGGATAACTGATTCCATATAGGTTGAATGATGGCAATAAAGTCATTAACTGATTGTCCCGACTCTTGCTTAAGGCTATTTAGAGTAGTGAGCAACTGATAATAATGTACAAGACCAGTAGTTTTGTATCTATTAGACAAAAAATCCCAAATTTCTTTTGTAGTATCAAAATCAGCAAACTGAATATAAATGGATGAAATAGAAGTGTTGCAAAACCAAGTAATGATCTGATGATTTTTGCTCTCCCAATCCTCAAGACATTCAGCATATTTCGCATCATTTTCATTATTATCAATTGATTTGACAATATCACCAGTAATAATACGCCAAAACTTTCGTCCAATTAAAAAACTTTTCATACTTTGAGACTGTAACGTATAATTAGAGCCATCCAAGATAGTACCAATAGGACGAGAAACTTCAGATTTATCCATATCAAGAAACCCAAAAGAAGAACCAGACATAGACAAAAAATAATTCAAGATGAATTAGAATGGATCAGAAAAAAATAAATAAACTGACCAACCAGAGCTACCAATCGGGTCACAAATCAATTGTGACAATGAGAGCAAGAGACAGGAATAAGTTACAGAATGAGAGCAAGAGACAGAAACAAATTGATAGCTCGAAAACCTAGAGAGCAAGGCTCTGATACCATTTAAGTGAAATACTAATTGTATTACTTTGTAATATGTTTGTACAAGAGAATATGATTTACATATATACACATCAACCTAGTAAAAATAAGAAAGAGAATCAAGAGGTTAACCTAATTACAATAGGAAAGAGAATAATAGAGAATAATGGGTAATAAACTAAAATACATAATCGAAGGCTAATTATGTGCCTAAATCTATGCACATTAACATTAACTTTGAATTTGAACTCTTAAGCATCATAGAGGATGCTTCATTTCCGATAAGTTGAAAATATAAGTAGCGGAGCATTCTAATTTGAATATTTAAGATGGTTCACATTGTAGGAATTATGATCAAGTATTATAAGTCAAGAGATTATCACTTGTTGCCGTTACGAATGGACTAGGGACTCTTGAGACAACTGGGTATTTATATGATAGAAGTGTGTTGAACATCACACGAGACTGATAATAATATAGTGATATATCTATATCAACAAATTGTCATTTCCATTATGGTAGTACAAATGGTCCTTCAACCTGTGCCGGTGTATTACCTCGTATATGGGTGTTTAGGAATTTGAAAGCGTTTTAAGATTCATGCTACTCATGCATGGATTATAGACACTTAGTGGGCCTAGCCAGTCATATGTAGGAGATTGGCCTTGTCAAGAGGGGATTTGTTTTTGCTGATACTTGAGGATAAAATATTTGAACACTCTGGTCGGTTTCCACAAATGCTCTGGTGAGGGCAACAACACGTGATTAGAAAGGAGTTTACAATAACAGTCACTACAAAATTAAAGCAATATGCTGACGGTAACTTTTATTGACGATGAACTGTAATGATGGTATTTTATGACTTATAAAGACATTTTTGATGAAACCGTTGGGAAATGTATATATTTTCTTATGATATAAAATTATTCGCTAGGATAAATTTATCAACTGTCAGTAAAGATAGCAAAACCGTCTATAAAAATCGATATTCAAATTTAATAGTTATCACTTATGGTCAATAAATGTAGCAGTGTTTAGAGACGGTTTTGAAAAAGTCTCTATATAACTCTTTTGTACTGTCTATTCAATAATACCGTTTGTATAAGTTCTTCATTTATACTAACGGATATATTTTTTCGTCTATAAACGACATCTGCCATTTGAACGGCTATCACTTGTTATCGATAAATGTAGTAATTTTAGTCACGGTTTAGAAATAGTCTCTATTTGAGTCTTCTTTACTGACGGATAAACCATATCATATGCATAACTCTATACCTATGCTAACATATATATTGTACCGTTTGTAAAAGGGATGCCTAATTAAAACGGTTATTAATTGTCGTCAGTAAATGTGACACTATTAGTATATAAAAAATAGTAATAACATGTTGTAATTTTATGATAAATTGTGATAAAATTTATAATAACTAGTAGTAATATACTGATAACTAATAATAATATAGTGATAGTGATAAGTTTACGATAACTATTATTAATATAGTGATAACTAATAATAATATAGTGATAATTTAAAATACGGAAAGTTTGTGATAACTAATAGTAAAATTATGATAACATATAGTAAGTGGTGGTAAGATTATGATAACTGGTAGTAAGTTGCGATTTACCATACCCCTACACGGTCTACCTCATGTTATCACTGTATTATTATTATATTTCACTCCAATAAATAATAATATAATCAGACTATATTTACCGGTAGTTATCACAAATTTCTCGTAAGTTATCAATATATTACTTATCAATATTAATAATTTAAATAATATTACATGATGTAATTAATTATCAATATTAGTAATTTTAAATATTAGTAATTATATAAAATTAGTAATTATCAATATGACTATTGTTACATAATTTAGTGTTAAAATATGATATTATGATAATTGGACTAATTATTATATAATATAATATAAATGTAATGATAATATGTTATATAATGTAGTGTTATAATATAAAATTATGACAATTCATTAACTAATTAGTTATTATGACCAATTGTTACATAATAATATACTGTTACAATATAATATGATATTATGATATTATGACTATTCACACATGGTACAATTGACATTATGTTATATAACATAATTAATTATCAATATTAGTAATTTAAATAATATTACATGATATTCAATATTAATAATTATAAAAATTAATGATTATATAATGTAATTATCAATATTATATTCATTTGAAACAAAAAGGAAACACAAAAATAGCAATCATTGTGATGATATGGGAAGTATAAAAATGTGAGAAATTAAGAATAAGACAGATAAGGACTAAAAGTACTAAAAAAAAGTGTACAATAAAAAAAATAGGCGGGTAAAGAATGAAAGAATGGAAAAATGGCGGGAAAATTTATAGGGAGACAGTTTTGAAAATTTTTTGCTAAAATTTAGACGGGCTAAATGACTAAATTCAAATATATTGTTAGAATAGTTTTCAATGTACCACTTTTAGGGACTCTTTTAAAATTGTTTCTATGATAACACCATTGACTATGGTAAGTTGAGCAGATAATTTGGACAAATGATATGAGTCACTATAACAAAATGTGGTAAGATTGTGATAATATGTAGTAATAAAAGGTGATAAGAGAAAAATGTGAGAGGTGATGTCTAAACTCATCATTTAATATATTTCTTAAAAATAAAAATAAAAAAAGCAACTTCACTTCCTAAAAATAAAAAAATATTAAAATAAAAAATAAAAAATGCAGCACATATGTTTAGAGTTCTAAACCATTTAATGCTTTCTTTAAAAAAAAAAAAGAAAAAGAAAAATATCTAAACTCATTATATAATACATTTCTTAACTTTTTATGAGATATAGTAATAATACTTTATGAGGTGTAGTAATAATATAATGATAACTAATAGTAAATAATATAGTGGTAGTAATATATTGATAATTAATAATAATATAGTGGTAATTAATAGTAAGTTTGTATTATAACTTTACGAGTGATAATGTGAGACTGTGGAACCACGAGATATGTAATATGGTGGTACTAATATAGTGGTAATAACTGTAGTAATGGTAAATAGTAATAAATCAGTGTTATGATCTTATAATGGTAACTAGTGGTAACTTATAATAACTAGTAATAACTAGTAGTAGTGTAGAATGGAAGACGGTAGAATCGTAGGAGGGACGGTGGGGATGGTGGAATCGTGGGCTATGTAATATAGTAATAGTTATATAGTGGGGGTAACTAGTGATCACTAGTAGTAAATAGTAAAATTATGTTATAATTTTATATGATATAATTTTATATAAACTCCAACAAAAACAACAAATAAGAAAAAAAATGAGAATATTATATAATTTTATATAAAATTCAAAACTAATGTACCAACATAATTAATTATACTAATATAATTAAATAATATTAAAAATCATATAATTAATTATACCCATATAATTAATTATCCATTACATTTTCAAAACTTATTAAAAAAAATAATAATAAAAAGCAAAAAAAAAAAAAAACAAAACAAAACAGATAGAGGACGGGCACCAGGCAGGGATACCTGGCGCCCGCCCTCTCTCTGTTTTGATTATTTTTGTTTTGTTTGTTTTATTTTTTTTAAATCTAATCCATAACCAATAAAAATGAAAAAAAAATAAAAATAGAAAAAAGCAAAACAAGAGAGGATGGGCACCAGGCAGGGAATGCCTAGCGCCCGCCTCTCCCTGCCTGGCGCCCGCCTCTAAATGTTTTCTTTTTTTTTTTTTAAATCTAATATATTAATTCAATATATTTTTAAAGGTAAAATAATTTAGTAAATGATTATATTTAATTACATAAATTAATTATTTTTAATTTTTTAAATATTTATTATACTACAACATAGTATTATATTTAAATAATTATTATACATAATTAAAAAAAGAGGTGGATTATTATAATACTAATATTATATTTAAATAATTATTATAATACTAATATTATATAATTAATCAATATTATATAATTTTATATAAATTAAAAAAAACAAATGATAATATTAATATTAATTTGAATATCAAACTTCAAATTTAATTTAAAGAAATATTAATTAATTAATTAATTAATTAGTAAGTCTAATTAACTCTTATTTATTTTGCTTATGCAAAACCAATTATTTTGCTTGTCAAAAATATTTGATTTGAAAATAATCTAATTATAAATTTCAAATTTTAATATTGAACGACTAAAAATGAAAAATATGAAATGATTACGGCAATGGTAAGGATTGTAATATAAAAAAGACGGGCAAAGTATGAAAAACAGTAGTGGGCAAAAAATGTGAAAAAAAAATTAGAAAAAAATGACGAGCTTTGATAAGTTAGGTAATATGTGTAGTAATATATGGTAACATATAATAACATATAATATATGTAACATATAGAGTCTGTAGAGTCTGTCTGGCGCCCGCCTCCCATAAGCGGGCGCCCCCCATAAGGGGGTCTTGGCGCCCACCCCCATACGCGGGCGCCTGCCCCCCATAAGCGGGCGCCCGCCCTAGGGGGGTCCTGGTGCCTGCCCTAGAGGTCCTGACACCCGGTCATACGTTCTTTTGTTTTTTTTCCTCATACACTCTTATTTTAATTTTTTTATCTCATTTTCATATAAACAAATAAAAATTAAATATATATATATATAATTACCTTAAAATTAAAAATTTATTAATTTTTGGTAATATTATTTGTATGATTTACTATTTTGGTTCTAATTCAATTTATTCAAAATTTTTAATTATATTAATTTTATTAGAAATTCATCGATATAAAATTTTTGATAATATTAATTTTATTGAAAATTCATCATGTAGTTCATTTTTTTCATTTTATTTTCTTTTTTTATAAAAAAAAACATTATCAAAAATTTATTTTAAAAAGTGTGGGAGACAATTTTGAATTACTTTCATAGCATGTAGTGAGCTTTTAACAATTTTAATAATTTAAAACTAAAAATATAGGCGGGAACATGTAAAAGTGAAAGTGTGTGTAGGGCGGGAGACAATTTTAAAAAGAGGCAAGTTTTGAAACTAGTTGTGAAAATTTGGCGATCAACGTCCTTTAAAACTATCAACCTCTCTTATTGCTTCTCTCTCTCATTGTTTCTCATTTCCTTGAAAACTCTCATTCTCATTGCTTCTCATTCCCTCGAAAGCTCTCATTTTCTCCAATCAAAGGTCTCAAAATCCATTATCTTCTCATCCTCTCAAAGCTTTCAAAATCCATCGAAACATATAAAGTTTATTTCTCATTTCCCATAATCCATAATCCATAGTCAACAAAAGTTCTCACTCAACCAAAATATATATTATACTTTCGTCATCCATACCTATCCAAAACTCTTACTCAAGGTCACTGAAACTCTTTTTTAATGTTTAAACTCACTGTTTCATCATTTTGTTCATATGAAAATCCAGATGGGTTTAAAGAAGTCTAACCATCCGAGATGTTACTAATATATTTGTATGTATTTTTTTTGTCATTAATATTATTAATATCGTGTATTACGTTTATCTTTTGTTGTTATCTTAGGTTGTAATGTAACATTTTCATCTTTGGTTATTATCTTGGGTTGTAATATAACATTTGTAATGGTGATGAAAAATATGTTAACGGTGACCTTGGTATTATAATAAATAAATGACTATGGATTACATATTTGTGATAGTTGACGATACAAGACAAGATAATAACTTATACTAACATATATAACCAACGACACAAAACATACAAGACAGATTTGTGATAATCCATAATATAAAATGGTAACTTATAGTAATTGACGATACAACTGACGATATGTTTCATCACAATATAACTGACAATACAAGAAAGTAATTTATAGTAACATATGATAACCGACGATACAAGATAATAACTTATAGTAACATATTTGGTAACTAACTATACAGGACAGTAACTTATAGTAACATTTGGTAACCGACGATACAAGACAATAATTTATACTAATATATTTCATAATCGACGATATAAAATAGTAACTTATAGTAACATATGATAATCGACAATACAAAATAATAATTTATAATAATATATTTATAACTGACAATACAAAACAGTAACTTATAGTAATATATGGCAACTGACGATATAAGACAATAATTTATAACAACATATTTTGTAACCGATAGTAATTTATAGTAACACATAGCAACCAACAATAAAAGTCTGTAACATGTTCAAACGGTTATCACAACTGTCGGTATAGACCTATCCCGACATGTGTATAGACAACTGAAGACCCATCCATTGGAGAAGGTTCTGCTGACGGTTTTTATGGGTTTTACAAACAGTTTTCATCTGTTTAGATAGATCTTTTATTTTGTAGTGAGTCTTGCTAATCAAAAGTTGATACTAGAAGGAAGTTATATGATTCATCAACTAGGGTCAGACAATGACCATAACTGTAGATGACTCATGATTTTGAAAAAGAAAAATGAATGACATCTGAGAGTTTATTTTAAAACATTAAGTATTAGATATGTACTCATGATACGTACCAATAACTTACGCGACCGATAGAAGTTTCGTTGCTATCTAGTGTTGAATTTATAAAAAGCCAAACGCAATATAACATTATCTTTCTAAAATTGAAATTCAATTATAAATTGAATTATATATTACTAAATATGCTATTTACTTTGTAAGGATTCTAACATGTCGTAATATTTAAATTAATAGAAGATCCAAAAGAAACAATTTTTTTCTTCTTTTTAATAAAGAGTGCAGAGAGTTACTATTTTAGAAAAAGTGTTAAAATGAATACAAGAAATGATGACTTAATTGAAGTTATCACGCTCTTTTTCTTCATTAATTATATTGATGTTTTGATGCATTCTATAATTATGTTTATTCTTTTACTGTGTGATATTATATGCTTATCACTAACCTTTCCATGCATGAGGTATTTGAAATGTTTATGATAAATCCTTTTGGCTCTACATACAAGGTATTTTAAATTCTGACTCACATGCAACCAGCGATTCAGACAACAGCAAACGTCCATTAATGATGCCAGAGAGCAGCAACAGCAGCAGAAACCAGCGAAACAATGGACAGTGCCTGAATGGACGATGCAAAATCTAGTAAAATTGAAAATGGGGGTAGAGGTTGAGAGCAGTGGCGATTGAAGGCAATGGACTCGAGGGTGATTGAAGTCAGCGTCAAAAGACGAAGAGGAATCGGCTGGCGATGATAATTGAAGATGAATTGATGGTGATGATGTGAACTTCATCGATGGAATTGACGATGTCACGCAGGTGTGAACAGGCGGTGGATTCGAACAGGAGGTGATTGAAGGCTTGGAGACCGGAATCGAAAGCTGGTAGAAGGCGAAATGGAAGACTGAGACAGGCAAAGGACGATTATGATTGCAGATGGCGGATTCCGGCAAGAGGAAGTTTGTCACGCCCCGAAACTCGGATCGACCACGCGACAACCGCCGTGTCATCTCGGTACACGGGCAGAACCTCCCCATCTACCGAGACTCCGCAAGACTATCAAATTCAAAATGAATCATCAAAAGCATAAGACTCTTCAAAAACAAGAAATCACAAAATCAATACACATGCAAGGAGCCCATCCGGCTCATCCCTGAACGTACAAACACACACATCGACACACATCGGGGAGTGGGATCCTGTACATGCAATCATATATTAACACACATCGGAGAGTGGGAACCTGTACATGCACGAGTACACAGCAGCACACACGGGAGTGGGAACCTGTACATGCACGCATGCGATGTGACCATCCTGACCACTCAGAAAGTAATTAACAAACAAGAAGTCCCAAAACATAGCCGTCGGATTTTATCAACACTTACCCGAGGAAAACAAACCAGTATCGGTAAAATTCTAACGGTATGAGTTGTACAGAATTTCACAAAATCAAAGAAAAAGCAATGAAATTAAGATTTACTGTCTAAATGTCCCAGTACAGATATAAACAGTTTTCCAAAAATAGAGTAATCAAAATAATAAAGAACAAATAAAAAATCGTCGGATTTTATCAGTACTTGCCAACAACTCGGCCGGTATCAATAAAATCCGTACGACATGGGATGTACAGACTTACCTTTCCATGGTTTGAGAGCTATAAATTTCCAAAAATCCTGCATGAGCCAAATACCTATACAATCCACAAAAATACTGTCCAAGCTCCATCGAGTAGTCTCCCAACTAAGTCTCCTCTGAAAAAGGTAGAGAGATGGGGGTGAGTATTAGGGAATACTCAGTGAGTGGAGCGCAATGGTGCAATTGTGTTCATAAACAAGGGTGAATGTGGGGCAGTCAAAGCATATCTCATAAATCATATATAAAATCATTTCAATAAATCACATTTCACAAATATGCATCCATGTCAATTTTCCTTTCAGAAAATCCTGGGGACCCATCGAAAAACGCTTCCGTCTTAGGACGGCCAAACTCAGACGAAAGCCCGCCAAGGGTTTTTCTATCCAATGTGTCAAAACAAACCCCCTTCCTTGGCGTTGGCTCGTGCCTCACCGGGTGCACCAGATATAGCACGACTTTGGCAGAGGGAGGGACGTCAAACTCCCCCGCACATCCAAACCCCAAACCACGTCACCCCATCGGGTCGCTCCGTGGTGGGAATATGACTATAGTCATCTACGGCACCCTTCAATTCTCAATCAATCCATTTCTCAACAAAGTGCCATAATTTCCAACAATTAATCCATAATCTCATGCCAAAACAGTTCATAGAGTAATATCAAATAGCACATGACACTAAAACATTTATAAACATAATGAATGCATTCGTATTTCACAATCCAGTTCAGACAGCCCACAATCACAAAACAATTTACATAAATCATGTAAAATCCTTCAAAAATCATTTATAACGAAATTTTAAAACAGGTTTCTCATTTACGAATACAATGAACCGTCCACTCACCTCTAGGGATGGTATCCACTCCCTATTTTCACAATTAACCCAAAATGACTCCTTTCGAGTCTCCAAAGGTCAACCTAAACCAATCAACATGAATAATTATCAATTAAAGCTCTATTAAAGGGTTTTCAATTTCCCCTTTATTTACAATAGCCTTAACTTGCACAATTACATTCCTAAACTTTTGTTTCATCAATCTAGTATCATTTCAAATCACCGACGACTTTAAATTTACAATATTCCTCAATTTTATCAATATTCTCCCGAATTACATAATCTTAATTTAATTCATGCCAATTTCAATTCAAATCTCAAGGAAAGCTACACAAACCAATCAAACAAAACCTTAATACTATCTAAGACATTCTTCCATGCTTCGCAATCCAATTTATATCGAATTCTAGATTTAACCTAAATAATTTCATATGAAATTGCAGGAAAGTACATTTCCTTTGAGTCGAACTTATTTCAAAGCATACATATAGTTTCCAATTCTAATTTCAATCCTAAATTCAATAAAAATAATTCAAACGTCCAAAAGAATTTGTATTTCCCTCACCTAGGGTTTTGCGTAGTTTACAATCCCGTGATCCAAGCGTTGTGCAATTCAGTCCGGGACCTGAAATGCTTCAAATTCGAAGCAAGAGTCAGCAATTAAGTCTAAATCACCAAGGAATCGAAACCCTAGAGCTATTGAATCAAAATCTCGGCCTTACCTACGTAAAAGTGGGCCTAGGGTTTTTGAGGTCTACGGGTAACTATCGGCTTAGAGCTCCTGCGATGATCGCAGAAGGGCTACAGTGTGCAGCTCGCGGTCGAGCGAATAGGGGAGGGGGATAGGGCTGTCGCGCGTGGGAAGGAAAGGGAGAGAGGATCGTCGCGCGTGCACGGGGGAGAAAGTAGGCGGTCGTAGGGAGGTTTCAGCCGCGGAAGGGTGGAAAGAGGCACGGTTGAGAGGGAGAGAGCGCGACTGTGAGAGAGAGAGAGAGTTCGAGGGAAGAGAGAGATACGGTAGAGAGAGATAGAGTGACTGAGAGGGAGAGACGAGGGTGGTGCGGTGGTGGAACCGCCGACGGGTGGCGGCGAGAAGCAGCGAACGGCGGAGGGAGAACGAGAGTCGAGAGAGACAGAGAGTGAGAGATGAAAGAGGGCGAGAGAGAAGAGAGAATTAGGGCTTAGCCCTAATTCGATTTTTGGGGGTGGGGGAGGAGTGGAGTGCTGCGTTTCAGCCGAAACATAGCGTTTCCTCCTCCATCTCTCTTTTTCTTTTTTTTTTTGGTTTAAATAAATACATATATATATATATAGATATATTTATTCATATAATACTCCAATTATAATTTTCAAATTTATCAATACAAACACGGATATTTTAAATATACCGAAAATTCCAATTTAATATTCAAAATCAAAAATCAATAAAATGTAAAATTTTCTATTTTATCATAGGAATGTTTACAAAATAGTCAACATCGAGTTTTCAGTATTACAACTCTTAACCCCCTAAAAACAAATTTCATCCTCGAAATTTATAAGAATAAAGTTTATATATCAAACAAATAGGGGTATCGTTTTTGCTTTACTTTCTTCGGTCTCCCAAATTTCCTAAAATTTAGTTTGTGATAAGTTTCTTAGGAAATCACTCTCGTCTCATATGTACAAGTGCTTGATTGTCCTTTCGAATCCTAGATATCTCATTTTGATTTGTTCAACCCTCCAAGCAATATATCTTTAAGCATCTAAATCTATTCTTATTCTCATTTACAACTATGTAATTGCTTACTTGTGAATCATGATATCTTAATACATTGTATATTTGTATGCACGCTTATCACCTACACTCACCACCATATTGATAACAAAGTCTACAATCCACCAATTTCAAACTACAAATACATTATCATACTCTATAGTATCTCCCAGAGTATTGATAGAAAAGCTTGTCTTATTCCAATATGAGTATTTGGTAGGTGGTATTCCTTGAGATTGAGATTCCTTTAATTTCCTTTTTCAAATTGCAGCAATTAAAGCACAAAAATCAATAGTCTCTGAATTACCTTGTTTGTTCTAAAACCTTGAAACCTTGGATATAAAAGGAGCAACACTTTCTCGATTAACACATTCCTAAACAACAATTGGAACAGGCCTCCACCTTGTATCTATTACCAAGCATAGTAGAAGATCAAAACTGAAGTCTTTAATACATATATCACAAATATCTGAAAATACTATCATTGAACTCGACCAATTCAATATACCTCAAAATTTCGTTTACAGACGTTCTTACTCCTAAACGGTGCTCAAGTAACCATGCATAAACATTTCTGCCTAGATGCTTACAAGATTCACTATTTCGATGTTATAAAAGCTAAAATGGTCCATATAATCTCATACTTCCTTTTGAAGGATAAATCTACCCCAAATTAAAAGACTTTACTTAAAATGGTTATCTAAGGAACTCTAAATCACTGCAGTTGACTGAAACACCAGAGAAATCTCACTACAATATATAAATCCCGTAAAGACTCGTCATATTTGTTTCTCTAAAGTGATTGCATCAAACATTGAGGAAGCTGCCACTAGTTTCCATATCCTCAAATTTTCAAACTAGACAACAAAGTTTCTTGTTATCAAGATCACCTAAGATGCTGCTCATCCAAAGAAGGCAATGTCCATTACGAATATTACTTTTCTAAATAACTATCGAAACAAAAAGTTTTCCCCCATATTTATCGAAAGCATAAAATGACAGTTACTTGAAAGAAATATTCAATGCTTACATAGACCATTCATCGTATGGTTAAAGATTTTTGGTGTCACCCAGTACTTATAACAGCTCTTTTTAAGTACTTGTTCCACTCATCTGAGTTTTAATGGATCACTTATAGATTGGATAAGAGCATTTGCATATGGCCAAAAACTGCTTACAGTAAGGATATTAGGAATTGTAATCAAATGTGTCATCTTAGTTTGGAATCTATAGAAAAGTAATAGAAAGATAAGTAATATAACCTTGGGAAAAGACAACCTTTGATAAATTTAACACCAGTCACAATATGGTGCATATATTGAATTTTTAATGGCTCTAGACTTACAGGAATTAATTCTATTATATTCGCTCAAAAAATGATCAAAATTGTCTTATTGAAGCTATGATTACCATCTTTGGGAATTGCTGAAAAGGAATGATGTTAGTTGGAAGTCCTCAGACCTACCGGCATTAATTGTCTTATTAAAGCTGTAACTATTATCCCAGAATTTTAATGCCTCTGGACTTAAGGGCATTAATTTGACTTTGGACATTCGCACTACAGTAAGAACTGAATGTTTGTGTTTATATGTACTTATGGTAGCGAATTGCTTGCTGCACTAGCCTTTGCATGTAGCAGCAATAGTTCAATAGTATAAAGGACATACTTTGGATGATGATCACAATTTATAATTATATCAACAAGGCTGGTTTCTTTAAAAAATACTAAATATGGATAAAGTATACAATAACCTCAACATGAAATAGCTTACATTCTGTAACCTATCTTTTAAGCATTTTCTTCCTTCTTTCTTCTCTCTTTAGACTAGGCCTCTACAAAACTTTACTTATAGATTGCTAGGCCCAAATCTTAACCATTAACAAAATTAATAGGAATTTCAATAATGATAGAATCCCAAATACTAAAGACAACTATCAGCCCTCTTCAAGTTGCAAATCGAATTTGTTCAATAATAGTTGAACTTTAACATCACCAAGATATTAATACCACTAAACATATTTGCAAGATTCCATTAATCATTGTTACATACTTGAAGTCACATTGCTATTATCACATTGCTCATTGTTTAACCGGCAAATTGAGCACACTAATCCTTTACTAGCAATTCCCCTTCTATCAAAATCATAAACAAACATTTCGCCCACATCATGTCCATCATCATAAGCAACCAACAACTCAAATCCAGCTAAAATGAGTCAACCATTTGTAACAAAAGAGATAACCATAACAATTTAAATCCACCTAAAACCCATATTATGACTTACGGCATGTTCATCATGAGCTACGTTCTCGTATGTCCATTTTAAGAAATCTAAATGTTAATTTCGTCTTAAATAAATTACCATAAAACTCGTACTCCCAGACTAATGATTCTCAATAGTTTATCCACTCAAAATTACTTATTATATCAAGTAAAATAAATCATGAAAACATTTATCAGACTCCAACAACTATTCACAAATACAACCTCTCAAGAATATTTTACCTTATATTTAATCATGAGCAATTCCTTGTTGGCATGCCTATTAATCAAGAATATCAAACTTTTAACATCAAAATGTCAGTTCAAAATAATTACTACATGGGTACTCACCATTCAACCAAACAATCCAAGGGAAATCTTCAATCACAATTAAATATATATATATATATATATATATATATAGACCAAGCATCTCTGGCTCCTTTATTAACAACATCCTTTCCTTTTTATTTATGCTCAACACCAATTCAAGCTTTGTATATAAGAATTCCTCGAAATGCTTAAATTCTAAAATATATGTAGCTTGCTCTCTTCAAAGGCAAAATAGACCTGACTATCAAACTTGTAATCTCTTCCTACTATACCCAAAATTTTTCTTCAACAATTTGTAAAGTTAAAACCTCTTTAGCAAGAAAATATCATTGACGACCAGAAAACAATTTGGTGTTCTTTATTTAATACCAAAGAGATTTGTCAATCCATGAGTATACCATATACAAGAATCCTATGACTGCAATCTGTTAAGTAATCAAAGGTCCTAATTGGATTCATGAGTTTTTTGCCATCTACAACCACTGGCAATTAGAATATACGCAAACACTTACTCTGTTTTTGTAAGTTCTGGGAAATATTAAAATCTAAAACTCACAATTTGGTTTAGATCTAGTGAAAGATCATCATATCAATGAAAGAGTACAAATTCTTGAATAAGCCCACCATAATTTAACTACCAACATGATCTGTGGGTCAGGGTATTCGATTCACATGCGGAAAACTCGCTACCCAACCTCATTGGAGCAAAACCAGTCAATATCCAACTCTCCTTATCAAATATATCAAAAATGCATGATTCTACAAAGAGGGTCTATTCTTAGCAAAATGAAATGGGAACTAATCCAAGAGCTTAACCCCCTAAAAATGAGCATTCCTAACTTTCTAGAAAAACCATGGAAAGTTTTGTACATTCTCCGAATACCTTTTTAAAAAATGTAAACCGTTTTCAAAATGAACCAAACATTTTAAAGTCTTTAGAAAACTTTTGGGACATTTGGAAACATTTCAAAACATTTCAAAATCATCAAACTTTTAAAATCGTAAACCTGTGCTCTGATACCAATAAAACTATCATGCCCCGATCCTCGGATCAACCACGCGACAACCGCCGCGTCGTCTCGGTACACGGACAGAACCTCCCCATCTACCGGGACTCCGCAAGGCTATCAAATTCAAAATAAATCATCAAAAGCATAAGACTCTTCCAAAACAAGAAATCACAAAATCAATACACATACAAGGAGCCCATCCGGCTCATCCCTGAACGTACAAACAGACACATCGACACACATCGGGGAGTAGGATCCTGTACATGCAATCATACAATAACACACATCGGGGAGTGGGAACCTGTACATGCACGAGTACACAGCAGCACACAACGGGAGTGGGAACCTGTACATGCATGCATGCGATGTGACCATCTTGGCCACTCAGAAAACATTTAATAAACAAGAAGTCCCAAAACATAGCCGTCGGATTTTACCAACACTTACCCGAGGAAAACAAACCAGTATCGGTAAAATTTTAACGGTATGAGTTGTACAGAACTTCACAAAATCAAAGAAAAAGCAATGAAATTAAGATTTACAGTCCAAATATCCCAGTACAGATATAAACAGTTTTCCAAAAATAGAGTAATCAAAATAATAAAGAACAAATCAAAAATCGTCGGATTTTATCAATACTTGCCAACAACTTGGCCGGTATCAATAAAATCCGTACGACATGGGATGTACAGACTTCCCTTTCCATGGTTTGAGAGCTATGAATCTCTAAAAATCCTGCATGAGCCAAATACCTATACAATCCGCAAAAATACTGCGCAAGCTCCATCGAGTAGTCTCCCAACTAAGTCTCCTCTGAAAAAGGTGGAGAGAGGGGGGTGAGTATTGGAGAATACTCAGTGAGTGGAGTGCAATGGTGCAATTGTGTTCATAAACAAGGGTGAATGTGGGGCAGTCAAAGCATATCTCATAAATCATTTCATATACATAAAATCATTTCAATAAATCACATTTCACAAATATGCATCCATGTCAATTTTCCTTTCAGAAAATCCTGGGGTTCCATCGAAAAATGCTTCCGTCTTAGGGCGGCCAAACCCAGACGAAAGCCCACCAAGGGTTTTTCTATCCAATGTCTCAAAACAAACCCCCTTCCTTGGCGTTGGCTTGTGCCTCACCGGGGTGCACAAGATATAGCACGACTTCGGCAGAGGGAGGGACGTCAAACTCCCCCGCACATTCAAACCCAAAACAACGTCACCCCGTCGGGTCACTCCGAGGTGGGAATATGACTATAGTCATCTACGACACCCTTCAATTCTCAATCAATCCATTTCTCAACAAAGTGCCATAATTTCCAACAATTAATCCATAATCTCATGCCAAAACAGTTCATAGAGTAATATCAAATAGCACAAGGCACAAAAGCATTTATAAACACAATGGATGCATTCGTATTTCACAATCTAGTTCAGACAGCCCACAATCACAAAACAATTTACATAAATCATGTAAAATCCTTCAAAAATCATTTATAAAGAAATTTTAAAACAGGTTTCTCATTTACGAACACAATGAACCGTCCACTCACCTCTAGGGAGGGTATCCACTCCCTATTTCCACAATTAATCCAAAATGACTCCTTTCGAGTCTCCAAAGGTCAACCTAAACCAATCAACACGAATAATTATCAATTAAAACTCTATTAAAGGGTTTTCAATTTCCCCTTTATCTACAATAGCCTTAACTTACACAATTACATTCCTAAACTTTTGTTTCATCAATCTAGTATCATTTCAAATCACCAACGACTTTAAATTTATAATATTCCTCAATTTTATCAATATTCTCCCGAATTACATAATCTTAATTTAATTCATGCAAATTTCAATTCAAATCCCACGGAAAGCTACACAAACCAATCAAACAAAACCTTATTACTATCTAAGACATTCTTCCATGCTTCGTAGTCTAATTTATATCGAATTCTAGATTTAACCTAATTAATTTCATATGAAATTGCATAAATGTACATTTCCTTTGAGTCGAACTTATTTCAAAGCATACATATAGTTTCCAATTCTAATTTCAATCTTAAATTCGATAAAAATGGTTCAATCGTCCAAAAGAATTTGCATTTCCCTCACCTAGGGTTTTGCGTAGTTTACAATCCCGTGATCCAAGCATTGTGCAATTCAGTCCGGGACCTGAAATGCTTCAAATTCGAAGCAAGAGTCAGCAATTAAGTCTAAATCACCAAGGAATCGAAACCCTAGAGCTATTGAATCAGAATCTCGCCCTTACCTACGTAAAAGTGGGCCTAGGGTTTTTGAGGTCTGCGGGTAACTATCGGCTTGGAGCTCCTGCGATGATCGCAGAAGGGCTACAGTGTGCAGCTCGCGGTCGAGCGAATATGGGAGGGGGACAGGGCTGTCGCGCGTGGGAAGGAAAGGGAGAGAGGATCGTCGCGCGTGCACGGGGGAGAAAGTAGGCGGTCGTAGGGAGGTTTCAGCCGCGGAAGGGTGGAAAGAGGCACGGTTGAGAGGGAGAGAGCGGGACTGTAAGAGAGAGAGAGAGTTCGAGGGAAGAGAGAGATACGGTAGAGAGAGATAGAGTGACTGAGAGGGAGAGACGAGGGTGGTGTGGTGGTGGAACCGCCGATGGGTGGCGGCGAGAAGCAGCGAACGGCGGAGGGAGAGCGAGAGTCGAGAGAGACAGAGAGTGAGAGATGAAAGAGGGCGAGAGAGAAGAGAGAATTAGGGCTTAGCCCTAATTTGATTTTTGGGGGTGGGGGAGGAGTGGAGTGCTGCGTTTTAGCCGAAACGTAGCGTTTCCTCCTCCATCTCTCTTTTTCTTTTTTTTTTGGTTTAAATAAATACATATATATATATAGATATATTTATTCATATAATACTCCAATTATAATTTTCAAATTTATCAATACAAACACGAATATTTTAAATATACCGAAAATTCCAATTTAATATCCAAAATCAAAAATCAATAAAATGTAAAATTTTCTATTTTATCATAGGAATGTTTATAAAATAGTCGACATCGAGTTTTCGGTATTACAAAGTCAGAAGTCGAATGACAACATCGAGGGGATGAACAAGCAATGAGCTCGATGATCGAACAACGAAGTTGAGCAGATGGCTGAACTTCGACTAACATGATGGTGAAATTGAAGAGCACTGACATGGATTTTGCAAAATCAAAAAGGAAAAACGAATCAAGATGCTAAAGTCGAACAAATTCAATTCTTACGAGATTTTTGTTTCCAATTATTTACTTTCTCAGATTTTCTTTCCAATTTCTGCAATATTTGCAAAATGTTGCCGAAATTCTGGCTCTCCTCTTTGATTGCACAAAAAAATTGTCCGTGGTTCCTGTGTGGCTGCGCAAAGAGGGGCTTGGGCTTCCGTTCTCGTTGGCTGGACTTATTTTGGAATTTGGGGTTCAATTGAGCTTGATTTTGGAAGTTATTTTGATTGGCGTGAAGTTGAGAGTTCATCATGTCGACTCTTGTTCTTTTATCTTGGCTCAATTTCCTGATTACTATTTAATTTTAACTTGAGAGTGTACAATTAAATGATTTGAATAGAAAATTTCTTGATTTTGAAAGTTATTTTAACTGGGGTGAAGTTGAGATTGGGCCTTAATCTTGACTCTTTAATTTTTATTTTTTTTTTGGGCTCAATTTCCTGATTTCTACTTAATTTTAACTTGAAAGCATAATTAAATTATTTCACGGGAAAATTTATCAAAATTTATAGAGAATTCGTGAAAAATTCTAAAAAAAGGGTCCAAAATCTAGGTATAAAATGTATTTATCAGGTACCTTCACATTTAAATATTTACTTCTCTCAAACAAAAAGTGCGATAAAGTCTAAAGATAATAATATAAAATATCCAATGTTTGAAATTAGATTTTTGAAAAATCAAAACCACTTATCATATATTATGATCTTACACTTTGAAACTCATATATGTGTATATCTGATAGGAGATCACCACAGAGAAAGGAAAAAAAAAAAAAAAAAAAGAAAAAAGACCAAGAGGGAAAATCACACTTTTAAGCAAAAAGAGAGGAGATTTCAAAACCAAGTGTTTTATGTGTCTACTTTTCAAATCATCTCTCGGCTAATGGAATCCACACAGAAAGATTAAATCAATATGTTTTCATTGGGTTGTAAGAGGGTTAAATGGTGATAGTTGTAAAACAAAAGACATGGAACGAGAGATTTAAAAATATTAGGGAATACAATGTATAATGCTTACCCTTACACAACTGAATGAAATGGTGGATGATACAAGTACACTTCCTATTTTGATAAATTATTAACTTTGCTTCTCAATGTTTTTGCTCCTTTTTTTTTTTTTTGAATACTTGCTCATGATTGCAAAGTATGTTTCAAAATTTCCCCCAAATTTTTTGTTTGTAATGAATAAATGTTTCAGCAATGAATAGAAAGCTGCATCAACTCTGCATAACGACTTCAATGATGAATCAACAGAGAAGTATGTGAAGCATGATGAATTTGAAAGAAAGAAAATACTTTCTTAAATATTGAATTATGCATTGCATCTCTAAAAAATCGAGGGTATGGGGATGAAGGAAATGTATTAAGTGACAACCATTTATAAGTTCAATGGTTTTGGGAGTAGTTAATGTGATTTCGAAGAAAATTTTGGCTGCTAATCTAAGATTGCAATGTGTGTGACTCGTGATAATGTTGCAGATGGGCTAGAAAATCACAATAGGTTAAAAAAAATCCCTAAATGATTTCTTAGCCTTTTGTATGAATTTTTGAATTAGATCTGGAGAGGTTATCAAAAAGATTCTAAAGCAAAACAATGAAATAATAGACTCTCTTGAACTCCAACAAAAATAAATTTGATTTCTTCCTAAGCTTTAAAGACAATACCTCAATGGCTATTGTGCTCAAAATTATTGTTCTCTTTTTTTTTTTTTGGGTCAGAAAATTATTGTTCTCTAACTTTGGAATTCTAATGCATAACACACGTGATTCAAGTTTTAAAATAGTTTACGCATGCTTGTATTTAGAGCATGAAAAATATGTGAGGATAGGTATTCATTCAAGTGTAAAACAAAATTTAAAACTCCCACCCAATGCTTATGATGAGCATTGTCCCCAATGTTCAAGAAAATGACAAGAATAGTAAAAGTAAGATAAAAATACTCCTGTTGGGTGAGACAAAATGCTTGTCTAAGTAGGAAGTCGCATCCTTCACCTAGTCCAGTCCCACCCACACACCACTAGTTACATCCTCCATTCCCACTAATCAAATGAAATGACTCCTAAGAAAATGAAAAATTGAAAGAAGAGGGAAAGAAAAGTAGTTATAGTTTATAGTCGCAGCTTGACTTCCTAATATACTCAGATGTTATATGAAAGGAAGCAGGAGACGTGTTCCAAGAATCTGCTTCCATCATAGGCATTGAGTCGGTGCCTGTTAACCTTGAAATTTGAGTTTATAGTAGAACATTGTAGCTCGACCTCACCATATAAACTCACATCTACCACTAATACCCAGGTGCCCGGTTCAAAGTTGTTTGTGAGGATGTGCCAGTCGCACCATGCCTTTGCCTTTTCGTGGTAGATCTGAGAGTTCTCATAAGCATTCGAACAAACTTGTCTAGTTCATTCTATAAGAGCAACAAGTTATTTCGTGTATCTTTCACATCAAAGTTCAAAAGCTTAGTAGTCCAATAAGATTTATACTCGAGTTATATTGGTACGTGATAGGCTTTATCATAAACTAACCTATAGGGAGATGTCCCAATAAGTGTTTTATACGGAGACGTCCCAGTAAGTGTTTCATAAGCAATTCGATAAGCCCAAAGTATATCACAAGCTTGAAACTCCAATCTTTTCTAAAAGCATCTACTGGTTTTTCTAAAATTCTTTTAATTTCCCCATTAGGCACCTCTACTTATATTAGAGCTCAGGTTTTTGATTTGAAAATATATTAAAAATGTTTGAAGTTTCTAAGTATTTTAAATTTTAAGCGTCTTCAATTATTTTCAATCTATTTTCGAAAGAAATTGATTTTCAAAATATTACTTATGATTTTAAAAACCTTCCATGGGTCTCAAGGAATTAGAAATATTATTTTTAGGGGTTAAGCACCTAGCTTAATTCGAAATACACATTAAGTTAAGATTTTCTATTATAGGTGCTATATTTCCCTAGACAAAGAATGAGAAACTTGAATGAGATTCTTCCAACTCTTCCTCCTACTCTTCCTTCTCATCCCAAAATTACCTCATTTTGGCATATGCCTCTGCCAACAACAATGCAATTGGCTCTTTCAATTGGAACTCCAACTCCTCCCTTAACCACCCTCCAACCGATGATGGAATGGTAGAATATCTATGGAACTCAATTGTAAACTTCACATCCAACCTCAACTATCCCATTGGCTTCCCCTTCGAAGCCTTCTTCTCCTCTGATTTGGGATAGGTCCCTTAGGAAAACTCAACAAGAAGTATTATGCTTGTACCTATGGAGACAAAAGCGAGGAGAAAATTTTCAGGATAGTGCAAGAAAATAAAATAGTATATAATATGGGATTGAGGTAAGGAAGTAGTTACATATGTTTTGGAGTTCGCGAATTTTGAGAAATCTTTGTGTGCGAAGTTTAAAATTGGAATTGGATTTGATAATTTAAAAATGATGATTTTGTGATTAAGTATACATGATTAAATTGGGAAACACATTGGCAATATAGTATGATAATGAAGTTAAGAGATATAATTTTGATGACTATATACACTACAAAAAAAACATGATTTTAGCTACGAATGTTAGTCACGAACAAAATTCGTCGCTATTTACCCACGAATTTAACGACAAAAATCGGATTCGTTGCAAATTCGTCACGAATTTAGCCACAAACAAAAATTCGTGGCTAATTGGCCATGAATTTTTGTTCGTGGCTAAATTTGTAACTAATTTACCACAAATCCATTTTCGTCGCTAATTTAGCGAAGAAATTCATAATCTGTCGCTAAATAGCTACGAATATAAATTCATGGCTAAATAGCCACGGATTACGAATTCGTGGCTAAATTTAGTCACGAAATTTGAAATTCATGGCTAATTAGCCACGGATCTGAAATTCGTGGCTAATTAGCCATGAATATATTCGTGGCTAAATTCGTCGCTAATTTGAAATTCTGTTAAATATAATTTTATATTTTTATTAAATATAAATTTATATTTTATATGTTTATTAAATTAGGGTATTGATTTTTATTAAATATATTTTTGTATTTTTTAAAATATAATTTTGTATTTTTGTTAAAGATAATTTTGTAATTTTATTAAATATAATTTTGTGTTTTTATTAAATATAATTTTATATTTTGTATTTTTGTTAAATTAGTAAATTGTATTTTTAATGTTAAAAATTAGAAAGAAAGTAATGAATTAAAAAAAATATATATCAGATAAGTTAATATGACATAGTGGTTGAGAACATTCCAGATGTCCTCTTAGTCCCAGATTCGAATTTGGATAAATGCACATTTTTTACAAAAATATAAAGCAGCAGGAAGTTGGTTCATACACGAGCGGGGACCGGGGCGAGTGGGCCGGCGGCCGGCGGCGGTGGGCCGGCGGCCATTAAAATTAAAAATATAAAATGAAAAATTTAGCCACGAATTTAACAATTCCTGGCTAAATTCGTGACTAAATTTAGTTATGAATTTTTGTATTCGTGGCTAAATTTAGTCACGAATTAGAATTCGTGGCTAAATTTTGAATTCGTGGCTAAATTTAGCCACGAATTCGAATCCGTGACTAAATTTAGTTACGAATTTTTGTATCTGTGACTAAATTTTTGCGACGTGCTATTAGCCACGGATGTGAGTTCGTGACAAAATCCGTCGCTAAACAATTTATCCACGAATTTTTTTGACATTTTCGTGGCTAAATCCGTCGCTAATTCAGTATTTTTTTGTAGTGATACCTTGATTAAGATTAGTTGAACTTACCATTTGATTCCCTTTTTCTAGACATATAAATATTACTCTCGATAGTCAGTTCATTAAAGTTTTGAGCCGACATATCCCTGAATTTAAAGATACTTGAGTCAACTTGTTGAGAATTTGGTTGACTCATGTATAGGGGAGAGTGTGAATGGATGACTATGTTGTATGTGAATAGATAAATGAATTCAAATTGATTTGTGAAATGAATTTTGAAATAAATTTTGAAAAAGGTTTACAATATTTTATGATTGTGGTGTGCCTGAAATGAAATTACAAAATATCTATGACTCATGACTTTGAATATTGAATTATTTGCACTTGCTACATTTGGATACTCATGTGAATTTGAAATGTTGCTCCACCTTATATTTGAGAGCATGAATTGATTGATAAATTAAATTTGGTAACATGGTGCTGGAAAATGAATATAGACTAAGTCTTGCCACGGATCATGGAGGTGGCATGGCTAAGACTGGGTTAAAGAAATTTTACTTGGTGGTAGGTGAGATGGGAAGCCTCCACAAGCCGATCCCGTGATAACGTGGTGGCACCCCACGAAACTCCGGGCCAACACCAAGAAAATGAGGTATTTTATTAAAAATTATGGAAAACCTCTTGGTGGATCCTACCAACTACCATGGGTAGGAAACTGGTTTTGGAAAACCCTAAAGTTATTAAAAAGAAAATATAAATTTGTTTATTGAATTGGAAAATATGAATCATGAAAAATTTGATATAAATTTGTTTTATTGCAAATGATTTTTGGCATTATAGGGGAATGAATTTTGATATATGTTTGGCACAACCACTTTCATCCCTCATTTATGCTCAATATGTTATTGTCGTCCATTCACTAAGAAATATCTATGCTCACTCCAGTCTTTTCTAAAATTTTTTAGAAAAATCTTAGATTCGAAGCATAAACTTTGGTTAGTAGCAACAAGGTCAAATTTTGGAAAGCACATCTATGCATAACAAGTAAAACATGATAGTATTATCGTAAATGAGACTTACAATAGCAAGTACCTGTGATGAAAATGATCTGCTTCAGTAGGTCTGAGTTAATGTTACTTTAGATAGAATGATTGATAATAGAGAGATTTTGTACGATAATGTCTTGAGAAGATCTATGGTTATTCAGAACAAGTTTTGTTGATTTGATCATTTTGGTGATGTGGCTTTGTCTAATGAAAGGTCTGTTTATGACCATGGAGCTTCTGCATTTAGGTTAATTTGAAGGATTAAAATTTTAATGTTTAAATATGAGTTGATTGCTACTTGTTAAATTTTAAAACATTGATGGCAGTGAAATCGTGAGAATATTGCTCTTATAAAGAAATTAATGATTCGTAGCCTCTTGATTTTGCTTGTTTCTTTTATTTCTTTGTTGAACAGATGTTTTCATCATGTTTTTACCTCTAAGTATGGAATTTCCTCATATGTGACCCTTGTTGTTACCTCTTTTGTTCCAACTATTGATGCTTGCATAAAGATAAGTAAGTTTTCGCTATGGTAAAGTGTTGGTTTTGAATGAGTGTTTGCCTAGGAACTTCATTGAGAGATCTTGAGAACTTCACTGAGAAATCTTGCTAGTTTTGTTAACACCCTGTTATCAAACTTCTTGGATGATTGGACTTAGGATTATATTGGTTTTGATTGTTTCTGTGTATATTGTTTTCATGGATGGTTGGTGGAGGTTGAGCTTGGTCTGACATTGGAAAGGGATGGGAGAAAGCAAAATGGGATACAATAGTTTCGGAGTATTGGAACACAAGCAGGCAAGAATTTGGACTATATGAGCGGTTGGTGACACTATTTGGCTTGTCTGATGCCCGTAGCACACTCGCGTGATTGATAACTCAAGTTCTAGGACCATTTTAGAGAAGTCATATGTGGTATGCTTGTGTGATGAATATTTGGTATATTTATGCTACATCCATAGGTCAAAATAATTAAGATAATCAAATTAAGATTTTTAGTCTCTCTAAAATTTTTATGACTATTGATGATGCACTTGGCGCTAGTAAGGGTACCATTGTCAAGTGAGGTGTCAATGAATAGGCAATGCCTACATATATTATAGATGATTTGGTGATTTAAATTTCGAGAACGAAATATTTTTTTAGGGGGTTAAGTGTTGTAACATCGAAAATCTGGTGTTAGAATATTTTTATTTAATTTTCTCTAAAAAATAAATTGAGAATTCAAGGAGTGAAATTTGAAATTTTGCAAAATTATATTCATTTTTGAAAACTAAGAAGAGATTTATAATTAGTTAGGCAAAAACAAATTGGGGATGTTGAATGGTTTAGTGGTTAAAATTTTTTGAAAGAAATTGGAAGCATGAGTTCAAATCCCTTGAGGTGCACACATGTGAAGGCATTGTGGCATTTGTGTGAAGGCATTGTGGCATTTAAATTGGCTTGTGATGGGGATGTTGAATGGTTTAGTGGTTAAAAATTTTTTGAAAGAAATTGGAAGCATGAGTTCAAATCCCATGAGGTGCACATACGTGAAGGCATTGTGGCATTTGTGTGAAGGCATTGTGGCATTTAAATTGGCTTGTGAGGGTTGGTGGAACCGTCGGTCCCAATTGCCCAAAATATTTATATGAGACTTGAGGGATAAAATAGTAATTTTACCTCCAAATTATTTTTTAAAAAAAGGAAATTCATTGTAAAGTTGAGAGGGGCGGTGGAACCGCCAAGCTCACGGATCCACCGTCACTCAAAATATTAATATATATTAATATATATATAATAATAATAAATAAATAAATAAATAAATAAAAATAAAAGTAAAAATAGGAAAAAAATAATATATATATATATATATATATAAATGTGTGTACATTGCTCTTGTGGTAGAATTGTCTGAGGAGAGAACACGGTGGAACCGTTGCCCAGGCAGTCGAACCGTCAAGAGGTGTGGTAACCGAAATGACCAAAATGCCCTCCAACTTCAATAACACTTAAAACATGGGAAGGGTAAAAAGGTGATTTCACATTTCCACTATCAATTAAACCCCCAAATTTCTTTTTTTATTTCTTCATGTTCGATTCATTTCCTCTGCTCTCCAAATGCAAACTCTCTCTTCTCCCACTCTCTCCATTCACTCTCTTCCTCCCACACTCTTGATTTCTCTCTCTAGAAATCAAATACCCTTTGTTAAATCATTTCACTAAACTTCCAAAAACCTCCAATCAAACTTAGAGAAAAAAGAAATTTTGGGAAGGACCTAAATTCGTGCGAAAAAGGGAAAAACTTAGGGTTTCTGAAATCTGACGCCAAAACTCAATCCAATCCTAAAATCAAGATAATTTCTTATTCTTAATCTGGATTTATTTTCTTTAATATTAGATCTATTTGTATTGTTGAGATTAGATGAATTTTCAATCTAAGATCAAAAACCCTAATAAGTGAATAGTAAAAATTTGGGGAAAAATAAAAATGAAAATTCTATTTACATATAAATGAGGTGCAGTTGATGAATCAGAGAAATTAGGGTTATGTTAATTCGGAAAAATTGAAAAAAAAAATTGTCTGAAAATAAAAAAATATAGGAGAATTATGAATAAGAATTTTATAATGATACAAATCAGGACAAATTGATAAAATGAAATCAAGAATAAGAAAATATTCAAAATTAGAGTTTGTACAAAATTAAGGAAAAATTTATAAACCCTAAAAATTGAGATGATTTAACATTAAAGTCATATTTATTGCCTTAGAATAAAATAATTGGAACTTAAAAAGGAGTTAAAAGATTTCTCCTGAATTGATTGTGAATTTTGGGGGAATTAAGGTTTGAGGTAAATTAGAGAATAATCGAATAACCCCAGTGTCCCAAGAAATTAAATAATTATTCGGTATTCATTTTCTTAGGCACAATGCATGTGGATTCAAATAGAGATTGAACAATGTTGAGGATTGAATTGGGAGTGAATACCCTCCCAAGAGATAAATGAATTCTTATTTGTACTTAAATAAGAAAAAAAAAATATTTCATTGAATTTTTTTAAATGATTTTTAAATTCTTGGATTTTATATGTTTTAGTGTGTGTGGAATATCCCAAAAAATGAATTTGAATTTTTTTTATGCATCCAAATGGTTTGAATTGAATGAGTACATGTGCCATTTGATTTATTGATTTATGCATACTATGATGTTGATTATTTATGAATGATTGTTGAATTGATGGCATATGGAAATGAAATGGAGCATATATTGGCTTGGGGAGGAAGAGTCTGATCTCCATAAAAATGACTAGTCATTTCCCTCTATGGTGTGACTCAACGGGGTGACATAGTGGGGTTAATAGACCATGGGATGTAGCCAAATACGTGCGGTACATTCATAACTGGATATAGTGCCTACGGGCATGGGATAGGTTGGATGCACCACCAACTAAAACACACAAACAATGCCAAGGATGGGGACAATTTTAAAATATAAAATTTCTAAAACTCTTGGTGGTTTCACCCTAGGTCATGGTAGACCTTTGTTGGAAAAATGATTTTGGGTTGCTTCATGATTTGAAAATGTAAAATATTTGGATGCATATGAGTTAAATTATCATGATTGTCATTTATGATGGATTTGGAAATAATGATTGAAAGTTATTTTCATTGATGAATTTGAGAATGACTCGATGATTTGAAATACTTATGAATTTGATATATCTACCATATAAATTCTTATTTTAGTACAACTTGTATATCACTCACTGAGCATATTATACTCACCCTGCCCCTCCATTTTATAGAGAAAGCTTAGTTGAGATTCGGAGATGTTTAAGGTGATTGGAAGAACCTTGTATTGTGTTGGACGTCATTGGGTAATAGCTCTATTTTGGCTTGAGGTTCTTAGTGGACTTAAATGGGAGACAAATTTTATAATTACTTTTGAAAACTTATTTTGTAATTTTAATTATTTGTTTTGTGATTTTAAATGTGGTTTGTATATTTAAAAATTGAGGACCACCCTTTTTTTTGGATTTTATTTGAGAATTATTTGTTGGTCGTGTTGGTCTAGTGCATGCATTGGAGTTAGAATTGACCTCGTGCATACTACTTGAGACTGGATGGACCGAGCTGGTCATTGGATGATCTTAAATTGTTTTGAAAACAAGATTGAACAGGATAAATGCCTTGCGTTGTCCCAGTATATGAAGAGGTTCTATCCGTATGCCGAGGTAACGCGGCGGTTGTCACTTGCTCGATCCGAGGGTCGGGGCATGACAACCTATCCACTACTTTGTATGTGATATGTTGCACCAGTTTAGTTTTGTGACTGATCTCACACTTGGACACTAAGTTGCTAGACAAATGGTTACAAAATTGTGTACTTTGTTGCTGATGATGGTCATAGGAGTTCCAAAATGACTAAATAGATTTCAAAGAAATTGGATTACAGCCCTAACCTGATTGGTGGGAGTGGTAGTGGCTTTAACCTATCTAGACACGTTTTTGACTACAACTTGGATGTATCCATTTGCATAGACTTAGGGAACAGAACCATGAAATATATAATCTTGTTAGTAAAATGTTTTTTGATGATAAGTAAAATTGAGCAAGATTAGGAAAGATAATGAGCAAAATACGTTAGACTAATGAAAGATTGATTTGGAATAAATTAGACCAAGCTTGAGAATGCATAAATCCATACATCTAAGTGACACACCTAAATAAGTCGACTTACCTATAAAACAAGACAACTTGCCAAGGTGAATAGACATGCAGGACAAAAACAGAAGGATAGACATGTCTTAAGAACAAGTCGACTTGCTTAGTGTGAATCAACCTTCAAACTAAAACAATAGGTTAAACATATTAACTTATACATTAACCGAGTCAACTGACTTAGTGTAAATCAATCTTCAAACTAAAACATTAGGTTAACCGAGTCGACTCAAGCATAATCCAAGTCAACTCGCCAAGTGCCATAAACTTTTTGAATTTAGATGGTAGGTTAATTAGGTCGACTCAATGAACATACTAAAAATAAACCTAAGTTTAAGACTAAGTATAAGTTGACAAGTCCAAAAGTATAAGTTGACCTATCCTATAGGACCATCAGTGAAGTCTCAAATTTAAAGCCCTAATGGTCAAGAATTTTAAATATGTAATGGTCAAATTAAAAGTAGAACATGACTTATTAAGGTCAAGTTAACCTGGAATGGAACCGAGACAAGCTAGGACACAAGCCAATCGATTGACACTCATTACAAGTTGATCTATACATTTTGGATTTATAATATTTCAAGTTCCCTCAAGCTCTAGACTAGGTCAACCACACTCTACACTTTGAACTTTTTAAGTTGAATATCAAGTTGACCTAGACATTAACACAATTGATCCTCACATGCGCATCACAACGAAACACTCAAGTGTTACTAAGCACAAGTCGAATTACATATATCATGAGTTGACCTGTACATAAATAGAACATAAGCACAAGTCAACCAGAAATAAATACATGTCGACCCACATAAGCTACGACACAAAAATATTTAAGAAGTAAGAATAGCATGTTGACTTGCACATGCTACTATGAAAAATGCTTAAGTTTAATAATAAGTCGACCTGTCATATATAGATGCCAACCTATATGCACACAAAATAGAAAAATGTTTAAATATCTATAAGTCCAAGTCAACCTGAAACATATGTCTATCAACCTGCACAAGCAACAAAGCGCAATGTACTTAAGCAAAATGAAGTGTAAGTCGACTTGATAAAGGCATTGCATGAGTGATTGTTTGAAAAGTGCTTTAGTCCTATCAAGCATAAGTAGACCCCAAAGGGCACAAGCCGACCTATATGAGCAAAAATGAGTCGACCTAGAATGCATAACAAATCAACTTGCACTAGCCAGAAACCTATAGAATTCAAAAATTAGTCAACCTGAAGCAAGAAGGAGTCGACCCATTATGGGTAACAGTTAGTTGTTCAGAAAGGTTGTTCAAACATTTAATGAAAATCCAACCCACCTTCATCAGCTACTTGTGTCACGCCCCGACTCTCCGTCTAGTTTGCAACAATCGCCGCGTCATCTCGGTATACGGACAGAACCTCCCCATATACCGGGACTCTACAAGGCTATCCAATTTTACAATAAATCATCAAAAACATAAAACTTATCAAAATAAGAAATCGTATAAACAATACACATGCAAGGACTCATCTGGTCCATCCCTGTACATGCAAGCATGCATCAGCACACATCGGGAAGTGGGTTCCTATACATGCACGCATGTAGTGTGGTCATCCCAGTCAACCAGAATTCTCAATACAAATAAAGCATTTAAAATGAAAAAAGTCTCAAATCATAGTTGCAGGATTTTACTAATACTCGCCTAAGGAAACAAGCTAGGATCAGTAAAGTCCAAACGATATGAGATGTACAGAACTTCACAAATCCAAAAGAAAATATTGAAATTTAGAATTTCAATCCAAATGTCCCAGTACAGATAAAACAGTTTCCAAAAATAGATTAATCAAAAGAATGCAGTCCAAATCATAATCGTCAGATTTTACCAATACATGTCGAATAATTCAACCAGTAT
This sequence comes from Dillenia turbinata, assembly GCA_037126225.1. Classification (NCBI taxonomy): domain Eukaryota; kingdom Viridiplantae; phylum Streptophyta; class Magnoliopsida; order Dilleniales; family Dilleniaceae; genus Dillenia; species Dillenia turbinata. The sequence continues at coordinate 13,436,829 of JBAMMX010000009.1, forward strand.
TAGTAAAATCCGTATAGTATGAGATGTACAGAATTTCCTTTCTATGGTCTAACTATTTACATTCCCAAAATAAAAACATAAACCATACCCACCTCAAAATACCACAAAATAAACCTCCAATCAGCAATAGTGGACGTCATCTCCCTACACGTCCTCTGAAAAGGGCAAAAGAAGGAGGGGAGTGAGTATTTTAAATACCCAGTGAGTGAAGTGCAATGGTATGCAACATATAAATGAGGAGTGAGGATGGTGATACCAAATACATATATCAAATATAATTTGATGAAATAAAGAAATTCATTTACATAAAATCATTTATATCAAATCACCATAACTCATATAATCAAATCAATCAGTCCAAATTTATTTTTTCACAATTTTGGGGAGTGCCGAAAACATTATCCTGCAATGGCCATTGGCAGGAGCCGCCAAGAGGTTTTTCACATTTTTTTTTATTAAAAAAAATCTCCTTTTTACCTTGGTGTTAGCCCGGAGCTCCGTGGGGTGCTACCACGTTATCCGGCGGCCTGTTGAGGCTCTCCAACCCACCTCCCTCAAGCCAAATTTAACCAGCCTTAACCACGCCGCCCCGATGGCCCGATCCGTGGCAAGACTTAGACTATAGTCATTTATTTTCCAGCACCAAATTTCCAAATTTCAATTTACAAATCAATTCATACTCACAAATTCGATAAAAGAACATTCAACAATTTACATGAACATTTATTTGCAATATATATATCAACGAATCAACATTCAATGTACGAGTCATGGATTTATCACAACAATTTCTTTCAGGATCACCACAATCACAAAACATTTATAAAATTTATTTCAAAATTCGTTTCAAAGTCAATTTTGCAAATCATATTTAAAATCAGTTGCTTATTTATACATTACATAACCATCCACTCACCTGTAGGGAGGGTGATCACTACTAGTTCCTCAATTAATCCCAAATGACTCCTTTCGAGTCCCCAAAAAATTAACCTAGTCAAATCATCACAATTTATCATCAAATAAAGCCCTATTAAAAGATTTTCAAATTTTCTCCTAATTAATATAACCTTAATTTACACAGTCACCTTTCTAGATTCTCGTTTCAGCAATCTATGATTATTTGGCTCTCCAATGACTTTTAATTCCCAATATTCCTCAATTTTCTAATTTTTCCTGAATTTACATAACCTTAATTTAATTCTTTTATGCATGTCTCGTTCAAACTTCAAGAAAAGTTATTCAAATCAATCCAACAAGGTCCTATCATCATCTAACACATTCTCTCATACTATATAGTCTAATTCGTGTAAAATTCTAGACTTATCCATAATAACTACATACAAAATCTCAGAGGAGTGTATTTCATTCGAATTCAACAGATTTTCAGAATATATATATAGCTTTTTATTCTAATTTCAACCTAAATTCGATCAATTATTGAAGGGATTTAGAAATTCCCTCACCTAGGGTTTTTGCAATTCGTAACCCTAACTTCAGTGTTCGCTCTGTACAGTCCAAGACTTGCAGTGCTCCAAATCGAAGCAAATTCTATAAGTTAGGCTAAATTACTAAGAGAATCAAACCCTAGAGCTACTATTCAGAGAATCGCCCTTACCTGCGCAGGGGATAAAATCGCAGATCCATGAAGGTCTAGAGTTTTTGCAGGTCTATGGATAACTGCCGGATTGGGCTCTGCAAAGATTACAGAAGGGAGCTGCAGCGGTGGAGAGAGCAGAGCGTCGCCGCGCAAGCTGGCGAGAGAGGAGCAGGGTTGTCGCATGCGCGGGAAAGGGAAAGAGAGGGAGATACGAGTGGCCTCCCTTTGATAACTGCCAGCTACGACGGTCGGAGCAACCCACGAGAGAGCGTCGCAGGCGCGGGAGAGGGAGAGTGCGACGGCGAGTAAGAGAGAGAGTTCGAGGGAGAGAGACAGAGAGTGAGATAGAAAGAGATAGAGAGGGGAAAACAAGCGATCGTCTAGGCAGTGGCGGTGGCGACGATAGAACCACCGATGAGCGGTGGAGAGAGGCGGAAGTGAGGGAGAGTGTGGTGGTGGATTCGGGAAGGAGAGAGCGAGTGAGACGAAGAGAGGAAGTGAATCAGGGTTTCAATCTCTAATTCACTATAAGGGGGATGCAATGTTTTGCCCCAAAACGTTGCATCTCCTCCTCTGTGTTGTTTTTTTTTTAAAATAAACTTATAAATAAATAAATATTCATATATATATATATTTATACCCACTTTTCACTAAATTTTAAATTTCATAAAAAAAATTGATTCACCACAAATCAGACATGACATTATATATATCTACCCAAAATTTCATTTGAATACCCCAAAATTGAAAATCAAAAAAATTTAAAATTTTCCGTTATATAATAAAGATGTTTACAAAATTTCTAACACCGGATTTTCGTATTACAACATTTAACCCCCTAAAAACAAATTTCGTCATCGAAATTTCAAAATACAATTTATATCCCAAAAAGCTGCAGATGTTGCTTCTACATTGATTTTTCAGTTTCCCAAGTCTGTTCTTCTATTTGATTACTTTTTCCATAATACCTTGACCATGGGAATTTGTTTATGCCCTAATTGCTTGACATGCCGATCAATGATTTGCACTGGTTGCACTTTGAAACTCAAATCAGGATTCAATTCTATCAGAGGAGTTTCAATTACGTGAGAAGCTACTGGCAAATACGTCTTTAGCATTGACACATGAAACACATCATGAATCTTTTCCAAGTCCGAAAGTAATTCCAATCGGTAGGCCACATTTCCAACCCTCTCAAGGATCTTAAATGACCCAATGTACCTTGGATTCAATTTACCTCGTTTTTGGAATCGAATCACACCCTTCCAAGGTGAAACCTTCAAGAAAACCATGTCTCCGACCTCGAATTCCAAAGGTTTTCGTCATTTGTCAGCATAGCTTTTCTGTCTATCCTGAGCCGCTTTCATTCTTGTTCGAATCACCTTCACCTTTTCTATTGTTGCTTCTATCAACTCTACACTTTCAATCTTCCACTCTCCAACTTCATCCCAACAAAGTGGAGTTCGGCATTTCTTTCCGTAGAGAGCTTCGTAGGGAGGCATCCCAATACTAGCTTGATAGCTGTTATTGTATGCAAATTCGATGAGCGGTAGGTGTCTATCCCAACTCCCTTGGAAGTCCATCACACATGCCCTCAACATGTCTTTCAATGTTTGGATTATGTGCTCGGATTGTCGATCCGTTTGCGGATGAAATGCCGTGCTGAATTTCAACTTAGTACCCAATGCCTCTTATAATTTTTGCTAGAATCGAGAGGTGAATCGGGGATCACGATCTGATACAATCGACACTGGAATCCCATGAAGTCAAACAATCTCATCAAGATACAGTCTTGCCAATCTTTCGAAAGAGTAGGTATTCTGAATCGGAAGAAAATATGCTGATTTTGTGAGTCTGTCAACTATCACCCAAATAGCATCATGACGAATCGGAGTACGTGGCAATCCTACCACAAAATCCATAGTGATATGCTCCCATTTCCATTTAGGTATAGGCAATGGCTGAAGTGTCCCGGTCAGTTTTTTATGTTCAGTTTTGATTTATTGGCACACTAGACATCTTGATACAAACTCGACTATTTCCCGCTTCAATCCCGACCACCAATAAGTTTCCTTAATGGTTTTATACATTTTAGTGCTTCCGGAATGCATAGCATAAGCCGAATAGTGTGCTTCTTCAAGTATGGCCTTTCGAAACTCATCATTCTTGGGAACACAAATCCATTTCTCATACATTACCATACCATCCTCTCGAATATGGAAATCACCACTTTCACCCTTATAAACCTTCTCTACTATCTGCTTTAGCTCCTCATCAGTTGCCTGGAGCTCTTTAATGCGATCCACCAAGGTTGGTCGAACTTTGAACTTCGCCAAGAGTGCACCATTGTCATCACAGGCTAATTTGGCTCCAAGAGTATGAAGTCCAACTAAGCATGAGATATAAGAACTCGTTTGAGATGGAGAAGATGACAAGTTGTGGCTCAGAGCATCCGCGACTACATTCGCCTTACCCGGGTGATAGTCAATCATCAAATCATAGTCCTTAATCAGTTCTAGCCATCTCGTTTATCTCAAATTGAGCTCTTTTTGGGTAAGCAAATACTTGAGACTCTTATGATCGGTGAAAATTCTGCAAATAGCTCCGTGTAGGTAATGTCACCAAATCTTTAAGGCGAATACAATAACAACAAGTTCTAGATCATGGGTAGGATAATTTAGCTCATGCTTCTTTAGTTGTCGAGAAGCGTAGACGATAACTCTGTCGCCCTGCATCAAGACGCATCCTAAACCCTGTTTACTGGCATCGCTGTAGACAATACAATCACCACCAGCAGTGGGTAGAGGTGAGTCTCTCTTTGAGTTCTTGAAAGCTCTGCTCACATTTATCCATCCATTCAAATTTAATTCCCTTCCGTGTCAAGCCAGACAACGAAGCTGCAATTTTGGAGAATCTTTCGACAAAATTCCGATAATAACCTGCCCATCCGAGGAAGCTTCTTATCTTAGTGATATTCTTAGGTTGTTCCCATTTTAAAATGGCCTCTACTTTTTTCGGATCAATAAATATTCCTTCTCCTGATACCACATGTCCCAATAAGCCAATTTCTTTCAGTCAAAATTCACATTTTGAGAACTTAGCATACAATTGCTTACCTCGAAGAGTTTATAACACAATCTGAAGATGTTGTGCATGTTCTTCGTCATTATTAGAATACACAAGAATGTCGTCAATGAAAACAATGACAAACTTGTCGAGATAGAGATGGAAAACTCAATTCATGAGATCCATAAAAGCTGCCGGAGCATTCGTTAGACCGAAAGGCATCACCATAAACTCAAAATGTCCATACCACATGCTAAACGCCGTCTTGGGAACATCATCTTCCTTTATCCGCAATTGATGATAGCCGGACCTCAAATTAACCTTCGAAAAGACACTTGCCCCTTGGAGTTGATCGAACAAATTATCAATTCTCGGCAAGGGATATTTATTCTTGATTGTCACTTTGTTTAGTTGCCGGTAATCAATGCACAACCGGAGTATGCAATCTTTCTTCTTCATGAACAGAACCGGAGCGCTCCAATATGAAGTACTCGGTCGAATAAATCCCTTATCCAACAATTCTTGAAGTTGTACCTTCAACTCCTTTAGCTCCGTAGGTGCCATCCTATATGGAGGAATGGAAATAGGTTCGGTGCCAGGATTTAAATCAATAGCAAAGTCAAACTCCCGAACTGGGGGTAAACCTGACAATTCATCCGGGAAAACATTCGAAAACTCATTCACCACTGGGACATTCACCAATTCCGGAGTTTGCACAGTGGTGTCGATGATATGGGCAAGATAAGCTTCACAACTCTTGTGCACTAGTTTCCGTGCCTCCAATGCCGAGATTACACAACTCGGTAAAATCTGTCGTTCGCTGACAAATACAAGTAGATGATATCCCGGTTTACGGAACACTACCTCTTTAGTGAAACAGTTTACAGAATCCCTATGAGGATGTAGCTAATCCATGCCCAATATAGCATCAAAGTCCTTCATTTCCAACGGAATCAAGTCTGCTCCAAGAATTTCCCCTTCAACTGCTATTTCACAAGCTCTAAACACGGTGTTTCTGTACAACCATTCTCCCAATAGAGTGACAACTAATAATTCCACTTCGAGTGGGGTTAAGGGTCTATTCGAGTGCTTGGCTGCCTTTCGATCCACTAAGGCGATCCCTACTTACTTGACCTCCTGGTCCCAATTCCGGACAAACATTACGGAAACGGCCTTCCTTTCCGTAGTGGTAGCACCTCTTGGGAACTTGGCAAACCCAAAAATGAAATTTCCCACAATTCTTGCACTTTTCCTTCCTGTTACTCACCGATTTGCTCCCAGAACTGGCGCTAGGTGCGGGGGTGCCAAAGTGAGACGCACGTTGGCCTTGAGGAAAGCCAATCGGTCCTGAAACAGATTCGCCACTGAAAAAGCCCATGCTCCTGCTCTTCTTAGGACCTTGGCCCGGTATAAAACCACTGGGCCTCTTTCTCTTTCCTTGCTCTCGGACTTTTCCCCTTTCAATTACCATCTTCTCGGCCCTTAACGCCAAATCCAGAACATCTTGAAATGTATGCCCTTTTTGTAATTGACATTTTCTCCCTAATGCTCAGATTCAATCCCGATTCAAATTTGGCACATACGGACAACTCAGAGTTCACAAACTCTGAAACATAGGTGGCAAGCTCTCTCAATTCTGCTTTGTACTCGGACACAGACTTGTTTCCCTAACTCAGTTTGAAAAACTCCTCTCTGTTATGGTCCCTATAGAATCGAGTATAATATTTTTCTTCAAAAAACCTCAAAAAATCTGCCCATGAGAGAGGTGTGATTGCCCTAGCTTTTTCATTCTCCCACCAGGTTCTTGCTCCCTTATCCAGTAATTTCACTGTTACCCACAACTTCATCTCATCAGTTAGCCTCATGTCGGTAATAATCTCCCGAATTCGGCCAATCCATTCCTTGGCCACAGAGGCATCACAAGTGCCGGAAAAAGTCTCGCATCCTAGCTGTCTTGCCTCTTTGAGTAGCTTTGACAACTCAACAGTAGGACGTTCGGTTGATGCAACAACTAGTGGAGCAGGTGCTGTCCGAATACTAGGCCACAACCAGTGTAGAAGGAGGAACTGGCGAAGGAGCAGAAGGTTGAGGTGGAGTTTGATACTGCGTTCCAAAAGTGCTCCACCACTCCATCACTTGTTGGAGGGTGGCAATAGGAGGTGGAGGAATCCCGGTGGAAGGAGCCGAGTATGTGCTTGTAGCAGCTGGAAGAGAAGCTGGAGCCTGTAAGGATGACTAATCCTCATGCTTAGGAGTAAGAATTTCATTGACGTTCCTCATCCTTCATCTAGGCGGCAAGGTTCCTACTAGAAGAGACTGTTTTGAGCTCACTACATTAGGTATTGAACTAAACATTTAACCCCATAAAAATAAAAATTTAACCCAGTCCTAAGAATCCATCGAAAGTTCTATACATTACTTAAAAATAAGTCTTTAAAAATGGAAAATTTCAAAGCAGCAAACATTTTAAAATCTTTGCAAAACCATTGGGACATTTGAAATTATTTCAAACCTTTAAAACCTTTAAACATTCCAAAATCATGAACCTGGCTCTGATAGCAATAAAATTGTCATGTCCCGACTCTCCGTCGAGTGCATAACAATTGCCACGTCATCTCAGTATACGAACAAAACCTCCCCATATACCAGAACTCCGCAAGGCTATCCAATTTTACAATAAATCATCAAAAACATAAAACCTATCAAAATAAGAAATCATATAAACAATACACATGCAAGAACTTATCTTGTCCATCCCTGTACATGCAAGCATACATCAACACACATCGGGAAGTGGGTTTCTGTACATGCACGTATGCAGTGTGGCCATCCCAGCGAACCAGAATTCTCAATACAAATAAAGCATTTAAAATGAAAAAGTCTCAAATCATAGTCATAGAATTTTACAAATACTCACCTGAGGAAACAAGCTAGCATCAGTAAAGTTCAAACAATATGAGATGTACAGAACTTCACAAATCCAAAAGAAAGTATTGAAATTTAGAATTTTAATCCAAATATCCTAGTACAGATAAAACAGTTTTCAAAAATAGATCGATCAAAAGAATACAGTCCAAATCATAATCGCCGGATTTTATCAATACTTGTCGAATAACTCAACCAGTATTAGTAAAATCCGCACGGTATGAGATATACAGAACTTCCTTTCTATGGTCTAACTATTTACATTCCAAAAATAAAAACATAAACCATACCTACCACAAAATACCACAAAATAAACCTCCAATCAGCAATAGTGGACGTCGTCTCCCTACACGTCCTCTGAAAAGGGCAAAAGAAAGAGGGGAGTAAGTATTTTAAATACCCAGTGAGTGGAGTGCAATGGTATGCAACATATAAATAAGGGATGAGGGTGAAAATACCAAATACATGTATCAAATATAATTTGATGAAATAAAGAAATTCATTTACATAAAATCATTCATATCAAATCACCATAACTTATATAATCAAATCAATCAGTCCAAATTCATTTTCCCATAATTTTGGAGAGTACCGAAAACATTATCCTGTCAATGGCCATTGGCAGGACCCACCAAGGGTTTTTTACATTTTTTTTTATAAAAAAAATCCCCATTTCACCTTGGCGTTAGCCCAGAGTTCCGTGGGGTGCTACCACGTTATCCGGCAGCCTGTGGAGGGTCTCCAACCCACCTCCTCCAAGTCAAATTTAACCAGCCTTAACCACGCTGCCCTGATAGCCTGGTCCGTGACAAAACTTAGACTATAGTCATTTATTTTCCAACACCAAATTTCCAAATTTCAATTTACAAATCAATTCATACTCACAAATACAATAAAAGAACATTCAACAATTTACATGAGCATTTATTTGCAATATATATATCAACGAACCAACGTTCAATGTACGAGTCATAGATTTGTCACAACAATTCATTTGAGGATCACCACAATCACAAAACATTTATAAAATTTATTTCAAAATTTGTTTCAAAGTCAATTTTGCAAATCATATTTAAAATCAGTTGCTTATTTATACATTACATAACCATCTACTCACCTATAGGGAGGGTGATCACTCCTAGTTCCTCAATTAATCCCAAATGACTCCTTTCGTGTCCCCAAAAGGTTAACCTAGTCAAATCATCACAATTTATCATCAAATAAAGCACTATTAAAGGATTTTCAAATTTTCTTCTAATTAATATAACCTTAATTTACACAGTCACCTTTCTAGATTCTCATTTCAGCAATCTATGATTATTTGGCTTACCAATGACTTTTAATTCCCAAGATTCCTCAATTTTCTAATTTTTCCTGAATTTACATAGCCCTAATTTAATTCTTTTATGCATGTCTCATTCAAACTTCAAGAAAAGTTATCCAAATCAATCCAACAAGGTCCTATCATCATCTAACACATTCTCTCATACTATACAGTCTAATTCATGTAAAATTCTAGACTTACCCTTAATAACTACATATAAAATCTTAGAGGAGTGTATTTCATTCGAATTCAACAGATTTTCAGAATATATATAGCTTTTCATTCTAATTTCAACCTAAATTCGATCAATTATTAAAGGGATTTAGAAATTCCCACACCTAGGGTTTTTGCAGTTCGTAACCCTAACTTCAGTGTTCGCTCTGTACAGCAGTCCAAGACTTGCAGTGCACCAAACCGAAGCAAATTCTATAAGTTAGGCAAAATTACTGAGAGAATCAAACCCTAGAGCTACTGTTCAGAGAATCGCCCTTACCTACGCAAGGGATGAAATCGCAGATCCACGAATGTCTAGGGTTTTTGTAGGTCTACGGATAACTGCCGGATTGGGCTCTATAAAGATTGCAGAAGGGAGCTGTAGCGGCGGAGAGAGCAGTGCGTCGCCGCACGAGCAGGCGAGAAAGGAGCAGGGTTGTCGTGCGCGGGGGAGAGAGAAAAAGAGGGAGATACGAGTGGCCTCCCTGTGATGATACCGGCTACGGCGGTCGGAGCAACCCGCGAGAGAGTGTCGCAGGCACGGGAGAGGGAGAGTGCAATGGTGAGTGAGAGAGAGAGTTTGAGAGAGAGAGATAGAGAGTGAGATAGAAAAAGATAGAGAGGGGAAGATGAGCGATCGTCTAGGCGGTGGCGGTGGCGACGGTTGAACCACTGATGAGTGGTGGAGAGAGGCGGAAGTGAGGGAGAGTGTGACGGTGGATTCGAGAAGGAGAGAGTAAGAGAGATGAAGAGAGGAAGTGAATCAGGGTTTCAATCTCTAATTCACTATAAGGGGGACGCAGCATTTTGCCCCAAAACGCTACATCTCCTCCTCTGTGTTGTTTTTTTTTTTGTTTAAATGAATTTATAAATAAATAAATAAATATTCATATATATATATATATATATTTTTTTTATATTCACTTTTCACTAAATTTTAAATTTCATAAAAAAAAATTAATTCACCACAAATCGCGAACACGACATTATATATATTTATCCAAAATTTCAATTGAATACCCCAAAATCGAAAAATTTTCCATTATATAATAAAGATATTTACAAAATTTCTAATATCGGATTTTCATTGTTACAACTTGTTAAGCATTTAATGCCACTAAACAAAGCTCAATGGCTCTCTTGCTCTCACACCTTAAATACAGCACATGAAAACAAGATGGTAGAACTTTTGAATTGTTGAAGAGGCTTGCACACGACCATCAAGTTCATTCTTTTGAGTTTAATTTTCTGTGTTGTATTTTATTTCTGGATTTTAACAAAACATTAGAAATTAAAGCTTCAACCTTTAATAAACCATAAGAAAGGGTTCTTTCTGGTCTGTATTTAGAGTATTTAAGTGAAATACCTAGAGTTTGTAGAACGGGAGAGATAGAAGAATAGCGACAGGGTTTGAAAAGAGAAAACCCTAAACTCTCAAAAGAGAAATCTCACTCTCAAAGGAAAATATTATTATTCAAGTATTGTCAAAATAATGAAACACAATAAGTATTTATAGGGAATGTAAACCCCATAAATTAGGAAACTATAAAAACTAGGAAACTAAAAAAATATAGAAATTAGAATAATTAAGAAACTAAAACTATAAAAATTAGGAAACTAGGAAAATTAAGAAACTTTAAAAATTAGGAAATTATATCAATTAGAAACTAATTGATCTCTTTCCTTTTTCCTGAGCCACCTGAATAATTTTTAGAAAGTTGTCCCACATCAGTCCCCCCTTCCTGAAAAGAACTCCCCTCGAGTGATACCTTCAATGTCTGCATCCATATCCTCAACTCTCTCTTTTAGTTTTCTTCCCAAAAAACTTATGTTAAGCATGATAAATATCAAAACAACTGCTATAACCATATAATCATAGTCAACCCCAAGTTCTTCTACCCCACCTACGTGTTTGTCTGAATTAGACTGATAGTAAACTTTCCTATTTACTGGATCAATCTTGAAATATTCAATTTCCGAATAAGAAATATCTACCTTCTCTCTAATTATGTTGTGAATTGATTTTATGACGTTGCAAACTTTCACCGTACCACATGTAACACTTGGTAGCAAATGGGTGAATTCTAAATAATTATGAGGTACTAATATCAGAACTTCATATGACGGATTTTCTAGATTTTTCAAAAAGCTTGTTTTAGTCCAATCTGTATCAAGTACCACCACTTTCTTCTGTATCTCAGCCTCTAATGAAATAATAGTATTTGCAAACTGTAATGGTTTTGGTAAGCCAATGTCTGCCATACCACGCAATGAGTTTGAATCTGCACATGAAACAAGATCACCCCTACTGTTTTGAAAGAGATATTCTATTTTGTATCTTCTCGTTTAGGGATCAACAACAGTTTTCTACCCACTAGGGTCTGCACATCTTCGTCTTCTCCATCTGGCTCACAGATCCATTCTTCCTCATCAGCAGACCTTTCATCATTCTCCCTTCCATAGTCAGTAACATGAACTTGACGACGTGGAGGACAATTGTTAGACTTATGCCCAACTTGCCCACACCTGTAACACTTATCTCCCATCGGTTTTGAATGATGGTTGTTGTTAGTTGGTTCCTTCACATGCTCCTTCTCTGTCATATTTTTCTTCACAGGTTCAGAACTAGACCATATATTGACTCTCGGGTTTGCCCTAGATGCCTCCTCAATGGGTTTACGGGTACCTTCACTCCCGTAAAATTCCCTAAACTCCATTGATTCGACTCTCTGGGCCATATTCTGGGCTTCACTGAGGGTTAGAATGATCTGACAGCCAATTTTATCATGGATTGTAGGTTTCAACCCATGAATATATCTCGCTACCTGTTGACCTTCAGTCTCCATTAAATTATTCCGTGCCGATAGTCGTAAGAAATCTGTCATATATTCAGCCACAGATTTTTGCCCCTGCACCAACGTTTGGTATTGATGGAATAAAAATTGATCATAATCTAGAGGAAGAAATCTTGCCATCAACATCTTTTCCATTTTTGGCGAAAACCTTATTGGCTGATTTCCCAAACGCCTTCGTTGGATCTGAGTTTGTTCCCACAAGGAAGAAGCTCCACCTTTTAATCGATAAGCCACCAACTTTACTTGTTTTTCTTCTGGAATCTCTGCAAAGTCGAAAAATCTCTCAACTTCTGCTACCCAATCCAAGAAATTTTCAATATTTAAATTTCCATTGAATGAAGGGATGTCGACTTTCAATCGGAACTCTTCTTGTCGATATTGACGAGTTGCCCTTGAATTAGGGTTATGATCAAAAATTTGAGCAATCTCCTCATCTGAAGAATTATTCTCATTGGTCTGAATCCTACGAGATTGTTGTGGTAATATAGGATTGAAGTGAGGTCCCTGAGCGATTCTCCTGGCGCCACCTTCACCTTCTATATTGCCCTGGTTTGATCGCGATGTCTGCAATTCCGTTTTTGCCTGCTTTATTCGTGATTCTACCCGTTCCACTCGAACAGACAAAGTTTGAAGTGCAACCGTCGACTTGCAATTCTCTGAACACGTCAGAATGAGTACTATCTTCACCGGCTTGGTTGGCCATCGCAAGGGAAAGGCTTGGCTCTGATACCACCTAACACGGGAGAGATAGAAGAATAGCGACAGGGTTTGAAAAGAGAAAACCCTAAACTCTCAAAAGAGAAATCTCACTCTCAAAGGAAAATATTATTATTCAAGTATTGTCAAAATAATGAAACACAATAAGTATTTATAGGGAATGTAAGCCTCATAAATTAGGAAACTATAAAAACTAGAAAACTAAAGAAATATAGAAACTAGAATAATTAAGAAACTAAAACTATAAAAATTAGGAAACTAGGAAAATTAAGAAACTTTAAAAATTAGGAAATTATATCAATTAGAAACTAATTGATCTCTTTCCTTTTTCCTGAGCCACCTGAATAATTTTTAGAAAGTTGTCCCACATCAGTTTGCTAGCACTTGTTGAAAGCTAATTGTGAGTGTTCAAGTGAAATACTTATATTTTCTGAATAACACCTGGTCAATCTAGTTGTTTGCACTATTTTTGGAGAAAATGATAGATTAAAAATTCAAGTGAAGTCTGGAAGTAGATGTACACCAGAGAAGATAAAACCACTATAAATTTTTGTATCCTGATCTTCTCTCGCATTCTTCTAAAATTCTTGACAAAACTAAAAAAATCCAAAAGTGCCGAAACAAACTATTTACCTCCTCTAAGTTATTAACAACTAGTTCTTCATCTCTAAACATAAAAAACTTTACATATTAAAATGTTGGTGAAAGGCGTCTCATATTTTTTAATGATATTACCTTTTTGCTGGCATCGGTCACATTAAGTGCAAAATGCTGTGGCATCTCCAAAAGCTATCAACTGGAAAAACCCACACTTAAAAAACCTTTGTTGCTACCTAATTCGGTCCAAAATATCCTCCCACCTCCCGATCATGGCAATGTCATAGGATGCATTCTATCCAATATTTTTAAAACCGAACTAGTAAGCGACTCGGCAAATCTATTGGTTCATCGATTCATTGGTCGGATCGGTCAGACCGTTTTATAAACCGAATAACATAAATATCATATATATAATTTGTATGTTATACATTTTAAAATAAAATAAAATTCATATATTTATATGAAAAAAAATATATTTAAGTAAGCAAAATAATGTTACTTTTATTGATTGCAATAACCATTCATAAAATTCATATTAAAAAAATAAAAATAAAATAATTAAATTATATCTATAGTTGAAAAAAATAGTATAATATTTTTGAAATATAGAAAAATTATGTGTAAACTAAGTCCACTTGTATTAATATATTTAATAAATGATAAACACATGTATTATATTTTTAATATAACATAAATTGCATGACATAATTTTTAGAAAATTTTTGAACCGTAATGTTATCTAACCCAATTGTTGAATAAAATATTAAAACATTTTTATCTCACATCGAATAAATATAGAATATAGAGAGAATAAGGAGAGAGAGGTTGTATTTTTATCCCACATCGAATAAATATACAGAGAATAAGGAAAAAAATGTGTATAAATAAATAGGAAAGAGAGTTCTTAATAAAGTGTAATGATTTGTAGTTGAATTGCATTAATTTGTGGTTTGACTGGTTTGAACGGTTCACCGATTTTATCGGTTTTGATCGATTTTAAATGGTTTTGATTGGGTTTGACTTCATCCGGTTTAATAGTGAAAATCGAATCGGAGTATAGAACGATTCATGATTGAACCGGTCGAACCGATCGATCCGATTCGATTTTAAAATCTGTGATTCTATCTCCACCTCTATGTTGCAATGCCTAATCATCGAGTTGGACAAAGTTTATATTGGCATAGCTCCTCCCACATTTAATGCTTGACATTTGCGAATAGCTTTCTTTTTTTTTTTTTTTTTTTTCTGTTGGCACATCAATCCACTTGGGAGTTAATTACCTGTAAGAAATTTAATGAAATCAGCGAACCAGGGTGACTGAACCAAGTGCATCAATTATGACCACCTCCAGCTCCAAGTCCAGCATCACGAAATCCACCAAAAATAGGTCTCCCATACGTACCAGGATGTCTTCTATGATCCCCGTTGGTTTCTCAATGAGTGGTCTGCTGATTGCAGTGTCATGTTTGTTTCATTCAGGTTGCCAATATCAAGTTTCAGAAACTGTAAGATATCAAATTAATACTTGCATCCAGATCTAATAAAGATTTATCAAAAAGTGAAGTATCCTATTGTGCAACGGATCATGAAACTCATGGATTGGAGATCTTTGGTGGAAGCTTTCCTTGAAGGATAACACCACAATCGCCCGTGAGAACAACTGTCCCAATTGCCTCTAGTTTCCTTTCTGTGGAGAGGATTTCTTTCATGAATTTTGTATAATTCAACATTTAAATCAGCATCTCATGTAGCGGAATGTTGGCCTTCATAGATTGCAAAGTTAGAAACTTTTTAAAAATGTATCAAGTTGCTATTGTTTGAATTTTTATGGATAAGTGATAGAGGCCAAGTCCTCTTCCCTATGTGGAATGGAGCTCTTCATTTTTGCAGCGATGATAGTGGGCTCCTTTTCTTTCTCCTCACGTCTCTACTTGCTCTCTTATGGTGGTCTTCAATGTTCTTTTGTGGTGTGCTTTCTATTTTCTTGCCATTCAATAGTGTGACTCCTCTTGCTCGCTCATCAGGATCGATTTCAGTGTTGTTAGGCTGGCATCCTAGATAGCGATATGTGTTTGGAGTCTCCATTTTCCTCACTATCCTCTTTGATTCTACCCATGAATTCTTTGAACATTTGCTAGATGCCAGCAAGTTGATTGTCCATTTGAGTGGACATCTGTCATAGCTTTCTCTAGATCCCATTGGCTTTAACTTGTTGGTATACAATTTGTCCGCTCATTTTCCAAATCTGTTCCTTTTATACTTCATTCTTAACTTAGGCTTGTTGTTGGAATTCATGTGGTACATTAGGTCTTGTGTTTTTTTGGCTCCAATAAAAGTTTGAATGATTGTGCCAACTTGGGTTGTAGGTGTTTTCACATAGACTATTATTTCTACCCACGTTAGAAACAGAAGCAGCATTTTCAAATGTGAATGACTTAGAAATGTTACCTGTTTAAAAGGGCCAGAATTTCCTCCATTAAAGTTACGCACTATGGTCATATCCTTCATCAATAAATTGATGTCCCCTTGTATCTTAGACATCGTAATTTATGACTTTATTCCTTGCTAAGTTGGCTATGGACTCACTAACATGATAAATTCCATGTTTCTCCTATTTGTGGTCCACCGACATAAACTAGAAGCCATGTTATCAATTAGTTTGAACACTTCTTCATGTATCTTCTTCCATATGATCACACCAGTGAATGGCTCGAGTATTGTGACTTATGCCACTGTAGAACATCTACACTAATTCCCAAATTGACTTATTAAAATTGAGGGACTTTTGAATCAACTCCTGAAATCTCACCAGCACCTCATAAAGGGGCTCAACTTGTCCCTGCACAAATGTAACAATTTTTTGTCTTAATTTTGAAAATTTTTGAGGAGGTAAATACTTAACGAGAATTATTGACCAAATTTGCTGAGGTGGGGAAGTGCTAGGTAGAATACGAATTAGGACACAACTATGCAGGCTGAAGCCGAATCACCTCATCCATAATATCGTGGTATTTTACGGTACTGCATTTGTCCTCGAAATCTGGGAGACAAGTGTACTGATCCTCATGTTTCAAGACACTATTTCACCAAATTAATGGTGCCCATGTGGCGCTTAAAGTCTGTAATTGCTCGTTTCTCCTTCAACAAACTTCGGAGAAGCGAGTTCACTTGGTGCTCTCGGGAAAGCAATATGGTTTCGATCCTCCTCCGTGGCCCTGTGCTCTCTTTAGTGGGCGGCAACCATTCGTTCAATTTCCGGATCAAAGCTTTTAAGGTCTAGTTTTGGCTTCTTCTTATGCAACTATGTACCAAAAACAAAAACAAACCAAAGTGAGTAACAACCTAGATAATTGGCGTTGGGGGTGGTTTTGACTCTGCAGATTCTGACTTCTTCGACTCGAACGATTTAGAGATGTTTTAAAACCTGCAAAAGACTGTCGAAAGGTGTTCCATTAGGGAAGACTTCGATACTCAAGTGAAAAGTAGTTATTTTCGATTGGAATAAAACGAACTAAGTACGAGAGAGAGAGAGAGAGAGAGCCGAGAGCCCTTGTGACTTGTGTGCCTAGTGTTTTGTGTTAGAAAGCGTACCTAGGTTTCAGTAGGCCAAGTGCTTTCATATGTGGGCTCTTAAGAGCCATGTGTGTCCGGAGTATTGTAATCCTAGTTTTCTTATAAGTGTGTTCAGGAATCTCGAGACTCTCATAGTCAAATATTCTGAAAAGATTTAAAATTATTATCATTTGAAAAGTCTATTGTGCCGGGGAAATTCATTTCTTATCTATTAGATTCTAAATATTTCTCTTCTTATTTAGGAGATGTGTTTCGTAATAGATTGGGAAACAAAAACTAATAAGAAACTCAGTTAAATATTATCCTTAGCTGACGAGAGCAAAATGATTTGTTCTCTAGTAGGCTGTCGGTCATCTACTAAGGAAATAGGGGTATCGGCTTGAGATTGCCAAATGCTTTAATGAATTGATTGGATTGCCACTGCTAGGAATTAACCACGAGGTCAGTCCTCGTTCGCCCTTCGAAGAGATAAATCCTTTATCATGATCATGCCAAAAAGCTAGCCTAGTTAAGGCCTATCGGGGCCACCTTTGGGTCCTTGGGCACTGCCCTATTTGCCCCGACTGATAGTATCATCTCATGAGAAAGGCGTCATGTGTAATGACTGTCCTTGGAAAGGCACAAAGTCTTTAATGCAGTATGCATCGTTCTAGGTTATACGAATCATCTTTAGTGCTCTTCATAGGGTTCGGAGTTGAAATGGGACATAGATAAACCTCTTCTTCTCTCAACCTTTCCATTTCCCAAGGGTGTTAACACCTTTGATCTTTAAACAAGTTTCTTCGAAATAAATGTCTTGCTAAAAGTTGGAGGGTTTTAAGTCATTCACTTATTGGGCACGATGTTCATAGAACCGTTTTGTCTATCACAGATTTGTGAATATCTTTTCCCCTGCAGTTATAAATAGGGGTCGTATGACTCTGTGTTGTCTCAAAGATAGTTTGTGTGTTGTCATGTCTACAAGTATTTTTTTTTTTTTGACAGTTAGCTTCTTTGGGAAATCCTTCGATGGTACGCCTTGGGTTACAAGGTTTGTTAGTATAGAATGTTTCTACCAATGCAAGGTCTCATAAAAAAAATAAGACCACTGATGTCGTGATGGACTCCGTTAAGGTTCCTGTTGAGATTCTCATCCTCAAAGGGCAGTTTCAGATACGCTCCCATTCTGGGTTTTGTTCGTCATATGGCTTGTGTTTTCTCAAGTCGGTCAACTGAAGGAGTGGATTGAGTGTAGATCCTCACAGTTTTTTCATGGCCGTCTCATACCCTCCTTAACCTATTTTTTTGTAGTTTTCTTGTCCAAGTACGGCTACTGAAGTTTTTAAATTTATTTTTTCGTTTTCTCTTTTCACTATTTTTGTACTCTTCATCCGCGATGCTATGGCCTCTTTGTTCAGGAACGATTCTGTAATCTTTCTATGTATTCTTCTTGATGTAATCGGTCTGACTCAGGGATTTGCAGACTATATCTATGTCCATGTAATTTAATATGTACTTGTCATATGGGAATAAAAGAAGAATTTTGTTTTACTTACTTGTTTGGCTCGGTTTCTTACTCATTTGCCTCGGTTTCTTGTCGAGTTTTTACCAACGATAGTCTTATGCTTGAGTGAATGATGCAACTAGTAGAATGAGCATTCGATAGACTTGTCGGTTATATCCCTTCATGGAGTGTTTCTCTCATTTCATTTATTAGAGATCAGCATATGGGAAAAGGTTGTGCTTGATTATTTGGAAGTTATATCCCTTTCTTCATTCGATAACAAATAATTAGATGGGTTGTGCCTATCCGTCTGGGAGTCAAGTCCCTTATTGACGGCACGCTATGTTTGATAGGAAATAACCAAGAATGGATCATGTCTACCCGTCTCTTAGTTACATCCCTTAATTGACCGCACGCTATGTATGATAGGAAATAACTGATGGAATGGGTTATACCTACCCGTGAGTCACATCTCTCAATTAACGGCATGCTACATACGATAGGAAATAACTGATAGGAATGGACCGTGCCTACTTTTCTGGGAGTCACATCACTCAAATTAGGGCAAGCTACATTTTATAGGAAACATTCGATAGGAATGGATCATGCTTACCTGTCTAAAAGTCATATCCCTCAATTGAAGACATGCTACATTCGATAAGAAACAACTGATAGGAATAGGTCGTGTCTACCCGTCTAGGAATCACATCCTTCAATTGATAGCACATTACGTTTGATAGAAAATAATCAATAGGAAAGAACCGGTAGGAAATAATCGATAAGACAAACAGAAGAGAAAAGCATAGAAGCCTTACTCAATTGGGAGACTCTTCTGACCACAGGAGATGATGAGATTCACTGGCAGTAGATACATAGGTTTTCTGAGTTTTAAGTTCTGAGCACAGCCAATCCGTCTAGATTATTGATATGATAACTCCCTACACGAATTATGGAACGTATCAGATAGGGACCTTCCCAATTGAGCACTAGCTTGCTCTCGGGTAGGGGTTGACTGGTAGCTTCCACATTCCTCAAGAGAAGTTGTCGAGTTGAAATGTTCTGTTTCTAACCCTTTGATTGCAATACTGAATCATCTGTTACTGGTACACAACCATCTTGGTGGATATAGATTATTGTAGTTCTGGGAATAAATCTAATCGTTCTCATAAGACAGGCTCATTTCGTGCCGTATCGTATTGAGCTACAGGAGTGAATGGATTCTTATTTCCACTACTATGACGAATTTGCTTCCATATATCAAACTGAGTGGTGTCTCGCTGGTTGCCCTCCAAGGCGTAGTGCGGTACGACTAAAGGATGTTGTAAAGTTCTTCTACCCATCGCCTTTTAGCTTCATCTCGCGTTGTCTTTAGCCCCTGCAGGATCATTGTATTCTTTATCTCAGTGAGTTCATTAGTCTATGGATGAGCGATCGATTAGAATCATCACTGAATTTCTAACTTATTGCAGAATTTTTCAAAACTTGTGTTGTTAAACTGCTTCCCATTGTTAGTAATGAGAATATGTGATATACCGAATCTAGTGATATTGTGACTCCACACGAATGATAGGACTTTGGATGCTATTATCTGGGCAAATAGTTTTGTTTCCATCACTTAGTGAAGTAGTCAATGGCCACTATAAGGAATTTTCATTATTTGATAACTAGTGGAAATGGTCCTAGATGTCCATTTCCTATTAGGCGAATGGCTAGGAGCTCAGTATGGGATTGAGCTCGATAGAAGGTAGTCATGGCACAGAAGAAAAGCGTTGGCACTTGTCACACCTTTTGACATAATTATCGAAGTCGGTTTTCATAGTCGACTAGTAGTATACTTTATATAGGGTTTTGTGAACTAGATTTCAAGCTCCTAAGTAGTTGCTACATACCCCTTCATAAATCTCTCAGAGGTCATAGTCTCCTTCTTTAGGGATTGGGCACCTTAGATACAAATGAGTGAATGATTTTTGGTACAAGTTCTCATTAATGATTACGTAGTGAACAGCTTTTCACTTCAATTCATTGCCTCCAATGGTGAATCCAACAGTCAATTATGCTTCAAATAGACTTCTATAGAATCTTTCCAATTGGGAGACTGGTATACTGGAAGAAATCTTTTGAATTCATCAATGCTGAGGCATGGTAGGCTCTCAATGTAACTGTTTGGCTAGAGGTGATCGAGTCTGAACTGGCTAACTTAGAAAATGTATTAATCTGTGCATTCTCTGATTGTGAAATCTATTGGATATCGACCTTGTCTAACTTACTAATCATTTCGAAAAGCTTGCTCAAGTACTTGGTCATGATTAGGATTTTGTCTTATAGACCCCTTCAATTTGTTTGACAACTAGCTGGCTATCGGTGAATACTTGGATGCTTCGGGCCTCCATGGTCATAACAATTCGAAATCCGATTAACAAAGTTTCATACACTACTTGGTTATTTGTGGCCTTGAAGTTAAAACAAAGAGCATACTCTGCCTTGAAATCATTTGGACCCATCAGTATAAGTCCAACACCATTTCTTGAGGAGCTTGATAATCTATCGACATGTAATGTCCAGTCCAGTAGTGACCATTATTCATGGCTATTGGTAGACTCACATTCTGCCGGAACCCGGAGGGTGCATGCAAGAATGAAATCTGCTAGGGATTGGCCTTCATCGCAAGTCTCTGCTGGTATTGAATGTCGAGCTCACCCAACTCCACGCTCAATTTAATGAGGAGTCTCAAGGGATCTCTTTCTTGGAGGATTTGTTTCAACAACTGATTTGTGAGTACTGCGATAGCGCCTAGCTGAGACAACAAAGGCATAGGCTATCTTCTCAATCGGTTAGTAGTTGACCTCGGATTCTTTGATTATTCAGCTGATATAGCAAATTGGATTTTGTACGGTTGACTTCTGCCTTGTGAGGATAGAGCAAAGTATTTGGTTTGAAATAATGAGGTATAGATATAGTTTTTCATCAAGAATGGGATGAGAGAGCAATGGGTGTGACACGAAATATTCTTTGAGCTGCTCGAAACTCATTTGACATTCAGCCATCCTAGTGAACTTTTGGGATCTCTTCAGGGCATCAAACCTAAGTTTGTATTTCTCCCCCAACTTCGACATGAATCAACTTAAAGCTACTATTCGACCCATGAGGTGTTGTACCTCCTTTTAAATTTGTGGTTGTGACATATCTAGTATGGCTAATATCTTCTTGGGATTTGCCTGAATCCCTCAGTTGGTAATCATAAAACCCAAGAATTTTCTGGATGCGATTCCAAAGGTGCATTTTGCTAGATTCAACTCATGTTGTAACATTTTAGTGACTGAAAAGTTTCTTCGAAATCAACAACATAAGCTTCTAAACTAGTATTCTTGACAAGCATGTCATCAACATATACTTCTACATTCCTTCTGATTTGGTCTTTGAAGACCTTATTAACCAACCATTGGAAGGTCACTCATGCGTTCTTCAAACCGAATAGCATTACCCGATAGCAATACATACGGAACTCTACAATGAAAATTGTTTTTTCCTCATCTTCCGATGTCATGTCATGTGTATTTGGTTGTAACTAGAATAGGCGTCCATGAAACTCAAGAGTCAGTGGCCTGAGTAATTGTATACTAGTTGAGATCGATGGCCCGAGTACTTGGAAGCAGATAGTTATATTTTGAACATGTCTTATTGAGATTGGTAAAGTTTACACACACCCTGTGTAATACTGAAAACTTGATGTCGAATATTTTGTAAACATTTCTATAATAAAATAGAAAATTTTGAAATTTTATTGATTTTCGATTTTGGGGTCTTAATTTTAAATTTCTGGAATATTTGAAATCACTGTGTCCGCGAATAGTAATAAACCTCATTTTATGAAAAATTTAAATTTTAGAAAGAAATGGGGGTGAATATGTATATAATTGTTTATTTACTTAAATATAAATATATATATTATTAAAACAAAAAAAAAGGAAGAGAAGATGCTGCGTTTCGGAGTGAAACGCAGCACTCCCTCCCAAATCAATTAGGGTTGGAAAACCCTAATTGATTCTCTCCCTCTTCTTCTTCTCCTTCGTTCGACAGAGCACCCCTGTCCCCTCTCCCTCTCGCAATTTCTCGGCCCTCTCCGCCGCCCTCTCCACCGCCAACCACCATCTCCACCGAACATCACCACCGTCATCGTCGTGATCTCTCTCTTTCCCCTTCTTCCCTCACTGTTTCTCTCTATCTCTCCCTAACTCACTCGCTGTTTCTCTCCCCTCTTGCGATCTCTCTTCGCCATCGCTCCCTCTCTCGATCGATTACCCCTTCTGCTGCCGCGAATAGTCGGGTTCCAGCCACCCTACGCGACCACCGTGAGCCACCATCTCTCAGTCTCGCTCTGTCTCACTGTCTCTTCGTCTCTCTCGCGCCATCTCTCTGTCTCTCACTCACTCGTCTCTCCCTCTATTTCACTCTCTGTTTCGTCTCTCCCGCGCGCGAATGGAGTTGCTCTTCGTCTCTCCCGCGCGCGACGGCAGAGATCTTTGCCCTCCCACTCCACTGCTCACTCGCGCGGTGATTCCTGAGAGTAGCTCCCTCCTGTCGAGAGCCCTCACTGCAACCCACCATCGAGGCTCTGAAAACCCTAGACTACAACCCACTTTCCTGCATAGATAAGGTTCGGTCCCTAACCCAAATTCCAGGGTTTTGAAATTTTCTTAGGAAATAGCTTTAAATTATTGAAATTTACTTTAAATTGGGAGTTTTGCAGGTCTGAGAATGGACTGAGGAGACTTCTGAGCGAAGATTGCGAACCACGAAAAACCCTAGGTGAGGGATTTTCAATCCCTTAAAGAATTCGAATTAATTTTTGTTGAATTTAGGTAGAAATTATATATATATATTCTAAAATGTGTTAGACTCGTAAGAAATGTCTTTTCCTAAGAGTTGTATGAAATTATTGAGATTAGGTTTAGAATTCGATACAAATTCGACTGCGAAGTATGATAGAATATCGTAGATAGTATTAGAGTTTTTTTTTATTGATTTGCGTAGTTTTCCTTGAGATTTGAATTGAAGTTGGAATGAATTAAATTAGGATTATGTAATTCGGGAGAAAATTGGTAAAATTGAGGAATAGTGTAAATTTAAAGTTGTCGGTGATTTGAAATGATCCTAAATTGATGAAATGAAAGTGTAAGAATGTGGTTATGCAAATTTAAGCTATTTTAAATAAAAAAAAAATTTGAAAACCCTTTTATAGAACCTTATTGATGATTATTCGTGTTGATTGGTCTAGGTTGACCTTTGGAGACTCGAGGGGAGTCTTTTTGAGTTGATTTCGGAAATAGGGAGTGGATACCCTCCCTAGAGGTGAATGGACGGTTCATTGTGTTCGTAAATGAGAAACCTGTTTTAAAATTGATTTAAAAATGATTTTTGAAATATTTTTACATGTTTTATATAAATTGTTTTGTGATTGTGGGCTGTCTGAACTGGATTGTGTAATACGAATGCATCCATTGTGTTTATAAATATTTTTTGTGCCATGTGATATTTGATATTGCTCTATGAACTGCTTTGGCATGAGATTATGGATTATTTGTTGAAAATCATGGCACATTGTTGAGAAATGGATTGATTGAGGAATTAAGGGTGCCGTAGATGACTATAGTCATATTCCCACCACGGAGCGACCCGACAGGGTGACGTGGGTTGGGGTTTGGATGTGCGGGGGACTTTGACGTCCCTCCCTCTGTCGAAGTCGTACTAGATCTAGTGCACCCCGGTGATGTACGAGCCAACGCCAAGGAAGGGGGTTTGTTTTGAGACATTGGATAGAAAAACCCTTGGCGGGCTTTCGTCTGGGTTTGGCTGCCCTAAGACGGAAATGTTTTTCAATGGAACCCCAGGATTTTCTGAAAAGATAATTGACATGGATGCATATTTGTGAAATGTGATTTATTGAAATGATTTTATGTATATGAAATGATTTACGAGATATGCTTTGACTGCCCCACATTCACCCCTTGTTTATGAACACAATTGCACCATTACACTCCACTCACTGAGTATTCCCCAATACTCACCCCCTCTCTCCACCTTTTTCAGAGGAGACTTAGTTGAGAGACTACTCGACGGAGCTTGCGCAGTATTTTTGTGGATTGTATAGGTATTTAGCTCATGCAGGATTTTTTGAGATTTATAGCGCTCAAACCATGGAAAGGGAAGTCTGTACATTCCATGCTATGCGGATTTTATTGCTACTGGCCGAGTAATTGGTAAGTATTGATAAAATCCGACGATTTTTGATTTGTTCTTTATTATTTTGATTACTCTATTTTTGAAAAACTGTTTATATCTGTACTGGGACATTTGGACTGTAAATCTTAATTTCGATGCTTTTTCTTTGATTTTGTGAAGTTCTGTACAACTCATACCGCTAGGATTTTACCGATACTGGCTTGTTTTTCTCGGGCAAGTGTTGGTAAAATCCGACGGCTATGTTTTGGGACTTCTTGTTTGTTACATGCTTTCTGAGTGACCAGGATGGTCACGTCGCATACTTGCATGTACAGGTTCCCACTCCCCGTTGTGTGTTGCTTTGTACTCGTACATGTACAGGTTTCCACTCCCCGATGTGTGCTAATGTATGATTGCATGTACAGGATCCCACTCCCCGATGTGTGTCAATGTGTGTTTGTACGTCCAGGAATGAGCTGGATGGGCTCCTTGCATGTGTAATGATTTTGTGATTTCTTGTTTTTGAAGAGTTTTATGCTTTTGATGATTTATTGTGAATTTGATAGCCTTGTGGAGTCCCGGTAGATTGGGAGGTTTTACCCATGTACCGAGACGATGCGGCGGTTGTTGCGTGGTCGATCCGAGGATCAGGGCGTGATAACTTTATTGGTATCAGAGCACATGTTTACGATTTTAAAAGTTGATGGTTTTGAAATATTTTGAAATGTTTCCAAATGTCCCAAAAGATTTCTAAAGGCCTTAAAATGTTTTGTTTATTTTGGAAAATGTTTACATCTTTTAAAAAGGTTTTCGGAGAATGTACAGAACTTTCCATGGTTTTCCTAGGAAGCTAGGAATGTTTATTTTTAGGGGGTTAAACACTTGAATTAGTTCATATTTTAAATTGCTAAGTTCAGAACCTCTTTATAGAACTTTATTTTTTGGATGATGAATAAGGAACCCCAAATGAAATATTTTTCTCTTTATCTCCATATCTTTAGTAATGTATCAGTCTATAAATGGTTACTTGATTGTGACTCAAGACCTCCTGTGGCTTGTTTGGTCAAATATTGGGGACCTTAGTAGTGGTTTTGGCCCTCGGACCTATATCTTGATATTAGAAGTTTGGTGTATATGTATAATTGTGGAGCCTTCAGAAACTCATAGAGGTGTATATCATGTATTCAATGAAGAATTTTAGAGAAATCAACTACAAGTTCGCCTCCACATTGTCTTCAGATTTGCATGAGTTAGTGGACTAATCACTAAGTAGGGACTTTAGTGTAGTAAGGTTCCCTTTTGAAAAACTGAATGGGGTTGGAGGTACTAACAGTATGACTAGCATGGCTCTTTGATTTGGGATGGCGAGTTGTAAGATATTCTCTTGTGTAATAGTGAAGTAATTTGGGCTTTGTGAGAAGACAGAACTGTAGCGTCTTGCATTAATTGTTTTCTTTGCTTTAAACAACTGGGAGTCTTAACTCCCTAATTTTAAGTATGACCTTCGCATTTGAAATGCTTCTCATCATTTCCCATCCATTCGAATTTTTATTACATCACTTCAGTCTGATTTGCTTTCAAGTTTAAGAAACATATGGCTATCTCATAAGGGACTTAAAGAATGGTTAGAGTGGTAAAGCAATTTTGTGATAGATAAAGTTTTGTGATATTCTGATGAACAAATGAGGAAGTTGATCTTTAAACTGGATATTTGTGGTGGAAAAGAACTTTCGTGTAGATTTCTTCCTAAGGAAATGCTGTCAAATTTAACATGCTTGGTCCTCACCTGAATATGCTTTCTGCGCAAGTGTCACATCCAAATTTTGATAGACTGTGAATGTTATTCCATGCTTCTCAAGCATATGCTCCAACATTATATCTTTAAGTAGGGGATTGTAATAGGAGATTTTACCATTGGGTTACTAACGGTGGAAGGCAAAGGAATGGTTTCACTTTGATGCTTTTATCAGGAAGTGTGAATTTTATTCTTTTTGGTTTTCTGATAATGTTAATAGGTTCAGCAGGTGATTATTATTGCTAGTTATTTTGATCTTTGATTGTGACAAAATGTCAATTTTCGAAGTCAAAATAAAGGTTTTTGAGGTTTGCTTAATTGGTAATAATTTTGATTTTTTTTGCTAATTGGTGGAAGATAAGGGAAGATGTATTGGCCTTGTTTCCATAGACTTTTATTGTACTGGATTGATGAATGGTCTTTTGGATAGAATTCTTGACAAATTGACTAATCAGTCTCGGGTGAAGGCGTTTAGGGAGCACACTCGTGCCCTCTAGGTGAGTAGGAGTCATAACAATGGAGGTCCATTTTTTGAGCTTATTTTCCATTCTAGTATATGGGAGGGAGGTAGTTTGTTTACCCAATGGTGAGAAGAATAGAGGGTTGTATGTTTTGAGAGAGGTTCTTAAGACTTTACTGTAGGACGGGGGTGTGAAATACAGTGGAAAAAAAATTATGGGTAGAAACAATGTTCGACCGAGGGTTGTGTGCAGAATTTTGAGGAATCTGATGATCGAATAGGTAGGAACCATGAGGAAGATCTATTAAGTCTTATGGGATCTGATGACAATTTGTTTTTTTTTTTTGAGAAAATTAGAGAACATGAATGATGGAGGTGGTAGTTGATGAGGATTTAAATGAGGAAATCAAGTTAACTAAATCTGTTTTGAGGCATATTTTGCTGAATGAGGGCGTTGTATGTTGTGGTGATAGCTATAGGACTTAAAGAGGTGTTACCGGTATGTTCAGCACCATGGAGTTTTTGTGTAAATTAAAGGTCAATATAGAATAAGACATTTTCAATTACGGCTGAGCAGCCCAAACATAACTTACTTCAAATGACTTGAAATCAAGGAAATAATATGTATTGAAACATCTTGTGGAACTCTATGGAGTATTACCCAAAACTTATGGTTCTAGAGCCTCCACTTATATTTCTGGTATACTTTTATTCATAGTTTGGTATTTAGTTATATTGTTATTTTTATTGATGATCATCCAAGAGAGACAAGTACTTAAAAAGAGCTGCTATAAGTATTGGGTGACACCAAAATTTTTGACCACACGATGAATGGTCTCAGTAAGCATTAAATATTTCTTTCAAGTAACTATCATCTATTCACATTTTGGATTCTTTACCTGGCTTGGTTCAGGTTCTAGTGAGCATATAAGTTTTTCTTTCAATGAGTATCTCTGGTTGGTTGTGCTTCAGTTCGCTTGTTAATCTAAATCCAAGTATCTCTCACTTGTTTTTGAGTTTCTTGCACTTTAAGAAGATTGACTTGTGCTGATTTGGGAAGTTCTTTGTTAGTAAAGTGGTTTGAATCTTCAAGCTTTTGCTGCTTTGGTCATCTTCTTCAATATACTGTAAATATATGTTATACAATTGCACAGTGAGGCACTAGGGAAAATTATGACTATAAGGAACTTTAGCTAGCTATGGTTGCGGACAATGCACATAGGGATGGTTCTTTCTCTTAAACCTTTCAGGTATATAATGCAACACTTTTGACAATTGTAGCATATGAACTGGTAATTTGCTTCGATGGTTATTTAGAAAAATAATATTCGTAATGAACATTGCTTTTATTGGATGAGCAGCATCTTAGAGAAGAATTTTAATTTTAAGTGATTTTAATAACAAGGAACTTTGTTGTCTAGTTAGAAAATTTGAGAATATGGAAAACCAGTGACAAGTTTCCTAATTGCTTGATGCAGTCACCTTTGAGAAACTAATATGATGAGCCTTTGTGTGATCTATACATTGTAGTGAGATTTCTCGGGTGTTTCAGTCTGCTGTAGTTGTTTAGAGTTCCTAAGATAAACATTTTAAGTTAAGTCTCTTTAACTTGGGATAGATTCATCCTTCAAATGAAAATATGAGGTCATATGGACCTTTCTAGCTTTTACAATATTGAAATGGTGAATCTTGTAAGTATCTAGGTAGAAAGGTTTATGCATGGTTACTTGAACACCGTTTAGGAGTAAGAACGTCTGTAAATGAAATTTTGAGGTATATTGAATTGGTCGAGTTCGATGATAGTATTTTCAGATATTTGTGGTATGCGTATTAAAGACTTCAGTTTTGATTTTCTACAATGCTTTGTCGCAGATACAAGGTGGAGGTCTGTTCCAATTATTGTTGAGGAATGTGTTAATCGAGAAAGTGTTACTCCTTTTATATCCAAGGTTTCAAGGTTTTAGAACAAACAAGGTGATTCAGAAACTATTGATTTTTGTGATTTAATTGCTACAATTTGACAAAGGAAATTAAAGGAATCTCAATCTCAAGGAATACCACCTATCAACTACTCATATTGGAATAAGACAAGTTTTTCTATCAATACTTTGGGAGATACTATAGAGTATGATAATGTATTTGTAGTTTGAAATTAGGGGATTGGAGACTTTGTTATCAATATGGTGGCGAGTGTAGGTGATAAGCGTGCATACATATATACAATGTATTAAGATATCATGATTTGCGAGTAAGCAATTACATAGCTGTAAATGAGAATAAGAATAGGTTTAGGCGCTTAAAGATATATTGCTTGGGGGGTTGAACAAATCAAAATGAGATATCTAGGAAATTTCAAAAGGACAACCAAGCACTTGTACATTTGAGACGAGAGTAATTTCCTAAGAGACTTATCACAAACTAAATTTTAGGAAATTTGGGAGACCGAAGAAACTAAAGCAAAAAAAAAAAAAACAATACCCCTATTTGTTTGATGTATAAACTTCATTTTTATAAATTTCGAGAACGAAATTTGTTTTTAGAGGATTAAGAGTTGTAATACCGAAAACTTGATGTCGAATGTTTTGTAAACATTTCTATAATAAAATAGAAAATTTTGAAATTTTATTGATTTTCGATTTTGGGGTCTTAATTTTAAATTTCTGGTATATTTGAAATCACCGTGTCCGCGAATAGTAATAAACCTCATTTTATGAAAAATTTAAATTTTAGAAAGAAATGGGGGTGAATATGTATATAATTGTTTATTTACTTAAATATAAATATATATATTATTAAAACAAAAAAAAAAGAAGAGAAGATGCTGCGTTTCAGAGTGAAACGCCGCATTCCCTCCCAAATCAATTAGGGTTGGAAAACCCTAATTGATTCTCTCCCTCTCTCTTCCTCTCCTTCGTTCGACAAAGCACCCCTACCCCCTCTCCCTCTCGCAATTTCTCGGCCCTCTCCGCCGCCCTCTCCACCGCCAACCACCATCTCCACCAAACATCACCACCGCCATCGCCGTGATCTCTCTCTTTCCCCTTCTTACCTCACTGTTTCTCTCTATCTCTCCCTAACTCACTCACTGTTTCTCTCCCCTCTTGCGATCTCTCTTCGCCATCGATCGATTACCCCTTTTGCTGCCGCGAACAGTCGGGTTCCGGCCACCCTACGCGACCACCGTGAGCCACCATCTCTCAATCTCGCTCTGTCTCACTGTCTCTTCGTCTCTCTCGCGCCATCTCTCTGTCTCTCACTCACTCGTCTCTCCCTCTGTTTCACTCTCTGTTTCGTCTCTCCCGCGCGCAAATGGAGTTGCTCTTCGTCTCTCTCGCACGCGACGGCAGAGATCTTTGCCCTCCCACTCCACTGCTCACTCGTGCGGTGATTCCTAAGAGTAGCTCGCTCCTGTCGAGAGCCCTCACTGCAACCCACCATCGAGGCTCTGAAAACCCTAGACTGCAACCCACTTTCCTGCATAGATAAGGTTCGGTCCCTAACCCAAATTCTAGGGTTTTGAAATTTTCTTAGGAAATAGCTTTAAATTATTGAAATTTACTTTAAATTGGGAGTTTTGCAGGTCTGAGAATGGACTGAGGAGACTTCTGAGCGAGGATTGCGAACCGCGAAAAACCCTAGGTGAGGGATTTTTAATCCCTTAAAGAATTCGAATTAATTTTTGTTGAATTTAGGTAGAAATTATATATATATTCTAAAATATGTTAGACTCGTAAGAAATGTCTTTTCCTAAGAGTTGTATGAAATTATTGAGATTAGGTCTAGAATTCGATACAAATTTGACTGCGAAGCATGATAGAATGTCGTAGATAGTATTAGAGTTTTGTTTGATTGATTTGCATAGTTTTCCTTGAGATTTGAATTGAAGTTGGAATGAATTAAATTAAGATTATGTAATTCGGGAGAAAATTGGTAAAATTGAGGAATAGTGTAAATTTAAAGTCGTCGGTGATTTGAAATGATCCTAAATTGATGAAATGAAAGTGTAAGAATGTGGTTGTGCAAATTTAAGCTATTTTAAATAAAAGGGAAATTTGAAAACCCTTTTATAGAACCTTATTGATGATTATTCGTGTTGATTGGTCTAGGTTGACCTTTGGAGACTCAAGGGGAGTCTTTTTGAGTTGATTTCGGAAATAGGGAGTGGATACCCTCCCTAGAGGTGAGTGGACGGTTCATTGTGTTCGTAAATAAGAAACCTGTTTTAAAATTGATTTAAAAATGATTTTTGAAATATTTTTACATGTTTTATATAAATTGTTTTGTGATTGTGAGCTGTCTGAACTGGATTGTGTAATACGAATGCATCCATTGTGTTTATAAATGTTTTTTGTGCCATGTGATATTTGATATTGCTCTATGAACTGCTTTGGCATGATATTATGGATTATTTATTGAAAATCATGGCACATTGTTGAGAAATTGATTGATTGAGGAATGAAGGGTGTCGTAGATAACTATAGTCATATTCCCACCACGGAGCGACCCGACGGGGTGACGTGGGTTGGGGTTTGGATGTGCGGGGGACTTTGACGTCCCTCCCTCTGTCGAAGTCGTACTAGATCTGGTGCACCCCGGTGATGTACGAGCCAACGCCAAGGAAGGGGGTTTGTTTTGAGACATTGGATAGAAAAACCCTTGGCGGGCTTTCGTCTGGGTTTGGCCGCCCTAAGACAAAAATGTTTTTCGATGGAACCCCAAGATTTTCTGAAAAGATAATTGACATGGATGCATATTTGTGAAATGTGATTTATTGAAATGGTTTTATGTATATGAAATGATTTACGAGATATGCTTTGACTGCCCCACATTCACCCCTTGTTTATGAACACAATTGCACCATTGCACTCCACTCACTGAGTATTCCCCAATACTCACCCCCCTCTCTCTACCTTTTTCAGAGGAGATTTAGTTGGGAGACTACTCGACGGAGCTTGCGCAGTATTTTTGTGGATTGTATAGGTATTTAGCTCATGCAGGATTTTTGGAGATTTATAGCGCTCAAACCATGGAAAGGGAAGTCTGTACATTCCATGCTGTGCAGATTTTATTGCTACTGGCTGAGTTGTTGGCAAGTATTGATAAAATTCGACGATTTTTTATTTGTTCTTTATTATTTTGATTACTCTATTTTTGAAAAACTGTTTATATCTGTACTGGGATATTTGGACTGTAAATCTTAATTTCGATGTTTTTTCTTTGATTTTGTGAAGTTCTGTACAACTCATACTGCTAGGATTTTACCGACACTGGATTGTTTTCCTCGGGTAAGTGTTGGTAAAATCCGACGGCTATGTTTTGGGATTTCTTATTTGTTACATGCTTTCTGAGTGGCCAGAATGGTTACGTCGCATGCGTGCATGTACAGGTTCCCACTCCCCGTTGTGTGTTGCTGTTTACTCGTGCATGTACAAGTTCCCACTCCTCGATGTGTGCTAATGTATGATTGCATGTACAGAATCTCACTCCCCGATGTGTGTCAATGTGTGTTTGTACGTCCAGGAATGAGGTGGATGAGCTCCTTGCATGTGTAATGATTTTGTGATTTCTTGTTTTTGAAGAGTTTTATACTTTTGATGATTTATTGTGAATTTGATAACCTTGCGGAGTCCCGGTAGATGGGAAGGTTTTACCCATGTACCGAGACGACGCAGCGGTTGTCGCGTGGTCGATCCGAGGATCGGGGCGTGACACCCTGAATAGCTTCCCATTCAGGGGATTTGACTTCACGGATGAATCTAGCAGTCAATAACTTCTGAACTTCTTTTTGTTTGGAATATTGGTGTTTGAGGGTAAACATCCTCTTTTTTTGTTTAACAAGCTTATATCTGGTATTGGCTGTCAACTTGTGGACTATCACTGAATGGTGAATACCTGGCATGTCCTCTGGAGACCATGCGAAGACTTTCGAGTCTCGTCATAGGCAATCAGTAGTTGCCTTTCGTAGGGGTGTTGGTAGATTAGCCACTGTGTATGGTCTGGCTCGAGACACCAGTTAAGGAAATCTCAATTACCACTTCCACGGGCTTTGGTTTGGTCATTGATTCGACATCATCACGGAACTCTAGGATATCAATTGGAAAGTTCTCTTGTCTTCCTTCAACTAGAAGAAGAGTATAGAGGTCGGGTTTGCTACAGAGAATAGCGATTCTTTTTTGTGTTTTGAACTTGATCTTCATGTGTTTCGTATTGGGGAGTGCATCTAGTTCATCCAGACTAGGACAACAAGAATAGTGTCGTAGGGCAAAAATAACTTCACCACATGAAAGATGACTTTAGCGGCCACATGGTTGGGAGGGGTTCTCAAGGTTAAGGTGAGAGGGATAACACCTTCTGGATAAATGCATTCATCATAGAGTCCTTTGAGGGATTCTGTAAGATGTTAAAGGTGAGTCGAGTTGAGACCTATTAGTTGGAAGGCATTCCAAGTGAAGAAATCATAGTTTGATCCTTGATCAACAAGAACTCTTTTAACAACCAAAAACTCCATCCTTATGGTAATAACTAAAGGGTTATTGCGATTAGAGTCAACTCCAATTAATTTTTTGTCAAAGCTAATGATTTGCCTTTCTCTTTTGATTCCTGTCATATTTTGAGTAGAAACAAGGGGCAGATGGTATGTTTGTCTAAAGAGCCAGTCTATTTCTCACGGATGGCATGAGATGGGTTTTGACTCCACAAATTCCAACTCCTTCAACTTAATCGGCTACACCTAGAGATGTTTTGAAACCTGTAAAAGAGTGCCGAAAGGTGTTCCGACGAAGGAGACTACGACGCTCAAGTCAAAAAAAACGATTTTTGATTGAAATGAAACAGACAGAGTATGAGTGAGAGAGAGAGAGAGAGAGAGAGAGCTGAGGGTTTGTGACTTGTGTGTCTAGTGTTTTGTGTCAAAAGTATACTTGGGTTTCGGTAGGCCGACTGCTTTTATATGTAGACCTCTTAAGAGCCATATATATTTGGAGCGTTATAATCCAGTTTTCTTGCAAGTGTCTCGGCGAGTCTCAGAACTCTCATAGTCAAATATTCTGAAAAAAAAAATTTAAAATTCTTATCGTTTGAAAAGTCTACCTTACCGAGAATATTTGTTCCTTATCAATTAGATTCTAAAGATTTTCTTCCTTATCTAGAAGATGTGTTTCATAACAGATTATGAAACAAAAACTGATAAAAAAGTCAATTAAATATTACCCTTAGCTTATGAGAGCAAAACTATCGGTTCTCTAGTAGACTATCAATCATCTTCCAAGGAAAGAGAGGCATCGGATTGAGATCGCCAAATGCTTCTATGAATCGATCGGATTGCCACCGTTAGGAATTAACTAAAAGATAAGTCCTCGTTCATCCTTCGGAGATATAAATCCTTTATCGTGGTCACGCCAAACAGTTAGCCTAGTTATGGACCTTCGGGTTCTTGGGCGCTGTCCCGATGGGTCTTGGGATCATGTCCTATCAATTAGAAAAAAAAAATAAAATAAAATAAAATTCAACACCAAACTCTCTTTTAAACCCCAATCAGAGTGTTGAAAATTTATACGGTATATTTAGTGAATAGAGTTCTCAATGCCACAAGATTTATTAATTTTTCGATCAATAACTTATTTACTCCAATTATCTAAGCTTAGTTAATCAAATTTATAACCCTAAATGTATGAAAAATCGAATAACAAATAATAATGATAAGCAAAATAAATCTAGCTAAATATGGAACACTAATAATTATTCCTAAACCAATTTGTAAGATATTCTTAAATACTTATAAAGCCTAAAATTTATTTTTCATTTTTTTTTTAGTGAAATGATGCTCTAAATTAAACTAAGAAAGAATATATGAAATTAAATCCAATAACAAGCCACAAATTTCTAACAACAAGACTATGATAAATAACGTAAAAATTTCAGGTCTATAAAAAAAAATAAGGGAAATGTATAAAAATACCTGCTCAGCTATAGGTTAAATACCACAGGGCCACCGAATTTTTAAATAAAAAATTTAAATTTATTTAAAATTTTAAAATTAATTTTTTATTAATTAACTTGCAAAAGCTGAACTTCAGTTCGAACGTGAATTTCAATTCGAGCCTCCAACAAAGTCCAAATGAAGCATCGCAGCTGTCACCTGAATCTTGATACCCAATTTGATGCATTTCATTTCCTGGAACTTTTTGATGACGTCATCCTCGGCCATGATGAAAATTCTGACTATCATGGTTGTCAATTAAACCAAGAGACAGAAAGAGAGTAGTAGGGGTAGGGTTTGTTCAATTTACCATCTGCTTCTACCGACCTTCATCACCATCGCCCGCTCATTCATCACTGAATTCATAGCTACTCAATCGCACTTTAGGGCGGAGAATCGATGAAATAGAACACAGGGTGGCCGACTGAAGACAATGGAGTCGAAGTGATGAACAAGCAATAAACCCAATGATCGAACAACGAAGTGAACAGACGGCTAAACTAAGACTTACTTATGACAGGGAAATTGAATAGCTCCAACAGGGATTATGCAAAATCAAAAAGGAAAACCGAGTTAAGATGTTAAATTTGAACAAATTCAAAGACAAATGAAAACTAAATTGGAGAAGAATCGGAAATTTTCTTTCTTTTCCTTGAGCACCTTCTTACACCCGATTCCCCAACCCTCAGGGTTAGATTTTATTTCATTTCTCTTCAATTCTTGGAAGATCTTTGTCTCCAATTTCTGGCCAGATTTGCAAAATCCTGCTGAAATTATGGTTCTCTTCGATTGCGTAAAGAGGCTGTCTCTTGATCATCCCAAATTTCCGGCCAGATTTGGTCCATGGCTTCACTTATTGGGCTTGTCGTTCTCCTTCATTGTGGGCTGAAATTTGGGCTAAGTTGAGTTATCTTTGGACTTGTTCTATTGACCTCAGGTCATTTCAACTTGGTCTGAATTTGAAATTGAGCCTTTAAATTGACTCTTTACTTTAGTTTTAGGCTAAATTTCCTAATTTCACCTCTATTTTAATATGAAAGTATAATTAAATCTATGTATGAAAAACACTTACCATTTACCCATTCGTACTTTTAATGTTATATTCATATAAAATTCTGATTCATTAGGGGCTTAAATGTTATATATATGGGTTGATACTCCGTGAAAATTTAAGAAGATTTGATTGTAGTACCTTTTCGGTTAAAATTTGATTTGATCACCAAAGTGCTATATTTTTAACTATCATGGGATATTGAAATATATTCACCTCTCGAGTTTAAACTAATCGAAGGCAGGTGAACACTGCCTAGAGTCAGAGATAACTACAAGTTAACCTCTGAAATGTCAAAAAACTTTACCTAGCATGCGAGAGGTACATGTACAAAGTAAACAACAACAGAAAGCTAAACTTCTGAGTATAGATGAGGAAACCAAGACTTACATCTCCACTAGAATTTGGAGTTCCTATGTGATTAGTTGAGATCAAAATTCTAGTCCCCTTTCTAAGTAAAAGATGAGTAAATAAAAAGTGGAAAAGTGAAGCTCAGAAAGAAATAACAGTTCCTTTTCTTAGAGTAGATTAATAATTTAACTCAACGAGCATACTTATTATACTAGACATCTAAGCAAGTGAGGTTTCAAACTAATTAATCTCTTTCTCTTTTACTTTTCTCATTCTTGTTGTCTATATATTTTCATGCATGTACATATATATTCATAATTGATGACGATATAGATTGAATTATAATTGTCGTGTTTCACGCATAATAGCTGCCTTATGTAACATGCATGTTATACATGCCTCTTTTTTGATATCCCTTAGTATTATTTACTCAATCTGTGGTTCGTTGACTCAAGCTTAACATTTCAGGTATATCGAGAGTCAAGCGAGGATATTCAGGAAGTGGATTTCGGGTTTAGGGACACCATATCTCTTGCTGTCTTTTCTATTTTGGCCGCATTATGTATTGCTTCTCTAAGTTGGTTTATCCTACATAATGTATTTGACTTGATAAGCATGTAATAATGAACCTCGTATTGTTTCTTCTTTGTTTTGGTTTGTGTTAGGGCTAGATGCCTTTATTAGTGTTTAATATTTGTGTTTGAAACCATAGATGAGTTAAATTTTGATGATTTTGGCGTGACAAAGGTTGTCACTTTTTTGTTAATATACGTAGGGCTATAGTGATGGTAAATATGATTAATGATTAAATTGGTTATGGTCAAACATTATTTGTACATACGATGTGCTCCTCGATACTATGGCATTAAGTCCAACTTGAGATGTTAAACTGTTATAAGTTTTAGGTTGTTTATGGTAGATCTGATGGCTAGATTTATCTAATTTAAAGGGGAACTCTACCCGATATATTCTAAAAAATAAAAATTTCATTTGTAATAATTCATATAAGATTAAAATCAACTTTAAGTGCAAAATGACATAAAATAGAAAATTTCAATGCTAACAGGGATCTGCTCATTTCTTGGCGCATACAAGAAGAACCCACATTTTACCTTCTCCTCCCCTTACTCCTCCTTGCTGGTGCTTCTATTGAATCCTACCTTACTTCTATTGAATCCTACCTTAACCTAACAGTTTGTCCTCTGACAGACCCACAAATCACATAGCTAACTAGCTAATAACATTAATCCAATCCACTCAACCACATAGACAAAACCGTGTAGAAGGAGAAAAAACAACAGAGCTTATGCCTAAAACCTAAAGTTCACAAGAAAAGGGAAAAATTAAGGAGTTGTCTTTGGAATTCCACAAATTAACATCAAAGAGAATTTAATTATTGTCTATGCTTACCTCTCACCCTTGCTCTTTTTATGAAGCAAAAACCACCTTCACTTTATAGTGCTCTCCTTCGGCAGCACGATAGCAAGCCAAGCTTCTCTCTTTCATCCTCTCAAGAAGCTCTCTCTCTCTCTCTCTCTCTCTCTCTCTCGGCAAACAAAAACAGCAGCACTTCACAAGCTACTGTCACTCTCCCTTTCCTCTTCCTTTTTTTTGAGCCATGTGCAATCCATCATTACGCTAGCAATTTTTTTTCTTTTTTAATGCAACAATCCACAAGAAATCAAAGCATTAAATGCTTTGAAAAACATGACACTTCCATTCTCCAAGGCCCTATGGGATAACAAAATTAAATGGGGCTAGACCAAATAGGCATTGCTATAAGCCTAACAATCTCCCCCTTTAGTCCCATTATGAGGAGATCCACGAAACACCTTGATCACTTGAACATCACCTTGACCAAAGTACTCAACCCGGCCAAGTTGCTATAGCATTCAAGCTTTTCTCTATGCATCTTGGTTAACATTTGTAGTGTTCTTGTCAGTGTGAATCTTCTTCAACACCAACATGCGATTCGCAATCAACAAGCATAACCAATGGTATCGCACATCAATATGTTTGGCTCTTACGTGGTACATGATATTCTTGCTTAGATCCAAAGCATTTTGACAGTCACAAAAATACCACACTCCTTTTGGCTCACCCTAATTCAAGAAGAAATCTTTTCATCTAAGGTATCTCCTTACTTGCTTCGTTTGTTGCAATACACTCAGCCTTTATAGTTTACAAGGCAACACACTTTTACAGGTTAGACTGCCAAAACACAGCTCCCCCCACAAAAGTGAACAAATATCTTGAAGTTGATTTTCTTCTATTTAGATTACCTACCATGTTTGTATCAACAAACCTTCTAAAAACTAGTAAGCTTATTGCCAAAACTCAAGTATAATCACAAAGTACATCTCAAGTATCTGAATATCGACTTCACTGCATCTCAGTAATCCTTTCCTAAATTAGAAAGAAATCTGCTTACAATCCCAACTGCATATGTGAGTGCCTTTACTCTTTTTCTTTTTAATTTTAATATAATTAGTTTCTTGATTTAAAAAAATTAAAATTAAAAGAGATTGATTTTTATCTCTAAAATAATGGAGAAAGAGAATTAAGTAAAAAAGATAAATTGGAATTAAGTTTAAAAATAAATTTGAAACTCTTTCAAATCATCTCAGTCCCTAAAATTTCTCTTAGATTTGACTTAAAGAGCATTGTTGATATTTTTTCCTTTTTCTCATGTCTCAATTGGAGTTAAATTGTCTCTGTGTGTGTGTGTGTGTGTGAGAGAGAGAGAGAGAGAGAGAGAGATTGGAAGTCTAGAACAAGAAATTTGGAGAAATTCTTAAGTGATTGTAATTCTTAAAATAGTTTTAGGAAAATCTAAACTTGAGAGAACAAAATTCAATCGGAGGAGTTGCTAAAATTTGGAGGAAAGAATCATTGGAATTCAGAAACTCAATCTCTTCTTATTTTTAGAGAGTTTCAAAATACCATACTTGGGTTTCGATTTCTCTATCTATAGTGATTTTTTTGGGGAGATTTTTGGACCATTATAAAGTTTATACTTTGTAGATTAATTAACCTTTAGAGAGGTAGACCCTCAAAATCATGGAGAAAAGTACACTCGAAAACCCCCTATCCACTTGGACACGAGTTTGCCTGTGCGTGTATGGCAAGTAATGCCTTGGCACCTAGAGGTAGTGTTAAGACAATATTTTCTTGAGATCATTGCTAGCCGATGGCCTTTGGTACACCTTGAACCGATGCCAAGCTTGTTACATATGTGATGTGTTATGTGTTTGAATATGAACTAACGTGGATTTCCAAGTGTTTATTTTTATTGAATCTTATGGACCATATTTTAAATATGAACTGTCATGCAAGATTTTTTTATTATTAATTTTTATGCAGATCTTGATGCACTTGAAAATAAATCTCGTCATGAGCCTAGTAATGCTTACTGAAATTTTTTTGACTAATGTTGTTTTCTCATATTTTTTAAGTGAGAATTAGTTCATAGTTGACACCCTTTTCCGATCATTCATCCAGTCAATGTTGAGCTCGGGTGGGATAGCTCCATGGAGGCTATGTTATTTGCATGAGAGTATCTGATCTTTAGGATGTCTTCTCTCATATTTCATTTATTTTGTTAAAAAAAATATAGTTCAAATCAATTTATTCAGTTCAATATTTTGTTTTATTAATTTAGTTACACTGACTTTAAATTTGGAAAAACTTGACTTAGTCTATTCATTTGTTTTGATTAAATTTTTTATTTTTTTCCGTTGTCCATTATATTATTTGTTTATATTCTAAAATGTCTAGTTAGGCTGTTAATGGTGTTAATCGGTTCAATAACCTCTCGATGCCTTCACATCAATAGCACCCAATGTGGAGGTGTTACAAGGGTTGGTATTAGATCCAAGTCTAGTCGAGCTTAAAGGGGTAAAGACTCTTTTCTCATTTTACCTCATTTCTTTTTACACTCTTCCTAATCCATTCCTTATTCATGCATGTGTACATGCCTTCTCGTCACACTAGTGCAGGTTGTAGGCCACAATCTGACAGCTATGTCAATAGACTGGCACTTTGTTTGTTCCCAGTAGATAGGTGAATTTTGAGAACCATCACCATTTATGGCTTTCCTATATTTATACTTATAGATTATTAAGCCACCCATTCTTTTATATCTACGCCTCTTACCTAACGAATAGTGTCCTTACTCTTTTTCATTCTCAATTTTTATGTGATTATTTTCTTGATTCAAAAAAATAAATAAAATTAAAAGAAACAGATTTTTATCCCTAAAATCATAGAGAAAGAAAGTTGAGTTAAAAAGATAAATTGGATTTTAGTTAAAAAGATAAATATAAAATTCATTTTAAACATCCTAATCTCTAAATTTTCTCTTAGATTTGAGTTAAAGAGACTGGCTAAATTTTTCCTTTTCTTTTGTTTTTTTTTTTCAGGTCTCAATTGGAGTTAAATTGAGGGAGGGAGGGGGAAGAGAGAGAGAGAGAGAGAGAGAGAGAGAAGAGAGACATAGAGATTGGGAGTTTAAAACAAGAAATTTGAGAAATTGGGAGTTCTTGCTCCTAAAATAGTTTTAGAAAGATTTAAACTTGAAAGAACAAAATTGAATAGGCAGAATTGTTGAAAATTAGAGGAAAAGCTTAACGGAATCTAGAAATTCAATCTCTCCTTTTTTTTTGGATAGTTTCAAGGTACCATATTGGGTTTCAATTTCTCTCTCTCTATAGTAAATCTTTTTCTAAGATTTTTAGACCATTATAAATTAATACTTGGTAGGTGAATTATCTTTTAGAAATCTAGACCCAAAACTCTCAAAATTATAGAGAAAAATGTATTCGAAAACTCCCGATAATAAATTGAAATAATCTAAATTTTTAATTTTATTTCGAGTA
Organism: Dillenia turbinata; assembly: GCA_037126225.1. Lineage (NCBI taxonomy): Eukaryota > Viridiplantae > Streptophyta > Magnoliopsida > Dilleniales > Dilleniaceae > Dillenia > Dillenia turbinata. The sequence goes on from JBAMMX010000009.1 coordinate 13,477,913, forward strand.
GCTAAATTTGATAGTTTATAACTTTCTCGTATGAACTCCTTTTTCTATGGTTCTTATACCATTTTAAAGTTTATATTTCATAAAATAATTTATCTTTAGAAAGTAGACTCAGAATTTTATCATATGGAGTCAAAAATTAAGTCGAATATCCACTGTCAACCATATGAAAATCAAAAAATAGAATCAGAGCATACTCTAAACTCGATTTTTTGATGACCTGGTGTTGTTGTCGATGACTTCAATCAATCCTAGGATATTGTTATGCTTCTTCCTTTCAACCTCCAGGTGTTGGTTTCCTCTTTGCAGCATTGGATGACCGTGAAAAATAGCAATCAAATTAACTAAAAACCATCCTAGAAAGCTTAAATCCCACATTGGATAGGAGTTTCTACCATAATATGTATATATACCAATTTTTGCAACCTCATGTCATAGCCTTTATGACACGTGGGCTAGTTGGCTTTTTTACACGATGGATTCGAGACCCGAAAATACATGTAATCCATATGGCAGAGACCCAAAGATTAACCAATCCCAGAGGGATACATGACAATAATTGGCCACGTGAGTGGTGACTTGACCCAAACCAAGCATTGAAAAGGTGACACGTGACAAAGTGTATCACATGACAATATATTGAGTGGCCATGTGTAGTTCATTTGGCTGAACTATACACTTAGATCAAATGGATACTCACACTTGGCATAGGCAGCCATATGGCAAGATTTGTTTCTTTAGATAAAAATCTTATATTTTCTATCTTTTTTGCTAGGAATTTCTAAGCCTAATCGAATAGAAGACCAGGCAGGGCCTAGCCACTCATAGACATCTTTGGTCATCTTTGATTTTTACCTTAATCACAGTTTTTATAAATTGTTTTTCTAAAAATGTTTCAAAACATGGGATGCTTGTAAATAACTAATTAAAATTATTATTTTTTATTTAATTTTGATTTACTATTAATATTTTAATGTGATTTGCTTTTTATTTATATAAATGTTTTGAAAACTATGATGATGATTGCCAGTTGTATATCAAATAATACCAGATCTTTTTATGATCATGTGAAATCTTAAAATTTATCTATTTTGATATATGTTGAACTTTGGATGACATGTTGCATATGGTGTGATCTTATTCGGGAGTGTTATATTGTTTGGGAGTATGAACTAGTTATCTTTTGGTTATACAGAAGGTCTTATGGTTTAGATTTGGATATTATGAAGGATCTAAACGTGTGTCCGCCTGCACGCATATGGTATGAAATGCTTTGATACCAAGAGGTAGAGAGAATATATTACTTTTGTGAGATCATTATTAGCCGATGGCCTTTAGCGTGCTTTGGAACGGCCACAAGCCTGTTATGTATTCTAATATCGACTGGCATAGATTTTAAAGTGTTTATTTTTATTGAACTTCATAGATCGCATTTTTAATATGAAATATCATGAATGCATTTTTTTATTATTGATTTTATATGGATTTTGATTCATTTAAAAATAAGTCCCGTTGTGAGTTTGGTAATACTCACTGAGACCTTTTTGTCTCACATTATTTTCTCGTGTTTCCTAGGTGAGGATTAGTTCATGATTTATACTTTTCTTCGATCGTTCGTCTAGTCGACATTGAACTCATATGGGATGGAGTTTGGATCTCTATAGAGGTTAGGTTATTTGTATACGAGTATTTAGTCTTTAAGATCTCTTCTCTCATACTTTGTTTATTTTAGAAAAAAATTTGTAGTTTGAGACAATTTATTTGGTTCGATATTTTATTTTGTTAATTTAATTAGATAGACTTGGAATTTGAGAAAATGTGACTTAGTCTATTCATTTGATTTGATCAAACTTTTATTTTATAAATTATTCTTGACTTTTCGCCATTTGTTATATTATTTGCTTATATTCCAAGGTGTTGTGTTAGGTTGGTGATGGTATTAGTCGATTTAGTAATCTACCAATGCCTTCACACTCGTAGCACCATAGGATGGGGTTGTTACTGCATGAGCTATAATAGGTCATTGGCAAACCATAAGATATATCGATGAATTAACTGCAAAGGAGTAAGGAATAGTTGACATATTATACTTTTCTTCTTCAATTACATGACAAGACTCTTACTCAACTTGAAATAATTAACAAGTGGCAATTTGACCTCACATATTATATATTGAACCATTTAAGCACAAGTTCAATATACTTTTCCCATGATAACTACAACATTCTAGCTTTCCTATCTTGATTATATTCATTTCCTAAATCTGTTTATTGGACCTAAATCCTTCACTTCAAATGACCTAAACAAATCATTTTTCAACCTGTTAATTATCTCAGCATCTTGTCTCACGATCAACATAATCATCAACATATAACAAAAGAATAATGAAGTTGCCATTAGGGAATGATCTCACATATACATAGTAACCTACATCTATTCTTTTAAAGAAATGTTCCATTATAAAAGAATCAAACTTCTCGCACTATTGCCTCAGAGCTTGTTTCAAGCCATTCAAACTCTTCTTCAATTTGCAAACCATATCTCATCTTGTTCACTTCAAAACTCTCTGCCTAGTTTATGTCTATCTCTTTATACAAGTCACCATGAAAGAAGGTAGTCTTAACTTCAAGTTGCTCAAATTCAAGATTCAAACTTGCTATCAATCCTACTACAACTTGAATGAAACTTATCTTCACAACCGAAGAAAAGCTCTTATCAAAATCTATGCTCTTTTCTTGAACAAAGCCTTTCACTATCAAACGAGCTTTGTTTCTTACTAGTTTTCCCCATCTTTATTTAGTTTGAACAATCATTTGTTCTTTAGTGGCCTTTTACCATTTAAGAGCTCAACTTGCTTCTAAGTGTCATTTTTCTACAAAGAATTTATCGCTTCTTGCATTGTACCAATCACTGTTCCATATTAAGAGTAGAATGGACATCTTGGAAACTCTACGGCTTGCTCTCATTAGCAAGAAAAATATATTCAGAACTAAAGTACCTCATGGATATTCAATGCCCTCTAGTAGATCACATAAGCTGAGAACCCGCACTCTCTCGTAAAGGAGGTTGCTCCCCTTACTCTATACCTACTACATTTGGTTGTGCCATGTCATCACTGGCATCTGATCTATTACTAACTGTGGCTAGTTCATCTACATCCCAAACTCTATCCCCTCTGTATCTCTACTATCCGTGACACTTCTAGGTGGAACTGTTGCTGGTATCTCATCATCATACTCACTAACACCTCATGATGTTTTCACTTTCTTTTCATAATAAGCTATAGTTTGTTGTTCATGAAAAATCAAATCTTTGCTCTTAACAAACTTCCTTTACTCTGGATCCCATAACCTGTAACTAAATTCTTCATATTATAATCAATAAACAAACAAAGAGTAACTTTACTATCTAACTTTGACCTCTGCTCTTTTGGCACATGCATGAAAGCTTTACACCCAAAGAACTTCAAGTGAAAATATGAAGTATCTTTGCTTGTCCATCCTTTTATGGAATGTCAAAGCCTAAGGGAATGGGATCTATTGATTCGATAAAGATGAGGTAACTACTTCACCCTAAAAGGATTTTGGCAATTTAGTCATTCTCATCAAGTATCTGACTCTCCATAATGGTGTGATTCGTCGTCTCAACTATACTATTGTGTTGTAATGTCCTAGATTTTGGCTTCTCATACCTTATCTCATACTTTGAATAGTAAGTTTTAAAATCATTAGAGTTGTACCTTTTCAAGGATAGAACCTGACTTTTGTTTCTCAATAAAAGCACCCACACCTTTTGTGAAGTATATCAATAAAAGTAACAAAATATCTATTTCCATCAAGGGACTCAACCACCATGGGACCTTTTCTTTCCTCTTAAAACAAATGTGGAAAAAAACTCTACGATACTTACTATATAAATAATGATCACATTAGTTTAGAGAAATACCTTTGGTTGAAGGAATGAAGGACTGCTTTGCGAAAAGTTTTAATCCTTTCTCACTCATACATCCTAGCCTCTTATGCCAGAAGTTTGGTGAAGCATCATCCTCAACTGTATTTGCTTGGCCATTACATACTCTCAACCAAGTTTTATACAAGCAGGAACACAGTTTTCTCTCTGCAACTAACAAACTCCCATTGAGAAGCTTCCATTTCCATTCTATTGTTGACTCTCATATACTTTCTTGTCAAATACATTAACTAAAAGCAAGTTTATCCTCATATGTAATATGTGTCTGATATCCCGCAAAGTCAACATATAGCCAGTACTAGTGTCGATAGCAATATCACCAATTCCTATAATTTGTGACACACTTACATTTTCCATATTGGCAACCCCAAAATTACATTCTTAGTAAGTTTTAAGCAACTCCATTTTGGGAACACAATCATATGCCATGTCAATGTCCATAATCCACCTAGTTAATGGATCCTCCACAAGGTTACAGTTCCTATATATACACAGTAGGGACTCAATCTCTTCGTCAAAACCAACCACTGCAGTATTGTTATCTTCTAAAGGTTCTTGCTCTTTTTATCTTTCTTCTATTACTTCAAGATTCGACAATTCCGTTTGATGTGACTATTTTTTTCTTTTTGTTTTTTACAATAGTAACACTTTACTGACTCCTTGGAGTTGGACCCCATTTTAGACTTACTGTGCCCTCCGAAATCTTGGTCTCTACTCTTATTTTTACCCTATTCTCTATGACAAGAGTTTAACTATTTACATATTCCATATCCCTCTATCTTGTTTCTTCATTGAACATACTATCCTTTATCATCCCTAATGTCAAATTGCCATTAGAAGTCAGATTAGTCACAATCATAGCTAGTGTTTCCCAACTATTGAACAAAGAACTCAAAAGAAGTAAAGCATGTACCTCATCAATCAAGTTAATTTCCAAGGTGATCAACTAGTTCATCATATCTTAAAAGTTACTAATGTGCTCAAAAATAGGATGTCCCTAGTTAAATTTTCATATTCGCAAGCCCTTTAATCAAAAAAGCTTTATTCAGTGCGGTCTTCCTCTAATATAGTGTAGCTAGCTTATTTCACATAGACTTGGCACTAGTTTCCATCATTACGTGATGAAATACACAAAATCAACCCACTTTCTAATGGTGCCCATGCCTTTCTATCTAATTTTTTCCAATCCACATCTTTCACAGTAGATGGCCATCCAAAATCACCCAATATTGGATCATGCAAATCTTACAATAGATAGTCCTCCATCATTGCTTTCCAAATCGAATAATTTGAAACTGTTAATTTCATCATGGAACTAATATCCCGATCAGTCTCCATAATTCAAAAGCAAATTAATCTTACTCTGGTACCAGTTGTTGGACCTCTAACAGAGTAATAAAACTAGCACAATAGAATTCCTACAAACAAACAGCCAACCAGCCAATAACAATAATCCAATCTACTCAATCAGAAAAATAAAACAGATATTGCAAAAGGATAAAGAGAATATAGGATACAAAATTTATGTGGTAAAATCCTCCAGTATGGAGGAAAAATATCACAGGTAAACAAGATAAAAATTCACTATAAAAAATAAACAATTATAGAGAGTCAATTTTCTAAATTTATGTCCAAAACACAAGGTTCACAATAAAAGGGAAAAATTACAAGGAATTGTACCTCTTTGGAATCCCACAAATTAATACCAAAGAAAATCCAGTTGTTTTATATGCTCATCTCTCACCTTTGTTCTCTTTATGAAGCGAAAATCACCTTCACTTGATAGTGCTCTCCTTCAGCAACACAGCAGCAGGCCAAGCTTCTCTCTTTTATCTTCTAAAGAAGTTCTCTCTCTCTCTCTCTCTCTCTCTCTCAGCAAACAAACATAGTAGCATTCCACAAGCTACTGTTACTCCCCCTCTTTTTTCCCCTTTTTAGCCAGGTGCAATCCATCATTACAATAGCATTTTTTTTTAATGCAACACAACACAAGAAATTAAAACATTAAATGTTTTAGAAAATTTGACACTTTCATTCTCCAAGGCTATATGGGACAAATAATAAACGATGGACCAAATGGGCTCTGCTGTAAGCCTAACACTAACCACAAGGGCAAAGATGTACTAAGGTGGGTCAAAAGTAAAAGTTGAACTCTTGATGTAAATGAAAATTCATGATTCGGTTGATTTAATAACAATATATTAATGCAAGCCAACTATTGGCGTTTCAATTGATCCAAAATCCTTGTTAATCATATGGATTTTTTATAATTTTTTCATCCACTTCCTTCCCGTGATGTAAATTCACTAAATAGTGGCCTCGTCATAAAAAATCTATTCATAAAATATTTCAAGGAGATTGATTGCAATAATTGTTAGATTAATTCCAATAATTTTTATTTGATTGTAATAATTGTTTTGTTTTGCTTCTTTTCTTTTAGTTTAGCGGTTTGTACCAACGTTGGTTGGCTCAGTTAGAAAGAGAGTTGAGTTTCGTTAATCATGGTTGTCCTTATAGGTATAGAAAAAATCACGTTGGAAGAGCCCCCTCCGAATGAGGACCCGACCGCGGCTCGGCCTAGATTAGTTAGAGCGAAACTCTGGATACTAGGCGGTGGACCAAGTCCAGGACACTAAAAAAAAAGTTTAGCGGTTTGTAACATCTAAAGTTATCTGCTTGTTGGCTGATCAATCTCGTATAATTTTTTGTATTTCCAAGAGGACAATCTATTGGTTACAACTCTTCTCTTTTAATTTGGTGATCCCGAATTCAAATTCCAGTATAATCCAAAAAAAAAATCTCGTATAATTTTTGCAGCTCCTTATAGTTTAAATTATGTTTCTATTTTACAATTTATTATTAGATCCATGACATTTATTAGACATTGCAATTTGAGGCACTATTACACAATTTTCTTTTACTATTTTCGTACTCTTAAAATGCCAAACTCTATTATTTAAACAAATACTCACAAGTTTCATTATCTGAACTTGTTTCTTCCAAGTACCACCATTAAGAATGGTCAACTAGCCAAAATGAGTTTTCCCTCAAAGTTGCTAAGATCACAATTCACACAAATCACAAGTTCAAACAAATGAAGTCAAGTATAGGAGACAATGTTATTCATGTTGTTGGCATCACTCCAAGAATTATATATAATTAATTACTATGAAATTTAATTCAATGCTCAAAGAAATCAAACATGGTTTAAAATCCAATGCAGATAATAATGTTCGTAAATTAATGCCTTTTTGCTTGAACCAATCAACTTTAAATTGTAGTCCAACTTTCTTTCTGCTTAAACTAATTAGCTTTCAAAATAATATTTTATTGTTTAGATGAACTGAACGTCTGAACCAATGTCTTTCAAAGGAATAAAAAAGATGTTTGTGCTTGGAATTCGTGATAATTCTTAAGGAGACCATTTGAATCTATGCCCCAATATGAAGCATGATTCTTCTATCCCTAGTTAGCCTAGTCTCAAGGAGGACCACAATTTGTGCCACCATTGGATTGGATTGTAGGTTTAATATATTCTATTTTTTATTGTGCAAGTTTATCATTTTTTTTCTAAATTTTTGTTTTTCTACTTTTGTATTTTCATATTTGGATGAGAGTGAGGGCTGTTGTTAAACTATTGGCTCCAAAGTTACTGCAAGTTAACTAAGCAACAAAAATGACTGGATATGCCTTCTACCTAAAACGCAACCAACACACAAGCCCAGTTCCAATAATGTCTTCCATGGCAGTGGCAATGAAAAGAAATTTGTATGGATATAATCATTATTTTATCGTCTATCTAACATAATTTTCCTTGTAATTTTGTGAAGAATGTTCTTCACAATTATTCCACTAATTAAAATGAACAAATGTTGTCCACTTCTCATTGATTGAATTTCATGAGATGGATCACGTGTATTTTTATAGGAGATTTATTGTATTTTCAGATATAAAACACAAACTACTCGCAACGATGATTATGTAATTGTAACTATTTTCTAAGAAGATATATAATTTTAATAGAAGAGAAAGAGAAGTTGAAAAGTGAAAAGACAAACAAGGAAAGTTGATAAAAATGATTTAAATAAAAGTAGCTTTAACAAATTGGGTAGGCCAATTTGGATTGGAAGCCATCATATGGAGATTTAGGTAATGCCAACTCTTGATAGTGCTATTAGAGCTGCTGCCTGGAAATCATGATATGAACATGCTCTTACGCTTATAAAGCTTACTCTATCTGAATTGCTTATCCTTGTCAGCCATAACATGCACAATAAAAATATATCTTTATGGGATTTATAGGACATGGATTTTGGATTTTGTGTCCAACCAAAAGAAAAGGTTTGTTCCACATAAATGAATATTAATTTTTATTTTATTTTTCAAATCTTTCATGACAAGAATAATACGACATATATAAAATCCTTTGACATGTTACTCAACAAAGTGCAGACTACCTATTGTGTAATTTACAATTTCAATTTAATTACTCTTAAAATTCATAACAGAATACCCCATTTATGATGCAGACATTAAGGCTACAAGGAATTTATATGATTCAATTTAAATTCCAATTAGTTCGGTGACGAGAGTTCGACTTAAAAAATTAAAAAATTAGAGTCCAAGTGAATGAAGAACTAAAGGAGTCTTAATTATATTCACACAAGCTCAATTGGAAAAATAAAAGACCCCAAAACTATCCAAAACTATGGAAGAACAAAATAAAGAAAACTAGCAGTAAAGAATCATTCAAAATATAGAAAAAGATTTAGTCAAATATATTTTGACACATTTTTAGAAGTTTCTTTGACTTGGTCAAAATAATTACATTTTTTTAGTTTCTTTTTTTTATTTTTTTAGGATGTTATTTAAATTTTAGTTGTCATTTTTAGGGTTAATTCTAGTCTCTAAATATGCAATTACACATTATATAAAACAAAACTTTTGATAACTTTTGAGAGAATTAATATCAATGTGAAGTTTTCTTCACACAAATCATGTTTTTTTGAGAATTTTTTAACTTATTCAAGATAGGTGTCTTATTTAGTTCTTTAACTTTTCAATCTAGATTTTCAACCACCTAGCTTGTAGCATCATTCGATCTATTTTTTTATACCAAAGTTCTTGTTTTAGTGAGAAACAAAACTAGAGTCATATATTTTAGATTCTTCATCCTTTAGAGTAATGAGTTGAAGTCTTTATTTCCACTGGTTCAAAATTATTCATTAAAATGATTCTTAGACTATATTAACTTGTTTGTGGTTCTAAACTTTCTATATCTGTTAGGTTTATATCAATTGATATTAGAGTAATTTCGGGTTACCTTTCAAATTGTTCATTTTTGTCAACAATTTTTTTCTTTGTTCTTGTTTGTATTTTGGTTTTGAGATTGTCTTCGATTTCAATTTATTACGAAGAATAAAATTCTTCATTTGTGGATTTAATTTTTTTTCGTATCATTTACTCTTGATTTTTTTTCTCGTGCTGCAGTAATTAAAATAAATAATTGATTAAAAAATGCAGCTTCCAATTTTTTTTAAAAAATTTTTTTCAAATTTGTAATTTTTCTTATTTCTAACTTTTCTTTCCTTCTTCTTTCCTACTTTGTTTTCCTTATTATCCTTTTTTTCGTATAAGTCTCTGAATTTTGAAAGATAACTATTTTTTTTTTTTGGAGTTAAAAGAGTTATTTCATTAAGATGGTAAAAAACATGCTTGATAGATTGAATTCATTTAGATTTTTTCCATACAAAATGCGGTTGCGGATGTACTTTCACACAGGTGACGATTTGAGGACAAATCATTATTAAGAAGGAGGGAATGATGCTGTCACGCCCCGACCCGTCATCTGAGCACGTGACAACAGCCCCGTAATCTAGGAATACGTGCAATCACCAGCACATACACCAAGACCCCGCAAGGCTATAAAAATATCATCATTCAATCCAACAAAACCAACACATCAAGCTTTCAGCATTTTCAACAAAAATTTAACTTAAGGAAATATGTGTATGTGAAAAATACAATCGATGAGTTTTGCAAAATACAATTGCCAAATCAGAGTTTCACTTCAAAACATGCCCTCCGATGGGTCCAACTATAGCCTCAAAAATTTATATCTAGGAAGAGTCAATACCTACAAAAGTCCCGATAGCTTTTCCTCGGCTGGATCTATCTAACAGAAAGGGACTGTTGCTATATCCACACTTCCTTTGAAAAGATAAGAAAAGAGGAGTGAGTAAAAAATACTCAGTGAGTGAAGTGTAATGGCTTGTTGTGACAATAAATGAGTGATGAGTGTGGGAATATCAAAGTCATAATTTCTAACAAATCAACTCATAGGTAGCATCAAACAATTCAAATCATTATAAAAGAAACACATCCATAATTTCATACATTTCTAAAATCATGGGGTCTCCCTAAAGAATATACTTCCGTCCAACGTTTGGCCGAACGTGGATGGAATCCTGCCAAGGGATTTTCAATCATTTCTTTTCAAAACACTAATTCCCCCTTCCTTGGCATTGACTCATACCTCACCGGAATGCTATCCAGATAGTACGACGGGGATGCAGAAGGCCGCGTCTACCTCCCTTGCCAATCAAACCCTCAAACATGTTACCCCGTCGGCTTGCTCCATGGGAGGAATGACTATAGTCATTTACCATCACCAGCACCTCCATTTCATAAACATCCAAATATTTTTAGTGTGTCACAAATTTAGCAAATGGTTACCAAACCATAACACAATATTCATAAATGCAATTTCTAGCAACAGTGGCACGTATTTAATCACAAATGCAGTTGATACAAATGAATTCAACTCACATTTTTAGGACATCCCACAAATACAAATAATTTCAAAAAAAATCATTTAAAAATCATTTATAAAATAATTTATAAAAATCATTTTTCTCATTCAAGCACAACAGTCCATCCACTCACAGTATTCGGGAAGGTAGTCACTCCCAGATTCCTCAACAGCAATAGTCTTGCCACGATCGGTCCGTTCGGCTCCTAAAGGACATTCATCAAGAAATAAAATCATCAATATTTATTTCTAAGTGAAACCCAAAGACCCGAATCATTCAAACCCCAGTTTCTTCTCACTATTGGTAACTAAATATTCTCCATAACCAAGTGAGCATCTAGGTAAATGGACTAAAAGATGGAATAGAAAAATATTAATACGTTAATTCTTGTCTCCAAAAATCCTTTCCCCTTCGGGTTACACAAAATTCTATCATTTTACTCTTCCCTATGACAACATTTAGATTCTTGAGGTTTTCCAATATTCAAGACTAGAATTTGATTTTGAAGTGTTAGATGAAAATCTGAAACCTTGAATCTTGGATTTGCTAGTGGGTCAGTGGAGTTTAGGGAGAGAAGAGAAAATGGTTTAGAGATAAAAGTGATAATAGGTTCCGTGAATCTTCTGGAATCTCACTCCACTTCTGTTCTCTTATTCTCAACCCATTTTCTCACATTTTCTAAAGTCTTTGTTTACGCCTAAATTACATAATTTCCCATTTATGTCCTCTTGGAGTTTGGGAAGAGTTAAGACTATGAGTTGAGTACTGAAAGTTGGGCCCAGCTAGTGACAATGTGCTTACCGATGGATTGAGAAAATTGAAAGTATAAATACAATTTATTTAGATTATTTAGAAATACTAATATATAAATTTTGGGAATATAATATAAATAATAAATAATGCATAATGAAATTAAAGTGTTTGAATGCCTTAGTGACAAAGATTTTTTTGGACCCCATCAAGGTCTTGAGTTCAATTCTACACCCAGGCATGAATGACAAGAATTTGAAGAATTTGGAAGGGATGTCCAGACAGCAACCGAAGGCTCTTACCGATCGATGCGTTGTCCAGAATACTCTTACCGATGGATGCAAATAATGATGGAACAAATAACTGACGGAATAAGTTTGTGAATGTACCGATGGAAACTACCGATGAAAAAAATTCAAATATTTAAATAGAGAAGTTTCACAATATTATTACCGATCAGTTATTTCAAAACCAATGCCGAAGGACATTTCTAATCGAGACTGATACGAAAAATTAAATTAAATTAAATTAAATTAAATTAAAATGAAGTAAAATAGAATAGAATAATAAATTAAAGGCAAAACATTCTCTCGTTGAAATTCAACTGAACATAAAATTTGGAAAGTTGACCGGACGAGACATTGAAAAGATTGCTGGATATGGGTACCGATAGGATTTGAATAAAGTATTGACCAACAGCAATGGAACCTTTGTCGGTAGAAAATTTAGAAAAACAATTGCTAATAGACAATTACCGACAGTTTGAGACAAGTGAACGGTCATACCGAGAGATAAAATTAAATGTCTATCGGTAAATTAATACAGTACCGAACAACTATCTTAAAAATGACTACCGATGGGATTTTCAAAATTTGACATTCACCGATCGTTACAGATATTTACCATCAAAGATGTAAGTAAAATATAATATACCGAACGGTATAGGAAAATTGAGTGTACCGATGGATATATATAAAATTATAAAAATTATGAAAAATAACTGGTCAACTCAACTCTACAATATTGAACGAATTGTAACCTCACTTTACACCAAGGGAATAGTAAATCACTGAGAATTGGTCACTATTGATGACAGATCAGAAATATTAAAATTTGAAAAATTTGTTCACTACACACTAAATCCTCACCGAATGGGTAAATTCTCTTATAAGAGTCATTCTCACCAAATGTTGATCACCAAATACTCAATTAACTGGTGGGTTTACTGATCGGAAACTTAAATTTAGAATCTATCAATCAAGTATCTACAAGGGCTTCCCGAATGACTCAAATAATAGAAATTTACATTTACATAAATTTTACCTATTTTTTCACCATTTTACAAAATATAAAAATTTTAAATAAGTCACCCAAAATATATATAAAAAAATCCGGACGTGTCGGATTTTACAATTCCTACCCCATTATCCTCAAAATTTCAAAACACATTTATGCTACAAATAATTGAGGATATTGCTTTCTCGTTGTCTCCTCAGGTTTCTAAGTCATTTTTCTACCTGATCGTTCTTCCATAGGACTTTGACTATCGGTATCTGCTTATTCTTTAGACTTTTAACTTGTTTCTCCAGGACAACTATCAGTTGAACTCCAAAATTCAAATCTTCTTTCAAGTCAGTTGGGGGAGTCTCAAGAACATGAGAAGGGTCTGCAAAATACTTTTTCATCAAAGAGACATGGAAAAAATTATGAATTTTCTCCAATTCTGGAGGTAGTTCTAACCAATAAGCCACTTGTCCAACTCTTTCTATAATTTTGTAAGGACCAATATAACGAGGATTTAACTTTTCCCGTCTTCGGAATCGAATCACACATTTCTAAGGAGATACTTTCAAAAATACCATATCACCAATTTCAAATTCTAGTGGCATTCTTCTTTTATCGGCATAACTTTTCTGTCGGTCTTGAGTTGCCTTTATTCTTTGCCGAATCAACTTCACCTTCATAATAGTGGTTTTGATCAGCTCTATACTCTCAATCTTTCTATCTCCCACTTCATTCCAACATAATGGAGTTCTACACTTCCGTCCATATAAAACTTCATAAGAGGGCATTCCAATGCTAGTTTGGTAACTATTATTATAGGCAAACTCTATCAAAGGAAGGTATTTATCCTAGCTACCTGGGAAATCCAATACGCAAGCTCTGAGCATGTCTTCTAATGTTTGGATTGTGCATTCGGATTGCCCATATGTTTGAGGGTGAAAGGCAGTACTAAATTTTAGTTGAGTGCCTAAGGATTCTTGTAATTTTGGCCAAAACTGAGAGGTAAAACGAGGGTCACGATCAAACATGATCGATACCAGAACTCCATGAAGTCTCACAATTTATTTAATATACAACTTGGCTAGCTTCTCCAAAGAATATGTATTTTGGATCGACAAGAAGTGGGCTGATTTGGTGAGTCGATCGACAATTACCCAAATAGCATTATGTCTATTCAGTGTTTGAGGCAAACCGACTACGAAATCCATCGTTACATGTTCCAATTTCCATTCGGGAATTGGTAAAGGTTGGAGATCACCGGCTGGCTTTTGATGCTCTACTTTTACCTGTTGACATATCAAACACTTAGACACAAACTTAACAATCTCTCTTTTCATTCTTAACCACCAATAACTCTTCTTGATCGTTCGGTACATCTTAATACTTCCCGGATGCATAGCATAGGCCGATGAGTGCGCTTTCTCAAGAATAGCCCTACGGAGTTCACTATCCTTAGGAACACAAATCCTGTCCTTAAACACAAGTATCCCATCTTCACAGATTCTATACTCATTCCCTTCTCCTTTCATTCCCTTCTCCTTTGTGAACTTTCTCAATTACTATCTTTAATTCATCATCGGTAGCTTGGAGCTCCCGAAAACGATCTATTAGGCTGGGTCTTACCTCAAATCAAGCAAACAATGCACATTGCTTGTCGCTTGCTAACCTCACCCCAAGTGTTCGGATCTCAATCAAATAAGAAAGATATGTCTTCCTCGATGACTCCATATTACATGAAGACTTCCGACTTAATGCATCGGCAACTACATTGGCTTTACCAGGATGGTAATCTATCACCAAGTCATAATTTTTAATCAATTCAAACAATCTTCTTTGCCTCAAATTCAGCTCCTTTTGTGTGGATAGATACTTCAAACTTTTATGGTTAGTGAAAACATTACAAGTCTCCCCATATAGATAATGTCTCCAAATTTTCAAAGTAAATACAATTGCTGCTAGTTCTAGATCATGAGTAGAGTAATTCTCTTCATGTTTCTTTAATTGACGGGAGACATAAGCTATAACTCTATCATTTTGCATCAATACACATATCAATCCTTGTTTACTTGTATCACTATAGACAACATATCCACCACCGCTAGATGGAAGAGCAAGGACTGGAGCAGATGTTAACCTCTTCTTGAGCTCTTGGAAACTAGTCTCACAGTTATCATCCCACTGGAATTTAGTCTCCTTTATTGTCAATTTGGACAAAGGGGCTGCAATTTTAGAAAATCCCTCAACAAATCTTCTATAATACCCTGCTAACCCAAGGAAATTTCTAACCTTAGTTTCATTCTTCAACGGTTCCCACTTCACGATAGCCTCAACCTTTATTGGATCTATAAATACCCATTCACCGGACACTATATGCCCCAAGAATCCAATTTCTCTCAACCAAAATTCACATTTTGAGAATTTTGCATTCAATTGTTTCTCCCGAAAAGTCTATAAAACAATCCTTAGATGTTCTGCATGTTCTTCATCACTCTTTAAATACACTAATATATCATCAATGAATACAATCACAAACTTATCAAGATATGAATGAAACACCATATTCATCAAATCCATAAAAGTAGCAGGAGCATTGGTTAATCCAAATGGCAGCACCAAAAACTCGTAATGTCCATACCGAGTCCTAAGTGCTGTCTTGTGCACATCACTCCCCTTAATCTTTAATTGATGATAACCCGATCTTAAATCAATCTTTGAAAACACATTTGCACCTTGAAGTTGGTCAGGTACTTGTTCTTAATAGTGACTCTATTTAATTGTCGGTAGTCAATACATTGTCTCAAAGTGTCATCTTTCTTCTTTACAAACAAGACCTGTGCACCCCAAAGAGAAGAACTTGGCCGAATGAATCCTTTATCTAGCAATTCTTGGAGTTGCACCTTCAACTCTTTTAACTCTGTGGGTGCCATCCTATAAGGTGGTATGGAAATGGGTGCAGTGCCAGGAAGTAGATCAACTATGAAATCAAACTCTCGATCTGGAGGTAAACCAGGTAATTCTTCCAGAAACACATCTGGAAACTCATTTACTACTGGAACATCATCTAAAGTAGATCTCTCTACAGTGGTATTGATAATATGAGCTAAGTATGCTTTACATCCCTTGTACATCAACCTATGTGCTTCTAATGCTGATATTACACATGTCGGCACTACTCGGCATTCACCGACAAAGACAAGAGCTGGACACCTAGGCTTTCAGAACTCCACTTCCTTAGTAAAACAATTCGCGGATGCTCTATGAAGGTGTAACCAAACCATCCTCATAATAGCATCAAAATCCTTCATCTCTAAGGGAATTAAGTCAGATTAAGTCAGCCTCAAGAATCATTTCACCTACCAAAACACCATAGCCTCTATAAACTGTATTCTTGACCATTTGCTCACCCAAAGGAGTAACCACTAATAACTCTTCCTCAAGTGGCATCATAGGCCTATCAACATGCCTAGCAAAACTCGTACTAATGAAAGAATTGTTTGTTCCCGTGTCAATAAGTATATGGGCATCAACTCCAAAAATTTTCATCATACCTAATAACATAACAATCAAGTGATCGTTAGCCAAGGTTTATTGTAATTCCTATAACATCCCATTAGATCATTTATATAATTTTCAAAAATCCTAATTACTCCATTAGAATAATTATTAACATCTCAAATCATGAAACCATCAATAACATGCCTTTCAAATCATAAATTTGTGCTTAAATAATTTTACCTGTAACAACATCAGAGTTGTTCTGTGCCTCTTCATTAGTCATGGCATAAATCCTAGTTTGATTCGTGGTGGAGGATGTTAGGGATTGGCAGCCACAGTGTTGTTTCCTGTCCCAGTTCTTGAAGTTGCACCAATAGGGGTGCTGAAGTAGTGGTCATGCCACCTTTAGAACCACTAGAAGGACCTTGAACTGGTTGGTTCCCTTGCCCTTCCACATTCAACTCAGGATAAGAATGTTGAAAGTGGCATTCTTTCCCACAATGATAGCACCTTTTAGGCCCCCTATATGGACCCAAATGGTATCCCCTACAATTTACACAAGGATCCCTTTTACTTCCCCCTGGTCTCGCTCCTGATCTAATACTACCACCTAAAGCATTCGACTCAAAGAATGGCCTACTTTGGGGAGTACCAACCGATCCTGTAACTGACCCACTACTATAAGAACCCACGCTTTTGCTTTTCTTGGAGCCTTGGCCTGGAGTAAACCCACCAGACCTCTTCTTTCTTCCATGATGCTCCCTAATCTTGCCTCTTTGTAGCATTATCTGTTCGGCCCTCAATGCTAACTACAAAACATTTTGATAAGTGTGTTCCTTTGTCACTAACATTCTCTCTCGAATGTTCAAGTTTAATCCATCCTCAAATTTGAAACGTCTATACTCCCAGAGGCTACTATCTTTGGAGCAAATGCAGATAAACTCCTAAACTCTACTTCATATTCTGCCACTGACCTATTTCCCTGTCGAAGATGGAGGAATTCTCTTCTTTTCAAGTCCCGATCAAATCGTGTGTAAAATTTCTCATCAAACTCCCTAAGGAAGTCACTCCAAGTAAGGGATATGGTCTACCTCTCCTTTATACCATCCCACCAAGTACTGACATCCTCATCTAACAATCTCACAGCTACCATAAGCTTCAGTTCATCATCATTCCTCATGTCTGTCACTACTTCTCGGACCCTCTTGATCCATTTCTTGGCTACCATAGGGTCATTGGACCCCAAGAAGGTCACACACTCTAATTGCCTAGCCTCTTTCAATAACTTGGATAATTCAATGGGTGGTCAGGTGGACGGTGTAGCTACTAAAGTAGGTGAGCTACCGGCGCCATATGAGGGACCGGTGGAACTGTTGGGTTGGGAGGTGGAGGAACTTAGACTTGAGGTGGTGCTAAAAGATGTGCACCGTATATATTCCACCACTCAGTCCTTTGTCGAAGAACATCAAATGGTGGTGGAGGAATCCCAGTTGGAGGAGCCAGGTGAATAGAAGTTGGAGGAGGCAAAGCAAATGAAGACGACTCATCCTCGTGCTCTTATGGAGGAATATCATTTACATTCCTCATTCTCCTACGATGAGGCATGATAGTCTACAAAAGAAAAACTATTTTAGGTCATAGTACTAAGATGACTCTAGACGCCTATGACTAGACGTATGTCAATTTCCTAGGACCCATTAGAGGCATTCAATTTTCCCCAAAACATTTGAAAATACAGAAACCTTTAAAATCATTTGAAAGCATTTGAAAACTTTCTATAACTTTAAAACCTTTGCTCTGATATCAATAAAATTGTCATGCCTGACCAGCTATCTAAGCATGTGACAACTGCCGCATGATCTAAGAATACGTGCAGTCACCAGCAAATACACCAAGACCCCGCAAGGCTATAAAAATATCATCATTCAATCCAACAAAACCAACACATCAAGTTTTCAGCATTTTTAACAAAAATTTAACTTAAGAAAATATGTGTATGTGAAATATACAACCGATGAGTTTTGCAAAATACAATTGCCAAATCAGAGTTTCACTTCAAAACATACCCTCCGATGGGTCCAACTACAGCCTAAAAAATTTACATCTAGAAAAAGTCAATACCAACAAAAGTCCCAATAGTTTTTCCTCGGCTAGAACTATCTAACAGAAATGGGTTGCTGCTATATCTACACTTCCTCTGAAAAGATAAGAAAAGAGGAGTGAGTATAAAATACTCAGTGAGTGGAGTGCAATGGCATGTTGTGACAATAAATGAGTGGTGAGTACGGGAATATCAAAGTCATAATTTCTAACAAATCAACTCATAGGTAGCATCAAACAATTCAGATCATTATAAAAGAAATGCAACCACAATTTTATACTTTTCTAAAATCATGGGGTCTCTCTAAAGAATACACTCCCGCCTAACGTTTGGTCAAACGTGGATGGAAGCCCGCTAAGGGATTTTCAATCATTTCTTTTCAAAACACTAATTCATCCTTCCTTAGCGTTGACTCGTACCTCACCGAGGTGCTATCCGGATAGTACAACGGGGATGCAGGAGACCACATCTACCTCCCTTGCCAATCAAACCCTCAACCACGTCACCTCGTCGGGTCCATCCGTGGGAGGACTGATTATAGCCATTTACCATCACCAGTACCTCCATTTCACAAACATCCAAATATTTCTAGTGTGTCACAAATTTAGCAAATGGTTACCAAACCATAACACAATATTCATAAATACAATTTCCAGCAACAATGACACGTTTTTAATCACAAATGTAGTGGATGCAAATGAATTCAACTCACATTTTTTGGACATCCCACAAACACAAATAATTTCAAAAAAAAATCATTTAAGAATCATTTATAAAAGAATTTATAAATTTCATTTTTCTCATTCAAGCACAACAGTCCGTCCACTCACAGTGTTCGGGAGGGTAGTCACTCCCAGATTCCTCAACAGCAATAGTCTTTCCACGATCGGTCCATTCAGCTCCTAAAGGACATTCATCAAGAAATAAAATCATCAATATTTATTTCCAAGTAAAACCCAAAGACCCGAATTATTCAAACCCTAGTTTCCTCTCACTATCGTGACTAAATATTCTCCATAGCCAAGTTAGCATCTAGGTAAATGGACTAAAAGATGGAATAGAAAAATATTAATACCTTAATTCTTGTCTCCAAAAATCCTTTCCCGTTCGGGTTACATAAAACCCTAGCATTTTACTCTTCCCTGTGACAACATTTAGATTCTTGAGATTTCCCAATATTCAAGGCTAGAATTTGATTTTGAAGTGTTAGATGAAAATCCGAAACCTTGAATCTTGGATTTGCTAGTGGATCGGTGGAGTTTAGGGAGAGAAAAGAAAATGGTATAGAAAGAAAAGTGATAATGGGTTCTGTGAATCTTCTGGAATCTCACCTCACTTCTGTTCTCTTATTCTCAACCCATTTTCGTCTGAATTACATAATTGCCCCATTATGTCCTCTTGGAGTTTGGGAAGAGTTAAGACTATGAGTTGAGTACTGGAAGTTGGGCCCAGCTAGTGACAATGTGCTTACCGATAGATTGAGAAAATTGAAAGTATAAATACAATTTATTTAGAGATACAAATATATAAATTTTGGGAATATAATATAAATAATAAATAATGCATAATGAAATTAAAGTGTTTGAATGCCTTAGTGGCAGAGATCATTTTGGACCCCATCAAGGTCTTGAGATCAATTCTACACCCAAGCATGAACGACAAGAATTTGAAGAATTTGGAAGGGATGTCCGGACAGCAATCGAAGGCTCTTATCGATCGATGCCTTGTCCTGATTACTCTTACCGATGGATGCAAATAATGATGGAACAAATAACCGATGGAATAAGTTTGTGAATGTACCAATAGAAACTACCGATGAAAAAAATTCAAATATTTAAACGGAGAAGTTTCACAATATTATTATCGATCGGTTATTTCAAAACCAACACCGAAGAACAGTACTATTACCGATCGGTTATTTCAAAACCAATACCAAAGGACATTTCTAACCGAGATTGATTCGAAAAATAAAATAAAATAAAATAAAATTTAGTTAAATTAAAATGAAGTAAAATAGAATAGAATAATAAATTAAAGGCAAAACATTCTCTCGTTGAAATTCAACAGGACATAAAATTTGGAAAGTTGACCGGACGAGACATTGAAAAGATTGCTAGATATGGGTACCGATAGGATTTCAATAAAGTATTGACCAACAGCAATGGAACCTTTGTCAGTAGAAAATTTAGAAAAACAATTGCTAATAGACAATTACCGACAGTTTGAGACAAGTGAACGGTTATACCGAGAGATAAAATTAAATGTCTATCGGTAGTACCGAACAACTATTTTAAAAATGACTACCGATGGGATTTTCAAAATTTGACATTCACCGATCGGTACGAAAATTTACCATCAAAGATGTAAATAAAATAAAATATACCGAACGGTATAGGAAAATTGAGTATATCGATGGATAAATATAAAATTATAAAAATTATGAAAAATGACTAGTCAACCCAACTCTATAATATTGAATGAATTGTAACTTCACTTTACACCGAGGGGATAGTATATCACTGAGGATTGGTCACTATCGGTGACCGATCAGAAATATCAAAATTTGATAAATTTGTTCACTACACGCTAAATTCTCACCGAATAGGTAAATTCTCTTACAAGAGACATTCCTACCAAATGCTGATCACCAAATACTCAATTAACTGGTGGGTTTACTGATCGGAAACTTTAAAATTTAGAATCTATCGATCAGGTATCTACAAGGGCATTCCAAATGACTCAAAGAGTAAAAATTTACACTTACATAAATTTTAACTATTTTCCCACCATTTTACAAAATATAAAAATTTTAAATAAGTCACCCAAAATACATATAAAAAAATCTGGACGTGTCCACTGTTATAGATACGGACATCAAGGCTGCAATGAATTCGCATGATCCAATTCAAGTTGCAGATGGTTTTGTGATGAGAGTTTGGGTTAAAAGATTCAAAAAAAAAAAACCTAAATAACTTTATTTGGAGAGTTTTACAACAGAAAATTAGAGTCTAAGTGAATGAAGAACTAAAGAGAGCTTAATTATGGTGATGTAAGCCCAATTGGAATAATAAAATGCTCAAAACTATCTAAGATTAAGGGAAAACGAAAAAAAAAATAGCAATGAAAAATCATTCAAAATCTCGAAAAGATTTGGTCAAATGATACAATTTTTGTAGTTTCTTTGACTTAATCGAAATAGTTACATTTATTTAGTTTTATTTTCCTTTTTTTTTAGAAAATTAATTAAATTTTTGTTGTCATTTTTGGGGTTAATTCTAGCCTACAAATTGGTTATTACACGTTATGTAAAACACAACTTTTGACAGATTTTGAGAGAATTAATATTATTGTGAGGTTTCCTTCACACAAGCCTTATTCTTTTGAGAAATTTTAAACTTATTCAAGATAAGCAGCTTTTTTATTTCTTTGATTTATTAATTTAGGTTTTGAACCACCTAGATTGTGACATTATTCAATCCATTTTTTTTTAACCAAAGTTGTTATTCTAGTGAGAAATAAGTCTAAATTCATATATCTTAAATTTTTTCTCCTTTAGAACAACGAATTAAAGTCTTTATTTTCACCTGTTTAAAATAATTCGTTGGGATAATTTTTAGACTATATTAATTTGTTCGTGGGTTTAAGGGTTACTAAACCCTTAGGATTCACATCAATTTAGATGTTAGAATTTCAAAACACATTTTGTATCGATTTGTGACCAAAGATCTCTTTGTGTGTAATCTCCTAAAGTGCATATTTAATTATCAATTTATATTGCCATAATGTTAATATTGAAAAGAAACAAAGAAGTACAATATAGAAGAGGAAGAGATTTTGTTAGGAATAACGTGTCAGTAGTTCAACAAGTGAAGTTTATATTTTTATAACAAAATATAATGTGCCAAACCACCTTTAAGCACTTGTTTGCCATACAAAATGCTCACTTGAGGGGGAAAACATAATGTAATTTTAGCAAAGATAATCTGCCAAACCCCCACCAAAGCATTGATTTGCACTGAAAAAGACTATTGTCTAGGATGTAATTTTTGTAAAAAATCTTGCTCAAACAATATCTTCATGCACCAATATAATAAAATTCTCAGTAACATGGAAAGAAAAGAGATTTCTAATAAAAACAATGTGTGAAACCACCACTGAGTGTTAATTTGGCATAAAGAATTCCAAGTTGGCCGGGGGATGTGATTTTTGGCAAAAATTATGATGATGTGGTCAGTAAGCCCAGAATCAAAGAACATCATATAGAGTAAAATTATGGATTAAAAAAAAAAAAAACTCTTTCTTCTACAGTATCTATGAAACCTTCCACATCAAATGAAGGCGTGAGAAGTTGGTTTGGTAGATTTAAATCTCACATCAGCTAGCATTACAGTTTAACTATATATATGTGACTACAAACCAAATAGTAACATCCATTTTATGGAAAAATTCGTGAGGCTTTCGAATCGAGGATAATAACACACATACTAGGATCTCTTTACACTTTGCAGAGAAGCAACGCTCTTAACACTAACATGTACCCATGAGGACCTGGTGTCACGCCCCGAACCGGGAATCGTGAACATCCGCCCGTTGCCCTGAATGCCGACTGTATTTTTACAGAAAATCGGGCAGAACCTCCCCATAAATCGGAGGTCTCCCATGTACAATTTCATCTGTATAATCCTGTAAAAATGCAAAATCATCCTGAAATTAAAATAAAAGGGTCATCCCGGCCTCACAACAATCCACCAACCACAGCAGACATCCAGGACAACGCCAGGCTAAATAAACTATCAGCAATCCTAACCACAGACCTTTACTGTCATGCCCAACTAGAGCATGAGCAGCCGCCACACCGAGTGGGCCTAAATTTATACAAATATATTACAAATTCTCAAGTTAACACTTTAAATAGTTACAAATGCCTCAATGCAAGTGAAATGAGAGTTTCGCAATCAAAAGTCCAAAAATTATACAGTCATCCCAAAATATATACACGGTCAACTACGGACCTCAACAAGACCACGCAGGGTCGACAATAAAATACATAATTCATCTTTCAATTTAAATTTAAGATCTCACATTCCTGAATCACCCAAATCCACCAAGATCTCCAAAATCCGAAGCGTCACTCCGGCACAGCAATAAATCCTGTCTGAGGGGGGAGAGAGGAGGGGTGAGTACTCGGGGAAGAATACTCAGTGAGTGAGGGGATAATCTCAAGTACTAATAGTGTAGGTGAAAATTAGAGTGTCAAATAATATCATTCATAAACAATGATTCAAGTTTTACAGTAAAATCATGATATGTTTGATAAAATGAACTCTTTTAATCATTCACACGATATCACACATATATGCATCCATTTAAAAATCAAGTATAACATAGAGCTAGCCGAAAGAATCCTGGCAAAGGTCAACCGTGACCAAGGACAGGCGCATCGGGGGTTTTAATATGCAAAGTGTTTCAAAAGTAGCTCTCTACCCCGACGTTGGCACGTACAAGCAACTCTCAGTGCTAGACCGCCTATTCTGACGGACCTCCCCTTTCGGTTCAACTGGGCCCATACGGAACATCACAATCATGTACAAGCAACTCCCGGTGCTAGACCGCCTATTCTGACGAACCTCCCCAATACCTGGTTCAACCGGGCCCGTACATATCACAATCCCGACATTTGCGGATACCTCTGGCCAAAGCGTATCCGGGCAACCCGTGCCTCTACAAACGCCCTTCGTGGCTACGGAATCAATCAAGTCATCATCATAGTATCACAAGTGGGCATCCAACCCACATAGTTCATCAAAACGATTCAAATCGTGTGCCAATACAGTTCATCAAAATCATTTCAAATCAACAACCGATGCAATGATAGAATAGAAAACATTCAAGTTCTCAAATCATGGCACAATTTCATTTTATTTCAAACATGGATGCATAATCGTGGAAAACATAAGTACGATACTCCAATAATCACAAAATAGATTTAAATTTAAATTTCATACGTCGAGATCCATATCAAAACATATTTTGTTTAAAAACACGATAAAAATCAAATTTTCACTATTTCATGCAAGAGATTAGGGTCTCACTCACCTCTAGGGAGGGTATCCACTCCATGTTTCTGAAATCAAATCAAAAGGACTCCCCTTGAGTCTCCAAAGGTCAACCTAGACCAATCAATACGGATAATCATCAATTAAAGCCCTATTAAAGGGTTTTCAAATTTCCCTTCTATTTAAAAGAGCTTAAATTTGCACAATTACTTCCCTAAACTTTCATTTCATCAACTTAAGATCATTTCAATCACCAACGACTTTAAATTTACAATATTCCTCGATTTTACCAAATTTTCTCCCAAATTACATAATTTTAATTTAATTCCCATCAATTCCAATTCATACCCCAAGAACAAATACACAAATCGATCAAATAAAACTCTAATGCTACCTACGACATTTCTAACACGCTTCGCAGTCCAGTTTACATCAAATCCTAGACCTAACTCCAACAATTTCATACAAACCCTTAGGGGAAACACATTTCTTTCGCGTCCAATACATTTCAGGATATATGTCTATATAATTTCTACCAAAATTCAACAAAATCGATTTAAATTATTTAAGTGATTGAAGATCTCTCACCTAGGGTTGTTCTCGTAGTTCGTAACCTTCGTCAAATCGTCTCCTCAATACATTTTCAGACCTGCAAAACTCCCAATTTAAGGTAATTTCAGTAATCTAAACCAAATTTCTTAAGAAAGTTTGAAACCCTAGAATTAGGGTTAGGGTTTGATCTTACCTATGCAGTGAACACAGTACAGTTGACTTAGGGCTTTCAGCTGGCTTCCGCAGGTGGCAGAAGGCGCGCGAGCAGGGAGGCAACACAGCAGTCGCGCGCTGGGGCAGGGGCTGTCGCGCACTACAATCGGCCGTGCAGGACAGTCACGCGCTGGCGCGCGCGCAGGAGGGGGGCAGTCGCGCGAGCAGTCGCGCGCGCAAGGAACTGTCGCGCGCGACGCGCTCGTAGGGAGAGAGACAAGGAGACTGAGAGACAGTGAGTGAGAGAGCGAAACAGAGAGGGACAGAGCGAGAGAGACTGAAGGAGACTAAGGGATGGCGACCCGCGGCGGTCGCGGTGGCTGCGGGTGGCGGTGGTTGCGCCGAGTCGCGGCGGAGAACCGCGAGAGATAGAGAGGGAAAGAGAGCGACGGGGAGAGAGAAACCGAGAGAGAGAAAAAGAGAGAGATAGAGAAAGAGGTGGTGGTAGCTGCGGGTGGTGGCGACGGCTGTGGCGGATGGCAGCGGCGGACGCAGCGGCGGCGAAGGGAGATGGCCGCGGGAAGATGAAGAGGCGGAGAGAGAAAGAGGGAGAGAGAGAGAAAAGAGAGAATTAGGGCTTTTGAGCCCTAATTCGATTTTTGATTTTTTTTTTATTATTCTTACTATTATTATTATTATTATTATATATATATATATTTATATAAATAGATTTTATAAATAGCTAATTGAGTAAATAAATAAATTAATAAATAAATAATTATTTACATATATATATATATATATTTTTATACTATCTTTATTTTACAAATCCTAGAAACGGTATTTAAAATATACCAAAAATTTAAATTAAAAACCCCAAAATCGAAAATCAATAAAATTTAAATATTTTTCCATATATATATTGAGGATCATTTTATTAAATTCAAAAACGGAATTACGAACACCGTAGTGTCGGTGTTACATTTTCTAACCCCCTAAAAACAAGTTTCGTCCTCGAAACTGAAAGGTCTTACCGAAACAAATAGAAAAAGGCTGCGAGGCGCCTATGAGTCACTGATGCTTGGCCATCGTCTGCTGACCAACCAGGCATCAAGCAACGAACTCTCTCTTTATACCAGACCACTAATAACTATCTCAGATAGTTAGGTACATTTTTGTACCTCTCAAATGCATAACGTAAGTGGAGGAATGAGCTTCCTCTAGAATTATCTCTACGAAGATTTACTGTCAGTGGGAATGCAAACCCGCTATCGATATAATACTAGTCCGTTATCACGGACTCAAAACTCTCTATCATCATCTCTACAGATCTATCAAGAACACCTGGGAGCTCCTCATTTGCTCCCTAAATCTCTCTAATGCGGTCGAACATGGTCGGTCTCATTTCAAATCAAGCTAGTAATGTTGCTCGATTATCACTAACCAACCTAACCCCAAATATACGGGGTCCCATCAAACAAGAGAGATAAGCACTCTCTATACACTGAATTTTTTGACCAATTGCTCATCAAGAGGAGTGATAACTAGTAGCTCCTCATCTAGCGACGATAACAGTCTACTCAACTGTCAAGCGAAATAATATTCTCACGTAAGAAAAATCTGAACAAGTGTCAATAAGAACACGGGCGTCGACTCTGAGTATTTTCATGGTACTCATGATGCAAGAAATTGAAAAAAAGATCCAATATAGGATACGCAAAGGATATACGTATATATATATATATCAAGTAGTCAAGCCTTTAAGGCTTTAATCAGTCATAATCGTACATATCATCATGAGATGCATGGTTTCAAAAAAGGATCACAATAGTTAAGCTTCTAAAGCTTTAACTAGTCAAGACGGTACATAGCTATCATGATATACATGATTTCAAAAAGGAGAGTATCTATAAACTCCTAAACAAAAGAATCTATTGGAGGATTACCCATGGTCGTATCTGGGTTCGCCTAAGCGTCCTCCTGAGTCGTAACATACACGTGGGCCTGTGCCCTCGGCTCCTATAGTGAAAAGTCTAGTGCAGTATTGCTCCCGGCTACAATTTGTGAAGCGGTGTGTACTGAGTGTGCAGGTGCTCCCTGCTGACCTGTCCATGGTCCACCCATGTGTGTCTGTGACACCTGACCTCTGAAACTTAAGTCAGGACAAGAGCTACAAATATGTCCTTGCTTCCCATATTGGAAGCATATAAAGGGAGCTCCGCAAGCTCCAAAATGACATCAGCCGCAGTCGTGGCAGATAGGATGGTGCAATGCTGTGGAATAACTAGAGGCACTAGAGGCCTGTACTCTAAAACTCTAGGGACGTGATCCCTATCCAAACTGTGTTGATGTAAAGTGAGAGGGGCTTCCCTAAAAGTTAGAAGTCCTACCCCACTTCGAGTTCTGGCTCGTCTGGGTCTCAACCCTCTATGGTCCAACTAGGACTCCGTAAAATATCTGTGGTCAAACTCCCTCAAGAAGTACTCCTACCGCAGTGAGTCAATAGCCTCGTCACAAATAGCCTCCTACCAAGTGAGGGCATCACCGTCGAGGAGTCTCTCAACAACTCTCAATCTGAACTCCTCTGACAATCCCACATCAGTAAGGATCCTGCGAATCCTATAGATCCAGTGCTTCGCCGCTACGGCATCACTAGATCCTGAAAAGTCTGTGTATCTGACCTGTCGTAACTCTGTCACCAACTGAGTAAGCTCATGGATACGCCTCAAAGTAACCAAAATCTCATCGATCGAAGCAAAAACATAAGGACCGGCCACCGGAGGAGTAACCGGTGTCGTAGGAGCAAGTATGGCCGCAGGTGCGGTCGCTAGAATCTATGGTAGAGGTGGTCGCATCTGCACCCCATATCTACTGTACCACTCCTGCCACTGTCTCAAGGAGTCGTGTGGTGGTAGAGGAATCTCAGCTGTAACAGCCGGTAGAGATGCTGAGGGTGGCACTAGTGAAGGTGCATGAGTAGAGGAAGCATCCTCTGGTACTCGTGAAGTCTCGAGTGCCACAAGTGCATCAGACACTGAGAGACTCTCTAGTGGTGCACCGCGCCTAGTACATCTAGGCGGCATAATTCTGCAAATAGAACACCTTTTCATTAAGTGGAAATCAAGGATTAGGGTTAGTTACGGAGTAACTAACCCCCTAAAAAGAATTTGAGTTATGAATCAAAACATTCGAATCCAATGAGAGGTGTATCACTCATACACCTGCATAAATGCCTCAAATGATGGTAATGGAACCGTGGCTATAATAGCTAGCTGAGAAAGTGCTAAAGGGATACACATAACGAGGAAACATCCTTGGATATTCTAAGTGTCTCAGGTACAAATCTAGTACCTCGCCTAATAATCATAATCTTACAAAGGAAGACCTTAAATTAGAAATGATTCAAAGATTGGGTTAGTTGCGAAGTAACTAACCCCCTAAATGAATAAACATATCAGTTTAAGAACTGATAGAACCAATATGCTAGATTAGATGCGCACCGTATCAATCCCCTAAAAATAATAACTCATATGCCTAAGACCGTTGTACTAGGACTTCATGACTGTATGAAACTCTCATGCATTGAGGACTTAAAGCACAACACACTTGGGAATGTCTTCAAGACTATTTTATCAAACACAGCTCTCAACCTAGAGCTCTGATACCAACTGAACTGTCACGCCCCGAACCGGGAATTGTGAACAGCCGCCCGTTGCCCTGAATGCCGGCTGTATTTCTACAGAAAATCGGGCAGAACCTCCCCATAAATCGGAGGTCTCCCATGTACAATTTCACCTGTATAATCCTGTAAAAATGCAAAATCATCCTAAAATTAAAATAAAAGGGTCATCCCGGCCTCATAACAATTCACCAACCACAGCAGACATCCAGGACAACGCCAGACTAAATAAACTATCAGCAATCCTAACCACAACCTCTACTGTCATGCCCAACTAGAGCATGAGCAGCTGCCACACCGAGCGGGCCTAAATTTATACAAATATATTACAAATTCCCAAGTTAACACTTTAAATAGTTACAAATGCCTCAATGCAAGTGAAATGAGAGTTTCGCAATCAAAAGTCCAAAAATTATACAGTCATCCCAAAATATGTACACGGTCAACTACGGACCTCAACAAGACCACGCAGGGTCGACAATAAAATACATAATTCATCTTTCAATTTAAATTTAAGATCTCACCTTCCTGAATCACCCAAATCCACCAAGATCTCCAAAATCCGAAGCGTCGCTCCGGCACAGCAATAAATCCTGTCTGAGGGGGGAGAGAGGAGGGATGAGTACTCGGGGAAGAATACTCAGTGAGTGAGGGGATAATCTCAAGTACTAATGGTGTAGGTGAAAATTGGAGTGTCAAATAATATCATTCATAAACAATAATTCAAGTTTTACAGTAAATCATGATATGTTTGATAAAATGAACTCTTTTAATCATTCACACGATATCACACATATATGCATCCATTTAAAAATCAAGTATAACATAGAGCTAGCCGAAAGAATCCTGGCAAAGGTCAACCGTAACCAAGGACAGGCGCATCGGGGGTTTTAATATGCAAAGTGTTTCAAAAATAGCTCTCTACCCCGACGTTGGCACGTACAAGCAACTCCTAGTGCTAGACTGCCTATTCTGACGGACCTCCCCTTTCGGTTCAACTGGGCCCATACGGAACATCACAATCATATACAAGCAACTACCGGTGCTAGACCGCCTATTCTGACGGACCTCCCCAATACCTAGTTCAACCAGGCCCGTACATATCACAATCACGACGTTTGCGGATACCTCTGGCCAAAGCGTATCCGGGCAACCCGTGCCTCTACAAACGCCCTTCGTAGCTACGGAATCAATCAAGTCATCATCATAGTATCACAAGTGGGCATCCAACCCACATAGTTCATCAAAACGATTCAAATCGTGTGCCAATACAGTTCATCAAAATCATTTCAAATCAACAACCGATGCAATGATAGAATAGAAAACATTCAAGTTCTCAAATCATGGCACAATTTCATTTCATTTCAAACATGGATGCATAATCGTGGAAAACATAAGTACGACACTCCAATAATCACAAAACAGATTTAAATTTAAATTTCATATGTCGAGATCATGCATATCAAAACATGTTTTGTTTAAAAACACGATAAAAATCAAATTTTCACTATTTCATGCAAGAGATTAGGGTCTCACTCACATCTAGGGAGGGTATCCACTCCCTGTTTCTGAAATCAAATCAAAAGGACTCCCCTTGAGTCTCCAAAGGTCAACCTAGACCAATCAATATGGATAATCATCAATTAAAGCCCTATTAAAGGGTTTTCAAATTTCCTTTCTATTTAAAAGAACTTAAATTTGCACAATTACTTCCCTAAACTTTCATTTCATCAACCTAAGATCATTTCAATCACCAACGACTTTAAATTTACAATATTCCTTGATTTTACCAAATTTTCTCCCAAATTACATAATTTTAATTTAATTCCCATCAATTCCAATTCATACCCCAAGGACAAATACACAAATCGATCAAATAAAACTCTAATGCTACCTACGACATTTCTAACACGCTTGTGATCCGGTTTACATCAAATCCTAGACCTAACTCCAACAATTTCATACAAACCCTTAGGGGAAACACATTTCTTTCGCGTCCAATACATTTCAGGATATATGTCTATATAATTTCTACCAAAATTCAACAAAATCGATTTAAATTATTTAAGGGATTGAAGATCCCTCACCTAGGGTTGTTCTCGTAGTTCGTAACCTTCGTCAAATCGTCTCCTCAATACATTTTCAGACCTGCAAAACTCTCAATTTAAGGTAATTTCAGTAATCTAAACCAAATTTCTTAAGAAAGTTTGAAACCCTAGAATTAGGGTTAGGGTTTGATCTTACCTATGCAGTGAACGCAGCACAGTTGACTTAGGGCTTTCAGCTAGCTTCCGCAGGTGGCAGAAGGCGCGCGAGCAGGGAGGCAGCACAGCAGCCGCGTGCTGGGGCAGGGGCTGTCGCGCGCTGCAATCGGCCGTGCAGGACAGCCGCGCGCTGGCGTGCGCGCAGGAGGGGGGCAGTCGCACGCGCAAGGAACTGTCGTGCACGACGCGCGCGTAGGGAGAGAGACAGGGAGACTGAGAGACAGTGAGTGAGAGAGCGAAACAGAGAGGAACAGAGCGAGAGAGACTAAAAGAGACTGAGGGATAGCGACCCGCGACGGTCGCGGTGACTGCGGGTGGCAGTGGTTGTGCCGAGTCGCGGCGGAGAACCACGAGAGATAGAGAGGGAAAGAGAGCGACGGGGAGAGAGAAACCGAGAGAGAGAAAAAGAGAGAGATAGAGAAAGAGGTGGTGGTAGCTGCGGGTGGTGGCGACGGCCGTGGCGGATGGCAGCGGCGGACGCAGCGGCGGCGAGGGGAGATGGCCGTGGGAAGATGAAGAGGCTGAGAGAGAAAGAGGGAGAGAGAGAAAAAAGAGAGAATTAGGGCTTTTGAGCCCTAAATCGATTTTTGATTTTTTTTTTATTATTCTTACTATTATTATTATTATTATTATTATTTATATATATATATATATTTTTATATAAATAGATTTTATAAATAGCTAATTGAGTAAATAAATAAATTAATAAATAAATAATTATTTACATATATATATTTTTATACTATCTTTATTTTACAAATCCTAGAAACGGTATTTAAAATATACCAAAAATTTAAATTAAAAACTCCAAAATCGAAAATCAATAAAATTTAAATATTTTTCCATATATATATTGAGGATCATTTTATTAAATTCAAAAATGGAATTACAAACACCGTATTGTCGGTGTTACACCTGGAGCCCTCGAAGAAAGGGAGTTTGTAATATTCCAGATCGGTTGTGCACATGAAGAGGCTAACATATGCCCATGAGGACGTGGAGCCCTTAGACAATGGGAGTTTATAATATTCCATAACGGTTGATGGTGTGAAATGTTGATACAATGAAATTTAAATCCCACATCAATTAGTGAAATATCATAAATTTTTTTTACCAAGGTCTCCCTCAGGCTCGGTGATGTACATAGAAATTAGGAATATCACATGGTTCGTTTGGAAGGATATTTCTAAGTCTAAAATTCCTCCGAGTTGGAACTCAAGCTTTGTGTGTGATCGTCTTTGTGTTGTCCGTTTTGAGTTACATGCCGACCTTTTCTCGAAGGAATGGTGCCCTTTCTTTCATCCCTAAGGACTACATTGATGACCTTTGTGTTGCTTAGATGGTCTGCATGTAAGCTTTTAAAAATATTTCTTGGGTTAAGTTATGATTCTTAATGGTTATTCAAAGCACCATATGTAAGGCCAATTTTTTATTATTAAAAAACTAACACTAAACCATACTTTTAACCTTGTTTCCTCTCTCTCTTTTATCTTTCTTTCTCTTTTTCCCCATCAAACCTCTCTCTTTCCCTATCTTGGTGGCTTGAGGTAGGCCTTTGATCTCTATTCCTCTCTTTTACTTTTCCTAACCTAGATTTGTGTTAATGGTTGATTGTTGATTGCTGTGTTGCAATAGTTAGGTTCATGTTCGTGGTGGTGGTCTCACTCATTTCTTCTTCTTCTTCTTCCTCTAATTGGTAAGCTCTCTCTCTTCCCCTTGTACCTCCTTCCATTCCCCTTTTTTTGTTAACATGGATGGCCACCATGGGTGGCCTCTCGAGTGGCCAGCAAATGTGACCTGCTGGGAGCTAGAAAGTAAGCACATGCCAAGGCATGCGCATCCTACATGCATCTTGGCTTGCCGACTCAATATGTGGGATCTAGGCATGGGGGCACCCTCACAGGATGCTTGAAGTTTGGACCATTTGGGGCCTAAGTTGACCTCAATTGGTCCTATTTGATCTAACTTTAATTTTAAGCTTGAATTGATTGTCGATCTACTTTGCCCCGATTCTGCCATTTTTGTATCCTTCATTCTATGTGGGCCTGATAGAAGCCTATTAAGGCATAATCCTAGTTTGTGTCTTTTTTTATAGGTATTTGTTTTGATTTTGATACCTATGATTGTTATAAGAGAATATCATGCGTTGGATTTCTGTTTTATGCTTGTTGCCCAACGAGGTGAGGGATGGATATGCATGTGGTTTACTTTAACCTAAATGCAATATGGTTTATGCTCTCTCACCTATGTTGTGATATTTCGATACTGTACTAGCCAAATATTTTATATGTGGGGACGAGATGTCTGATATGATTTGTTATGCATATGGTGCCTGACATACATTTTGATTTATATTATGTTTGGAGAACTGTTTGGCTAGATTTGCAATCCGTTCGATAAAAATGGTTCTATGGCCTTGATTCTATATTAATAACCTATGTTGGGGATCAACTGATGAGCATAAAGTTAGTGAGTTTATTTTGATAAATGTCCTTGTTTATTATATATGATCTTTATGATTGTAGAAAATTTATTTCATATTTATGTGTTACACCATGTTTTTGTATCTTTTATTTAAATTTTGCAAGTTTACCCATTTCTTTTTATTTTTCTTTTCTACATTCGATGAAACATGAGGACAAGGAGCACATGGTAGCACCTATGTCCTTGGAGATAGTCTTAGGGATCATGCAACAGAGTCTTAAACCCAAGAACCATTTAGACTTTGTTCATTATATTATTTGTGCTTCATGTATCTTTGGAATTGAATAATATACCCCAAGTTTGGAAACTTGATATGCTAATTTGTATTATTGAGATATAATCCTAGTGAACATGATATGACTACAAAAAATATAATCCTAGTGAACATGATATGACTACAAAAATAGTAATTTTCCCGACAAAAATTTCTCGATGTTTTAACTTTACATCACCAAGAATTTTCTTTCCCTGATGTTCATCTATAAAACAACAGTAATAAGAAAAAAATTCTGACGTTAATGGCAAATACGGGAAAAGTTGTTGGCGCACAAATTGGGTCAGTGGCGGAAGTTTTTTTGCTGATGTTTTAGCAAAAATTGTAGGTAAAATCTCATGCTTTTATAGACGTTTAGTGATAAAAACATCGGGAAAAGTTATCGGCCCGCAACCCATGTGGTGGCGAGTATTTTTATTGCATTTTATCACCAAATGTCAATAAAAGTTTGCCAACTTTTATTTATAAATGTCATTATAATCACCCTTTGCCAATGTTTCATAAACGTCGAAAAAGAGTAGAGAAAGAGAAAGAGAGGTTTGCCGACATTTATGCCCATAAACATTGACAAATGTTCATAATATGCCAACATTTCACTTGAAAATGTCTGCATATACAGTTTTTCCCAACATTTTTGAGTGAAATGTCAGGAAATCTAGGGTTTAGAACCCACGAATCCTTCTCTTCTCACCTATTCTCTCTTCTCTTGTTCCTTTCTACTCTCTCCTTATGCTGCCACTGCTACTTTTCACAAACAACAATTACCACCATTGCTACCCGCTATCAACAAAAGCTGTCAGACGCTGCTCACTGCTAA
Organism: Dillenia turbinata; assembly: GCA_037126225.1. Taxonomy (NCBI): domain Eukaryota; kingdom Viridiplantae; phylum Streptophyta; class Magnoliopsida; order Dilleniales; family Dilleniaceae; genus Dillenia; species Dillenia turbinata. The sequence continues at coordinate 13,512,600 of JBAMMX010000009.1, forward strand.
ATGATGCCATCTCTCCTCACCTTCTGCATCATTACACTTACTACTTCACCTCACACGGCTATGGAGAACTATAGGAAAGTTCTTCCATTTTTGCTTGGATCTGATTGTGATTATGATGTTATTTGTGTTGACCAAACTTATTTTAATGTAGAGATATATTTAGAGTAAGATTAGGGTAAAAATATGACAAATTATGGCAAAATTAGGGCGAAATCAGGGTTAGAATTGACCAAATTAAGGATAATTTAGGGTAAAATAAATTCATATTATGCTAAAATTAGGCAAAACGAGGGCATAATTAAGGTAATATAAGATTAGGGCATAGCTAGGGCACAATTTATAAAAATTAGATTTGCACTGTGTAGAGATGAGGAGGTGGAGATTCACGATTCACACTTGAGAGAGAGAGAGAGACTTGAATATTTTAAATAAATTAATAAGAGAAAATTGAATGAAATTTTAATTAAATTAATAAATTAATAAAACTTAAATAAAATTAATTTAATATATTAATAAAATTTATATTTTTATAAACTTGAAAATTTTTGAAAATTTGAATTAATTTCAAAAAATTTTTATGAAAATATTAAATTAATTTTTCTTCATATATTAAATAAATTAAAATTAAGAAAATTTAGATCTAATCTAAGAGACAGAGTTAAAGTCGTGGAAAGTAACCGCCTATCCTCTTTTTCTGGGGGCTTGCGCAGTGGTTGAAACAAAGACATTTGATTGTGAATTTCAATGCATATAATTATTTATTTTGAGGGAATTAGTAGACACCTAAGACTATTTATTGTAAATATTCTATCATATTTCTATAAATATAATATCAACGAGAGTATTTATTTTTACTAATATGGAAATGATGTTGATAATGTTTTTAACAAAATAATGTCATGAGTATTATTTGTTTATACTAATATGCTATGCTCCTTGTTCAAAAGTTTTAAACATTGGGGATCTATAAAAATTGCAATCATGTGTCGCAATTACTCTCTCATATAGAAAAAATGCTCCCTCCTTCCATCTTGACTATTATGGTCTATTTGGTGAGTCATGTTATCTTAGTTAGACCAATTCATTATTGATGGATGTATCTAATCGAGAAGAATTTTCTATATTCAAATTTTAAACTATATTAGTATATACCTCTTCAATCTATAGGGTTCTAGATAGCGTGGATGCAGAGCAGTTGTTTAGATTACAAATGGTGGTATACTTATAATATTTTTCTTCAGTCTACATAGAATGTGGTTTTCCTGATGATAGTGACTGGTTTGGTTAAAATACGTCACTAGCCGTTAATAGAAAATTCTTACTGTTAGTTTGTCTTAGCCAAGCCTCATATGTGGTAACGGTCAATTGGCCTATGCCTTCTTTGGGTACTCAAAAATATGTTTCTTTGGTGAATGGTGAATCCCATTATTTATAAATAAAAGGCTTTACTAGGTTATGATCATTTGTTTTTTGAAATGGGGAGAAGGGGTTGGATTAGTACTTGGAATGGTGGATTAGTGAAGATTATTATTTTTTTTTAGGAATTGTTGACATGAAATGATTTTAGTGTTTTTTATTTGAAAATCTTTTCTTATATTAAAATTTAGTTTAACTACAACTCTGAAATATAATTAATATAACAATCAATCGATCGTTAATTCATGCCATTTTTCTATTAATAGTTTTAACATTCCTATAAATTGAAATTTTTGAAATTGAATTTGTTACTCAAAATTTTAATAACAAAATTTATTGAATTCCCAAATATTATGGATTGACATAGCAGATTTCTTTTATAAATAATATCAAATTTTCATATACAACATTAAAACTATTTATGTCTTAAAATTACATTGAAATTTATAACTTTCAATTGTACATTTATTTTAGTATCCAAATGAAAAGGGGATAAGAAAAATTGTCCAATCCTATGCTATATTTGTCTTTTAAAATTAACATGTCACAACATATTTGCTTTCATTCTTCATCTTATTAGTTTATTCTATCGTAAATATCATCTATATTAAAATTTATAATTTTATCCTATTTTTATACTTTTAACATTGTCACATTTGCGTTATTAAGAAATGTTTTTCAAATTAAACCTATTTATGACATTAGAAAAAAAAAATTAAACCTAATCCTTAGTATATTATTCACAAATTTATAACATTTGATAATTATATAAACATTCAAACTTATTTAAAGTTATAACAAAAATTATATCTTTGTCAACTTTTAAAATACTTTACAATATTTAACTACTATTATCTTTTAACATTCAAGCATAATTTTTTATTAATATTTTTTCTCTATTAATTCAATTATTTTTGTTTTAATCAATTTAATAGATAAATTAAAAAAAATATGAGAGTAAAATTAATATTTTTATAATAATTATAAATTTTTTTAAATCATTTCGTTTTTTAAATTATGGGGCGCCATACGTATTGTGGCAAAGGGACTTATGCAGTCAAGTTATGTGACCGCACAAATCCGTGGTCGTGCCCCTCTCCCCCTCCCCTTTCTCTCCATCCTTTCCTCTCTCGCAAGAAGCACTCTCTCTCTCTCCCCCTACTTTCTCTCTCCTTTCCTCTGCCTCTGTCGCCCATTATCTTGTTCTCTCCTCATCTCTCTCTCACTTTAAACCCGAGCTTCTCTCACTATCTCTGTTTCTCTTTGTCTCCCCCATTTTTTGAGATTTCTCATAAAACCTTAACCCTAATTGTTGTCTCCTTTGCTTTCTAACTCTGCCACAATCTCAGCTCTTTTCCTCTTTCCTCAATTAACGAGGAGGCCTTGGTTGACCGACCTGTTGAGTGTCGTTTTCGGTGACTGATCTGAGTCATTTGGGTAACTCAATATTTAGTCCTTGTTTAAGAGAACATATGGGGGTTCCGACGATGATCTAGCAATCATCCAATAGCAGAGATAAAGATAATCGAGGTGGTCGGAAGCGGACAGATGGGGTTGGGTATCGCTCAAATCTCTACCGTGCATTGTGTAGATGTACAACACTGACGCCGCCGCTCTCAGTAAAGCCTCAAATCCATCTCTGATTCCCTTTACCGTCTCCTCTCCCAAGTCGTCTATCTCAGGCCAATCCCAAATCCCTAACTTATTTCTTTCTTGCTAATTTTTAATTTTTAATTTTTTTTTGGTTGAACTACTCATAAGATTAATATATTGTGGTAGAACTTAAAAAAAATGGGTACGGCCGTTGTGGAAACTCCCACGTTGTGGGTCTGCGAAAGGGAATACTAGGCAGCCTTTCCTGTTTTTTTTTTTTTTTTTTTTTTGCCCTTCATAGAACTAAAAAAAAAAAGAATTTAAAAACAAGATAGAAAATAAATGACTTCAAATTATTTTAGGTAATTTCTACTTTGTTCATTTGTTTTTCAATTTACTGCAATTGAACTTCAGACATTTTATTATATGAGGAAAGGTTTTTTTGGTAACAACATTTGCAAAAACATCTTATGTCTTAAAAGGTGCAGTGATGGAGTAACTTTAGTATAGTCAATCATCCTAAAAACTATAGCAAGTTTGTCTACTATATTTGTGGAGAAAAACTTGAACACCTTTTATCTTACTGATCAGAATTGAGAAGTGTGAATGTTCATATGTTACGTAAGTTCTATTTGTAAATTAGGGATCCATGAGTTGATTATCTATTGTAATTTGTTCCGAGTTACAACATCAACATTATGTCTTAGAATTTCCAAAATTAGAATCCACGTTTCTCGAATTTACCTCGAATTTTCCAATTAAGGTTACAATAGTTGACCTAATTTATTTGTTGTTCTTTTCTGTTGTGAAATTGTTGTCAAATTAAGGTTACAACAGTCACTGTGGGTGAATATTTTTGTGGGGCTAGCAAATTCTATAATGATGATGTACTGATTCTTTCTTAGTTCTCGTATTTATGTTCAGGCAAGAGGACCGGAGTTCAAGGGTTTAGTGATGGGAGAGTAGGCTTTTTGTAGTATGAATTATGGATCATTAGTTTGATTAATATAATTGCTGCACTTGTTTCAGACTAGAAGCAGCGGTTTCATTGTGATGATTGTGGGATTTGTAGGTTCGTGTTTGACAATTCTCTAACTAGCATCAATGGTATTTATTCTCCTGCACATCTGCATGCTTGATTGTGCACAAATAAATTTGCTTAAGTTAATTCCAATGCTAATTTAGTTTGCAACTTTCTCAGAGTGGGGGGACATGAAAACTTCTTTTGCTGCAGGAAATGTGGTAAGTAGTCTTACCGATCAGAATCATGACAGGTTTTTCTTTTCGTTTTTGGGTTTTTTAGTAATAAATTATCCATTACCTCTTTAAGTCATGTTTATGCTTTTCTTACTTATCAGAAGGAATTTTTTTTGAATCTGTCTTACTTGAACCTGCCATGGTGTGCCACCTACTATATATACACTGTAGTAAACTGTAAGATAATTGGTTGGAAAGAAACTTTAAAGAAACTAGCATATACTATGTCTTGCGTCACTATACTGACCATTTAAGGAGGAATACTGTGAGATGTGCTTTCCTTCGTGTGTAAAGGGACTCAGAAATGCCAAGGATGGAAAATTGAATTTGCTTGTGTGTGAAAGGGGGTTGCAATTGGTCAAACAAATTCATGTCCAAGGTAGCTCATCAAAACACTAGTTTAGTCCTTAAATGAAACCCCTAACTTAGAATTACTGGCCTGTGAAAGTTCTTTCATGTGGCATCTCTGTGTAACTTTTAACAACCTCCATATCAACCTCATTAATGCTATTTCTTTACCTGCAAAGAAGCTTGGGTGAATTTGAACCCGAGCACAAGGTGGTTTCAGCTACACTGCAAAAATCTATTCTTATGCTGCTGATTCCACTCTTGTATCACTCATTTCTGCAACATGAGTTCCCAATAGCATGTGGAAATCAAATCATTGCTCATCACTTGTTTGCAGCTCTTTTTTTATTATTTGTTTAAGCAAAGTGATTTGGAAATTAGTGGTTTTTTGTTAAAGATATTTGTGTGTATTGTTATAGGTATTATAGGGTTTCAATTCTATGGGAAAAATCACAGGATGAGGGCAAAAACCACCCACATGTTTGTTTGTAGGTCAGACAACTAGGATCTCTAATAATCTTAGATCCAATTTATTTTAGTGAAAAAATTACATATGTTTACATTTACTGTAAATTTAAAAATGTTGTTATTTATTACTTTTGTTATTATTATTTTACTAAATATGGCATAAGGTTTCTTCCTTTGAAACAACCACAGGAATTGCACTCATTGGTTTTAGAATTGCTTTGCTAAAGGCCTTTGACATCTTAGGCTATTTTTGTTATCTATTTGATTGGACAAGCAACAGATCCTTATGTTTGTAGAATGAGAACTACTCAGTAAAGGAACTGTTTGTGGTTACTTGATGCAACATGATAATGGTCATTTGTTTGACATTTTCTTTTTGCCTTTTGCTTGAGTGCAACTTTTAGCAAGTCTTAAATCATGTTTGATCTTAATATATTTTTTGTCCTTACTTAAGTTTTGTTTTTTTCCATTTTCTTCTCTCTGTTGTCAACTTTTGCAAAAGCACAGGATCCTGCTACTTGGTCTCCAAAGAATTGCTGTCCTATTTGCTATGAGGTTTGTATTTTATTCTTTTTGATGTGCGGAGAAGTTCAGAAGTTTTTAATTCTCCTAGCAAATGTTATGCAATATCTGCAGTATCTTTTTGACTCAATCAATGTTACTACAATTATGAAATGTGGACACACAATGCATATGACTGCTATTATGAAATGGCAATCAAGGCCAATATGCCTCGTCTTAATAGATTTGTTTCCTTGTCTGCTTCTTGTTATCATGTTTTTGATTGTGTATAATATTCATATATGAATTTCCTCCTTAATCCAGGTATAATTGCCCCATTTGCTCCAAATCAGTATTCAACACGTCAAGAACCTAGCAAAGACTAGATGAGGAGGTAATTAAAAACTTAGGACTGGTTGTTTTCTTATGTGGACTACATTTTGTTTCATTATATGTCCAAATAGTATTCACATTTTGTGGGCATCCCTTGTCAACTCTAAATATTAAAAAAAAAATGTCTATTGATGTGGTGAACATGGCTAACATGTCACCCTTCTTAAGTCAAAAAGTTGTCTCTGTACTACTTCCCATTTTCATCTACCCCTTTGAGACTTTGGATCTGAACACATTTAGATAACATGAGTCTCAAAGATAAGATTGATCCGAACTGTTTTTCTCTAAAGTTTAAAAACTCTTAAATTTTATTAAAAGAGATTTTAAAATTATCGAAATAATTTATTACAATCAAATATAATCAAAATCTTAATGTTTTAGATTGTGATATCCAAATTTGATAATTACATTATAACTATTTTTTTCATGACACACACCGTGCAACGCATGGTGTGTTTGTACCTGCTGCTCTCACATAAACAAGGCTTACTAAGTGGAAAAATGTAATTTTTGATAAAGAAAATCTATCAAACCACTTTTAAGCACAAATATGCTAAAAAAATTCTAAAGTTTGACACTGACATTGTTTTTTAAATCAAAATGGGAAAGGGTTATGTACGTGAAGCAACTAATCTCTTCCTTTGAGGATATAACTTCCATACTACGAGTATGAAATTTCAAATCCATTGCATAAATTCACCAAGCTCTCTTTTCCTCTTCCTAATCCTATGGATTTTTGAAAAAGAAGGACCAAATTATTTCTAGCATTTGGCCTGCATCGCAAAAATATTCACCAATAGTCCACTTTAGATATGCAAACATACCTTTTTATAGAAGCAAAGAACAAAATGTTTTTGGAGAACTTAGTTGTTTAATTAATACCATCTCTTAGACCTTATTCCAAAAGTTAAAGAAACCCAATGTTGTGGACAAATATCCATCATGCCAAGTCACAATTATATGGAAAAGTCCCCAACAATACCTCTTTATGGAAAGATTGTAGACATTCAACAGAGAAAGGCCAAAAAAAAAAAAGTTCATTGAATTATTTTTTTCACACTTAACTACTCAAGGTAAATCATATGAATAACCCATTATAATAAAGATAAATAAGTGGACTAATCACTCAGAAAGCACATAAGTGAGTATCTTTCACACTTTTTCCTCTTGGATTTAGATAGCATAATACTTCATAATTCTAGTGCAGAAGCTGGGTAACATTTGTTAGGATCTTGGTTAGCATGCCAGTGCTAGTTGCTTCTGATCAGCAAGGCATAATACATTCTTTGGAAGGAGGTTGCAAGGCTAAGTCAAGTCTTCTCTTGAGTAAAGAGAGAGCAGGCCCATCACTGGCTATTTGGCCAAACGGTATTAGGGATTTGTTCTCAACAATGAAGATCTGAAATAGTTGTAATAGTGTATAACCCTTTCAATCAACTAAAAAGGGAACAAGCCCTTTAACGTGGCCTGTAGACTTGGGCCGTGATATCATGGCCATAAGAAAGCCCCATGCTGGCCTTGTTCGGCCCAAAGTATTCATTGGTAGGCTCGGAACAATGGATCTTATTGAGTGCACTAGTTCTATTTGGATCTGAGTTTGGTTTAGTCGTTAGGTTTAGTTGCGAAGGTATTAGGTGTATTAGTACCATGTAATGATATACACATGTATACTTAATGAGAGCTGATTGTTTTGCTTTTGTTCAAGTTTAATAAGAGTTGTTTGGACAATATGCCAGGGCTGTAAGTATAATGATTGCCAAATATTTTGTCACTTGGCTTGTGTAATTCAACCAGTGACCAAAGTTGAGCATGAATGAACAAACAAACTTAGTTATTAAATTTGATGTTAAGAGTAGTATACTTGCTCACACCACTAAACTGTCAAAATCCGAACACGGTACATAAATTTAAAAATCACTAACATAAAAAAAAAAAAAAAAAAAAAAATGAAAATTCCAAATCAAAAGAATTGGAAACCAAAGAATTAATAAAATATATGTATATATACATACACACGAAAAAACTAATAAGCATGATACACACAATCAAACTAAATGTAAATAATGAGAGAAACAAATATTTTATGTACTTGAGCGCCTTTTGCTTAGGTTCATAAGATCCAAACTCTTTGGATATTCAATAAATATCCTTTATACACTCTATTATAGATTCTAAAAAACTCTCTACACTTTAGAACAACCAGAGAAAATCACTGAGTCTCCAAGTGTTTATCACTACCCTAATTTTATCTTGGGCACTACCTATACAAGTTGTATATAGTGTATATATGATGGCTCTTTTCTTTAATGAAGCTATTTATGAATAGGAAAAATAATAGAATGCATATAAAGGAACACATAAACTAAAAGTAGATTTCTATTTTCTAAAGTATGTGACAATTCTAATGAAATCACATTATAAGAAAATAAAGCTTTAGTGACGAGATAAAAAACTCGTCACTAAATATATGTTTTAGTGACAGCATTTTAAGTTGTCTGTTGGATTGTAACATGAATCACTTCAGTGACGATTTAAAATTGTCACTAGGTTATCAATGAAATATAAATTAATGATAATGATATATCAATTCACAAAGTTAGTGACAACAAAGAGTAACAACACTTCTTTCCGTCACTATTTATCTATATTCTTGTCACTTAGTGACAATATCTTCTTGTCACTATTGACTACTTTAGTGATGACATATTATGTCGTTACTATTGATCACTTTGTGATGATTGTTTTATCACTATAGACCCCTTTTTAATAATGGTATGTAGTGTCGTTACTATTATCCCTTTTTAGTAATAAAAACGATTGTTGTCACTATTAATCCCTTTTAATGATAAAATATTCTTGTCATTGTTGATCCCTTTAGCGACAACATATTATGTCGTTAATGTTGAATACATTGTAATAAGATTGTTTCGTCACTATCGATCCATTTTTAATGACGACGTGTAGTGTTGTCACTATTAACGCTTTTTAGTGACGAAAAAGATTATTGTCATTATTAACCCTTTTTAGTGTCAACATTTTCTTGTCACTATTTACTTCTTTAGCGATGAATACTATGTCGTTATTGTTAGATACTTTGTGACAAGATAATTTCATGACTATAGACCCCTTTCTAATGATGACATGTAGTGTCGTTATTATTAACCTCTTTTAGTGACGAAAATAATTGTTGTCACTATTAACCCCTTTTAGTGAAAAAAATTTTCTTGTTGCTATTGACTCCTTTAGTGATGACATAATATGCCGTCACCGTTGAACACTTTATGACAATTATTTCGTCACTATCCACCTTAACAACGACATGTAGTGTCCTTTCTATTAATTCCTTTTAGTGATGAAAAAGATTATTGTCACTATTAAACTCTTTTAGTGACATCTTCTTGTCACTATTGATCCTTTTAATAACGACATTCTATGTCGTTATTGTTGATCACTTTGTGACAAAATTGTTTCGTCACTATAGATCTCTTTTTAATGACGACATATAATGTCGTCACTATTAACCTTCTTTAGTGACGAAAATGATTGTTGTCACTATTAAACCCTTTTAGTGATAACATATTCTTGTCACTATTTATAATTACATTTTTTATTTAGAAATATTTTTTATTTATTTTTTATATAATTACAATTTTTATAATTTTAAATTTTTATTATAAAATATGACTATTTTATTATTTTTTATGTAATTATTAATATTTATATAAAAATTTTTATATTTTTTATATTTATGTATTTTTCACCTTTTTTTTTTTTTTACAAATTATTATGTTTCTATATCTTATGTATGTTTTACTATTTTTGTTTCCATGCAATGTAAGAGAATTTTTTTTTTTTAACTGAGATCATGGGTTCAATTCTAGATTTTTAATTTTTTTTCAAAAATATTTTCCCCCATTTCAAATAAAAGCCAAGACACTTATGATATTAGTTAATTTTAAAATTTTAAAATATTTGTCTAATAAATTTATTTTTATACTATCCATTATAATGAAAACTAAATATCTTATTATAAACAAAATTTTTTATCATGTCCTTCCAATAAATATTTACTTTCTCCTAGACAATATATAGGAGGAAAAGTATACCCCCACCATAAAAATCAGGCCTTATAATTCGGCAAAAAATGTTTGTTTGGGTCATGTTGACTAGAATATGAAACAATAATGACTCATCGTGGTTTGAAAATGTGATTAGAAAGTGAAAACTATTAAGCCAATTATTCTCTGCCTCCTCAAATTCAATTCAAGTCCTTGTGATTGCGTTTTTCTTCTTTTTTTTTTTTTTCCTTTTTAAGTAAAAGGTGGAAAAATTTTAAAAAACAAAATTACTAAGCAAGTGGGATAGCATATTTAGCCTCCTGCTTTATATAAACACAAGTGAAAACATGAAAATGAAGTGCAGTTCACATAATTTTGGCAATATGAAAAATATATAAAAATCAAACTAAAATAATAAATTATTATTTATTAAGTTCTATAAACTAAAAAATATTTATTTTAAAGTGCAATTCTAAATTTTTCCTACATATTATGTCCCATTTGAATTATAATACTAATTCTAGAGAATAATGATGAGATTATAGTTTTTTAAGGTTTAATAGATTAAAGGAAAATAAAGGAAATATCGGCTAACGGATGAGCCATCCTTGGAATTATGAGCCAATATTACAAATACCAACTTGTCAAGTTAAAATTCGAGCGAAAAAAAAAAAAAAAAAAAAAAAACTCAAGAGCAAATGTTATATCAATAAAATTATAATATTATAAAATTTGGGAAATATTATATTAGTAGAAATTATAAAATTTGTTAAAATATTATATTAATGAAAATATTATATTAAAAATATGTATTATAAAATTATAAAATTTGTAATAATGACCTCCACTGGGGGTGTATTCGAACCGTGTCGATCTCGAGTATCTCTGTACTTGAATTCGAGCTCAATTTCTTTTACTCAGCTCGAATTTGACGAGTAGAAAATAATAGAGTTCGAACTCAACTCGAAATCTCGATTATTATATATTATATTAATATATTTTATTTTATTTTATTGTTTATATTATAATTATATATAAATATATATAATATATATTAATATATGTAATCGAGCTACTCATCGAGTTTTCGAGTCTAAAATTTTGCAACTCGAATTCGACTTGATTGTATCACGAACTCGGCTCAAACTCGACTTGAATTTGGTTAAACTCTAGTCGAGTCGAGTCGTTGAACAAACCGCTCGCAAGCGGCTTAAACTTGGCTTGGCTCTTGTAACAGCCCTAACCTCCACCGAAGAAACAAATGGGTTTGGGAAATACAAAAGAAAGATGAAAATGTGATTGAAATGTGATGGGAATCTCAAAAGTGATGGAAATTTGTTCTCCGGCAAATCCCATAGCACGAAAACAAAAAAAACCCAAAAATCCCATGGTGCTAAAGTTTTCCCAATGTCACGTCGGGGTTTCATTGGGGGTAAAGTCTCTCTCTCTCTCTCTCTCTCTCTCTCTCTCTCTCTCCAGCAAACCAAAAAATCCCACGGCGCTAAAGTTTTTTGATCATTCACGAAAGACTCAGGTTCGTCTCTCTCACTCTCGATTACGGTTTGTGATTTAATTGGCTCTCTCTCTTTAGGGTTTTTGGCTCTCTCTCTCTCTTTCCGGCTTTTGGATCTTTAGGGTTTGTAATTGTGAAAAAATTAAGATTTTTTTTTGCTTTTATTTGTGTCTTTGGTTACTATTTGAGATTTGGATTTCAGAATTCTAGGAGTTTTTTTCTGGTCGTAATCATAAAAATTTTATGATGTGAAAATTTGAATTCCTTAGGAATTATAACTCTGTATTTTTATATTTTTTGAATTAATTTCAACTCTGGGAAATATATTTCTGTATGTACTGTTTAGTTTCTGGAAAGCAGAACAGTCCTAGAAATCCTATGTGTAGTGGTTCTTTATCCTTATCATATTGCACCAAAAGTTTTTACGAGAGGAGAGAAACCTGTTACTCTGCCCTATCGATCTGTTCTCAGATCTGAATTCTTAATGTCCTGAAGTGCTGCAATTATATTCAGCTAGAGAAAATTTGAAAATCTGATGGAAATTTTCTGTAGTAGGGAAATTTCTTTGTGGTTATTATTTATTTATTTTTTGATTGCATGGTTACTATGATCTTCATTCGTGAAAGACATTGAATATGATTCAAGTTGCATCAGTAACTTATGTTGACCTTAGTCTAATTTGCATACAAGCTCTTGTCCTATTTGCCAGAAGTCTGTAGTTGTGAAAAATATGATATTTTATATTTTAGTTTTTTCATGCCATTTTCTATGACCCCTTTCCACATTTTGAAACAAAATGCCGTAATGCACATCATTTATTGGGTTTGCTTGACAAATTCATGGCTCTTGTGTAAGTTTTACTGCTAGATCATGGAACATATGAAATAATCTTATGGCATAAAGATGCCGGCTTAGATATCTGAAAATCTAGGCCATTGTTGTGAAAAGAAGAGGACTTGATAAATTTGGATCAGCTGTAAGATGGAAGAAGAAGATGTAGGAGTGTCCAAAAGCTTCAATTAAAAGTAGTAAAAATCCTTAATATTTAAGTCCCAATAATTGGTGACTATGAATTAATATTTGTCAAAATTTTTGATGTGGGGCTTCACTTGCCAAGTTTGATGATATATTCCAAAAACATTCTTAGGCTGATTGTATCGGTGCTTGCCTAGATAGAAAAGCCGTGAATTGAGGTTGCCTCTTCTAAAGGCTTCTTCCTCCATACCCTGCATTTCTGAACAGTACTTGCTTTATATTTTCAGAATTTATTAGACATCTCTGCTCTGCTTCCTGTCACCATTCCAAGAATTTTTACTGATTTATGAATTTCTGATCATTTAATACAAGCCTTCTCTTAAATTCTTAGCAATTTAGATCAAGATATGTACCTCAGAAGAAGAACCTTGAACTGACAAATCATTAAAACAACTTATGACACATTTTTGAATCTCAAGTCCTAGTGCTTCCAATGTGTTCACTGTAGATAGCAATAAACCCGGTTTTCCAGTACATTGTTGGAAACGCTGTCCTTCAACCTTTTTAGCTCTGCTCTTTCTTTTGCTGCACAATCCCATGTTGAAAACTGGATGTGTATGTGTGTGTTTTGTGGCAAATGAGTGCATATGTGTGTGTTTTGTCCTCCTGCATATGTGTGTGTCAAATGAGTGCCTAATAACTCAGAGCTCTGAATTATGTCATCGAATCTCCCATCAGACACATTGTTGGAAGGCTGTCCTTCAACCTTTTTAGCTCTGCTCTTTCTTTCACTGCACAATCCCATGTTGAAAAAAAAAAAAAAAATAGAAGGGACTAACAATGAAAAGCAAAAAAGTGTGTTTTCTATTTAGTGCTAGCATGACCCCACTTATGTTGTACTGCTGCACTGCTGCAAACAATGGAATTCTGTTTGTATGGTCGAGGCCTTGTGCTGCACTGCTGCAAACAATAAACAATATGAAGTTTTGCTTTTCTATGTTTTCTTGTTTTAGAAAACATCTTTGTACTATTTTTTCTGGTAGACTTCTGGTACCGTAAAGATATTGTAATTGTAACGGTTGTAGCTGTTGTGAATAAATAAATAGTTAGGATGCATTGTGGGGGAAAGAAGATTATGATTTTAATATGGGATTACATTCTTGATGTGGGGACTATTTGTGCCTCTCTGCATTCTGTTTTTTTGGCAAAGCTGTAAGGAATGGACTATAATTTATTTTTTACTTAGGTTTCCTTCCATTGGATCAAAACATAACAAAAGGGCATAATAGCAATTCCATGAGGCTAAATGAGTAGCTTTTGAAGTAACTTTCCATGTATGATAGACTTTGCTTGCATGCTTTGATACATGCATGATTGATTCCCATTTGACAGGCATTAGTATTCATTCAACAAATTATGAATAATGGAACCACACCTGTCCCCAAAGCAAATCCATCACTCATGCATCTCCATCTCCTTCTGCATTCATTCAATTGGTTTACTGTTTCTTTCCTACGTTTTGATGATATGTCTTGGATGATGCTCCACCACTAAATCCTCATTCATGAAAATGAACAAAACTACACCAGGACAATCTCTTCTGGAAAATCAATCAAACCCATCCCTTTCTCTCTCATATTTACTTAAATCCATGGAATAGTTATGTATACTATTTAATTCTTATGATGGTATTCTTTTATAAATAGTTTGTGTTTAATTGCATGCCTAGTGTAAATACAACTAAGAGTACACATTGCAAAGTCAATTTAATTACTAAATTGTTTTGAATCTCTTAATTTTTTATGAAACATTGAAAGTTCCATTATATTTTATAATAACTTATCTTTAATGACGTTGCAGGGTCCTATAGGAGTTGTTAGGATATTATGTTTGTCCTTGGGAGGTACGTAGCAAGATCTTTCGTTTTCTAACCTTGTGAATGTCAAGATCTCTATAAGCAGTTTGGATATATGGAAGGAAGCTTTGTTTAATCTAAACGATTGTTATTATTATTATTATTATTGTTATTGTTATTATTATTTTTTAATTTTTGTTTGATCTTGTTTTGAATCTGACTTTTATTTTTGCTGTGCTTTTTTTTTTTTTTTTTTGTGTACTGCCAATAGTTGGAAGAAGACATGGAGGACTCAAGTGAAGGGGGAGGAAAGCATGGATGATCTTTTGAAGATTAAAGAATATTTATGGTGACATTTTATTTTTACTATTTTTTCTTAACATTGGAGTTAAGAAGGTATATGCTATTTTTGGTACGTACATGATGCAATATTTGATATTTTTAAATATATGCATATATATTAATATTGAGGAGTTTTCATTTTGTATGTGTGAGGATAATTTTAGATATTTCTATTGATGAATATATATTTTAAGTTTTAACTTGTATAAATATAATAATAATAGGAATAAAATAGTATAAAAAATTATAATTTAATAAATGACGACTCTAAAAATTATCATTATTGTCACAATAAAAAGTCATCACAAATAGTTTAGGGTTTACCCTCTTCAGTGACAAAATCGTGTCAGGTTGGTGACTCAGTGACAATAAAAAGGTTCACTATATGATTTGATATTAATAATTGTCATAGTTGTTGCAAAGAGAAATTATTGCAAATGCTATGTGATTTATCATGTTGAGTTACAACATTTATTGTAGCTATCTTAACAAAAAAAGTCATCATTATATCATACATTTAATGACAACTACTAATGTTGTCACTGTATTCGCAATAAGAAGTTATCACAAATGCTTTTTAGTTTACTATGTTTAGTGATAGCATCATGTTGTCTTTATATCAATGACATCAAAATGTTATTATATTGTACTTTTAATGACGACTAGAATGTCGTCATTGTTGTCATAAGAAAATGTCGTCACAAATGTTCTATGATTTGTGATGTTTTGTGACAACATAGACCGTTACTATGTCAACTTTGGATTGCAACTAGTGATAATATCATGCCACTATTTTAGTGACAATACATAATTTTGTTACTATATGATATTGTCAGTGACAACTCGAAACTCGTCACTATTGGACACTTTTATGGCAATAATTTAGTGAAGAGATAGTGACGAATGAAAAATTGTCACTAAAAGTCTTTAGCGACAACTTTTAGTGATTTAGTAGTTGTCACCAAAACCCTATTTTCTTGTAATGTCAAAAGATCAAGTTGATATCACTTGAGTGAATCTAGGTCTCATTGCTTGGCTAGATTCATTTAGCCAAGCATAAGGCCACAAATCTCTAATTTTCTCCTAAATAAATTTTGTCAAGTAGTATGGACTCATCACTCTTGTTTTGCTACCAAATTCCTAAACCTTTGTATTTTGTAACTCTCAACACTTACTTCTTTGACAAATGGCCTTCTAAGAAATTCTGCAAGCTTCCTACCTTGATCTTTTGGATCCAATTTTGGTTCTTCACATTAAGAACAAGATACCCAACACAAGCATCCACGATTGATAGAACAAAGGAGAGGAGAAAAGAGCATACATTGATTAGTTAGACTAAAACAAGCTAGAAACTTGTAAAAGATCAGACATAGATCATATAGACATTTCCACTTTAAACGCTCACTTATTAATACAATAAAAATAAATAACTTGTTTTTAAAATATCTATTTTTTGCATATTCCATTTCAAGACGTAAGAGAAATAGCGAACTGTCAAATTTGAAAGCATAAAACTGTCTTTATCTGGACTTGATATGCAGCCACCATTCATGTTGATGAAGGTATAATTCCTGTAGAAAATTGACATAGTTCAAATAAAATTAGAGAAATGTACTTATTAAATAAGGAATGAATGAATTGTAAATGCGAGCATTAGAGAAAATGTTACAACAACGTCTACTTCAAATAAAACTTATTGATTGTTTTACCATCTCTCTCTCTCTCTCTCTCTGCTCTTTTGGTTGTCGTGTCATGTTGAAATTTTGTCATGTATACAATGCAAGACCAATTTTGTCATATATAAAAATTATACGATGAGGGAAACTCTTACCAACAATCTTTCTTCACATTAAAACATATTGAGGTTCTATTCTACAGATGCTTGAGATTCACTAGATCCAGAACCATCATTTTTGATTTCATCCTGATCACATGAAAAGCTATAGTCAGGAATACCTAGCTGTTGAATCATCAACCTCCACAACAAACTGATTAACTAAAAGTTCATACCCAGGCATAGAAAATCAATTTAAGAGCAAAATGACACAAATAGAAAATTTCAGTGCGAATAAGGGACTGCTTGTTTCTGGCCGCATAAAGAAGAACCCACATTTATTATTCCTTTCAGATTTTCCCATAAATTTTTGTTATGTATGTGCAAGTTTTTACCTTTTCCTCTCCTTCCTCCTCCACGATGGTGCTTACCATTTCCTCCTCTTCCTCCTCCTCACTGGTGCTTAACATTTCCTCCTCTTCCTCCTGCTCACCATTTCCTCCTCTTCCTCCTCCACGATGGTGCTTACCATTTTGTCCTCTTCCTCCTAACCACAAGGAAAAAGGTATATTAACTTAGATCAAAAGTAAAAGTTGAACTTTAGAGGTAAATGAAAATTCATGACTTAGTTGATATAACAACAATATATTAAGGCAGATCAACTATTGAAGTTCCAAATGATCCAAAATCCTTATTAGTTCCTTCATATGTGATGTAAATTTAGTACATAGTTATCTTATAATAATAATTCTAATCATAAATTATTTTTAAAGTATATAAATGTAGGAAGAGTTTGGCTACCAATTAACTTAAATGCTCTAATTTTAGCTCTTATTTAGGAATTCATGATCTATTGAATACATACAATAACTTAATTAAATCTATCTCTGCAGCAATTTCATTTGTCTAATTTGATTCAAATCACTTTGGCTCATCTAAAATGATCTTTTTTCTTTTTCTTTTTCCATTTGAACTATACTTACAATTACAAGTATTTCATAATTGATTTATTATTATATTTGATTTTATATTGACATGGACTTATATATTTTCCTGTCTTTTTTAATCAATTTATTAAACAAAAATTGGGGAAAAAAGAAAGAAAGAAAGGGACTATGTTGCAAAAGTCTAATTGTAATAAAAAGAAAAATAAAAACCAAGAATAACAGAGGAACAGTAAGTAGTAAAATTGTAATGGTACTAGAAAACCAGAAAGTGGAAAGGAATAAGAAAGAGAGTGAGAGGGCATACCTGTTGAAGAAATATATCATTTACTGTAGTAATAATATCTTTATTCATCGGTATATAATCATCTCCAAAGAATATTCCTTCTAATTTTGGTGTGGTTGCGGAGGCAAATGAGAATGTTGTCATTTTAGGACAGCCAAGCAACGACATATAATCCAAGGATGGGAATTCCAAAGTATATAAATTATTTTCACAAAAACACCTTATGTTTTGTAGATAGCTTAATGTCAAGCGCATCAATTGAGGGATCACAAGGTTGCCTCTTGAAATCTCTTCTTCTTCTCCTTGTTTGCCTATTACTGCTTCCAATGCGTTACACATCCACACATATAATATCCTTAATTGGGGAAATGACTCCATTGGAAATGGGCTCCCCCATATCTGCTTTATGCCATTTAAACCGTACAAACTCATTTCTGTCAAGGAAGGGAAGGCTACCTGCGGAAAATATGTATAGATTTGAGTTAAAGAAAATATTACTAAAATAACTGTAATCCACACGAGGGGTAATAACTAAAGGTTAATTCTTTTGAAAATAGATTTGAGGAACAGTGAAGGGTAAAATATGTAATAACTAACATATTGCCTATTTCAGCTAATTCAATATGGTGGGTAAAAGTTAGTTATTATGACAAACATACAAATCTATATAGACTACCTATTTGTTTAATATTATAACTCTTTTGCTGATAGATAAGTGAATGCACATTGGATTTGTTAACATATTAAATAACAATTTCTATCACATATTACCTATTTGTTTTATATTAGACATGCTCTATCAACAATTTAAAATGAAACAAAATACTTTTATGTAGATGTTTTAAAGGGTACTCTAAAAATCTATTTTTTATTTTTTATTTTTTACTCTATCAATAATTTTCCTATTTTTACGGACATTGGATTTGAGTTAGCTTTGAAAGAGTCAATAAAATTTAAACCATTCGGATAAGAAAGAGATCAATTGGGTTATCCTTGTGGGTTTGAATGATAATAATATATTGCATTTACATACTCTACTATAAGGTGGAATTTTGCTGGAAGCCATCATCCTCTAAAATTTAAAAAGAAAATTTATATGTGTAGTTTTGAATATTATTTATTCTATTAAAAATTATAATATTATATTCTTAAAATTATAAATTCAAATGCATGATTTATTTTTAAATTTATCTTTCCAAGAATTGTAAAGCAGCTTCCTAGGTGCAAGAAAAGATGTGTGAAAATTCTGGCATCATGAGTTGTCCTAAGCAACTACATCGTTTCATGATTTTCCTCATTGAACAAGCAACCCCATAGGTGCTGTTAACAGGATACTCTGTGCACACAAAAAAAAAGAAAAAAAAAAGAATATTCAAATGAATGACTATAACACAAAAGGATATTATAGTAAAATTTGATCTAATTGTAATACCAATAAATAACATGACTCTTTTTTAATTGGTTTCTTTTACTAGTCTTCTTAACAGTTATTATAAATCAATGATTTTGTTGATTTGAATAATATTTTTGGTCATGGCAAAAGGAAATGAATAACTTAATACACATTAGTGATATTTAATTATACGTGAGTTAGAGTTCATAATAAGAGATTACTATATGGTCAATATAAATAAATCATGTTATCTTAATACAAATTTGCTAACTAATCTTTCAAAATTTAGCTTAAATTAAGTTTGACTTTTGCAAATTATTTTTAGTCCCATACCTTTTATTAGGCATTGCAAATTATTTCTTACAACTTGGAAATTTCTTGACTTGGAAGGAGTCTTGGGCATTTATGGGTGGCTCAATATCTTTGTTCATTATTTTGATCTTTGATTTGTTGAAGTGCATATCATTGCTAATTACTTTATAAGCAAATGAATTCTTAAGCTTTTACTTCATATTTCATTTTGGCATATCTTACGTACTTTCATATTGTTTTATTGCTTGCTAGGTTATAGTGTTATACAATATGACATGATACTTGAGATATCAGAATTATGAATTTTTGACTAAAAATTAATTTGACACATGATACTTTTGATATAAATAATACTGTTTTTATCCTTAGAAATTATATTATTTTTAATACAATGCATATAGTAATAATTATTTACACAAAAAACAAAATTTGAAAGGAAATTTAAAAATACTGTTACACTTTTAGTGTAATTAGTATGTGCACTCCATATATTATCCACAAGTGCCATAGAATTTCTAAAATTTTACTTTAGCTAATCTTTTCCTTATTTTAAAATGGTTAAAGTTTTAAAATAAGTATTTATTATTTTGACAAAATATAATATATACATATATGTACTTATATATTATTAAGGAACAAATTACTCGTTGGAAAACTCATCAAGATTACTAAATAGCAATAGAACTCCCTGAATATGATCTCATTGTTTATAACAAAAATTCAAATGTAAAAAATGGCCTATTTTGGTCTTCATTATTGGACTTGAGGCGTCAAGGAGATTGCAGCTTTGAACATTCTAGAATGAACTACTGTTATTCTTATTTTATTACAAAGGAAGGTATGGGATTAGAGACGGTTGGAGGCTTCAATTTAAGATCTTAGGTCAAGATGGAAGTATTTAATACCGTTGAATATTAGAATTTTTTGTCTTAGTTTTTATTTTAATTTTAAGTTATAGATTGATTGCAGTAATTAATTTATTTTACTTCTTTTTTCTGTTTTAATTTCTCTTAATATTTTTAGTAGTAGATAGCATCTAAAATTACGTGCTTATTGGCTCATAGATGTCATCTCTTATTTGTATAACTTTTGTAGCTCCGCATAGTCTAAATTAAGTTTCAATTTTACAATTTATTTATAGTCTCATCCCTATCTCATGCCTTTCATTAGGCATGGCAATTTAGCTAAATACCGCATAATTTTCTTCTTCTATTGTCATAACAGTATAAACAAATCCCAAAATTAGTTCAATACAATTCATAATTGTTTCCAATGTCTAACTTTATTATTTGAAAAAGCATATAATTAGTTGTGAATATAACTATAAATATATATACCGGCATGTTTTATTATTTCAAACATGTTTCTCTCAAGTACTTTCACTAAACATGACACAAATTGCCAAACGAAGCATTCCCTTAAAGTAGTTAATATTATTGTTCACACTCCCAACCCCAAAATTCTTCTCGTTTAACAAGACTTGACAAATTTCTTGAAAGGTCCTAAATCTAGACAAAAATTTTTCACACAAAAAATAAAATTTGATAAGAAATTTAAAAAAACTATTACATTTTTAGTGTAATTAATGTGTACACTGCATATATTACCTACTAATGTTATATAATATGAGAATATCATACAATGTTTTCATATGATACAAGAACATTAATATAAGTCATAGTTCTATTTTTTATTTTTTCAACGATTCCCCTGTTTTTGTAGACATTGTATTTGAGTTAACTTTAGAAGAGTTGGCGACATTTAGACTATTTGTATAAGAAAGAGATCATTTGGATTATTTTTATGATTTATATGACAATAATATATTGCATTTACATACTCTGCTCTATGGTGAAATTTTGCTAAAAGTCGTCATCTTCTAAAATTTAAAAAGAAAATTTACATATGTAGTTTTGACTATTATTATTCTATTAAAAATTATAATATTATTTTCTATAAAAATAATAAATTCAAAGGCATGATTTATTTTTAGATTTATCTTTCCTAATAGGAATCGCAGCGACTTCTTAAGGGATGACAAAATGACTCAAGCATCGTAAAATTTACAAGTAGAGAGTGACAAAGGAGAAAAGTTAAAATTTCATGATTTTCCTCATTGAACACGCTACCCTATGGGTGCTGTTATTAGAATACTCTGTGCCAAAAAAAAAAAAAAAAGTAGAATATTCAAATAAATGTCTACAACATAAAAACATATCATATTAAAATTTTGATGTAATTTTAACACTGATAAATAGCATAACTCTTTTTTAATTAGTTTCTTTTACTAGTCTTCCTAACAGTTATTATAAATCAATAATTTTGTTAATTTAAATGATATTTTTGGTCATGGCAAAAGAAAATGAATAACTCAATACACATTAGTGAATTTAATTATACCGTGAGAGTCCATAATAAGAGATTACTATATGATCAATATAAATAAATCATGTTATCTTAATACAAATTTACTAACTAATCTTTCAAAATTTAGTTAAAATTAGGTTTGAATTTTTCAAATTATTTTTATTCCCATACCTTTTATTAGGAATTGCAATTTAGGTGTTTCTTATAGTATTGCATAGTTTTCTTTTCCTATTGTCAGAAATAAATTTGAAAATTAGCTCAATAGTTCTTAAATTTTGAACATGCATAAATGATTTTGCGTTGATCTCTTTGGTAGTGCATATACATACCTTATGATTGAAGAGGGGTTGAAAAAGAGGGCAGCCTAATTTACTTTGACTTGTTGATGCTATAGCCTCTGTCCCACCCCCACTACCCTTGGAAGCTGCATTCTTACATTTTTGTTGGTCTAGCTGATAGTCTCCTTTCCTGAAACAAGTGAGCTTGGGCAGGTCACTGAGCCAAAGTGTCTTCACCTTAGGGAACACAATCACCTTCTCAGTTTCCCCCTCTTCTTCTTCTCCAACTATTTCTTTCATCTTCTTACATGAATTTACTTCTAATCTCACCAAATTCACAAGACGTTTGGCCATTGAAGGTTGAGATAAACTTGTTAATGAATTGCAATCCCGAACAGTAAGCTCTTTTAACTGCAAGAAGCTCTCATTTGGTAATTTTGAGTGCCATATATTCTCTACCTCATGTAGTCCGTTAAGTCTTAATTCCTCCAAGGAAGGGAAAACCACCTGAAAATATATTAAAAAAATAAAAAAGTAGTATATATACCCAACTACACTTTCCTACAAATATATTAGATACCATAAAAATTAAAATTAAAAATTAAAAAAAAAATTCTTACAACTTGGAAATTTCTTGACTTGGATGGAGTCTTGGGCATTTATGGATGGCTCAATATCTTTGTTCATTATTTTGATCTTTGATTTGTTGAAGTGCATATCATTGCTAATTACTTTATAAGCAATTGAATTCTTAAGGTTTTACTTCATATTTCATTTTGGCAAATCTTACGTACTTTCATATTGTTTTATGGCTTGCTAGGTTACAGTGTCATACAATATGATATGATACTTGAAACATCAGAATTATGAATTTTTGACTAAAAAATAATTTAACACATGACACTTTTGATATAAATAATTTTGTTTTTATCGTTAAAAAATATATTATTTGTAATACAATGCATATAGTAATAATTATTCACACACAAAAACAAAATTTGAAAGGAAATTTAAAAATACTGTTACATTTTTAGTGTAATCAGTATGTGCACTCCATATATTATCCACAAGTACCATAGAATTTCTAAAATTTTACTTTAGCTAATCTTTTCCTTATTTTAAAGTTGTTAAAGTTTGAAAATAAGAATTTATTATTTTGACAAAATACAATATATATATAACAAAAATTCATCAAGATTATAAATAGTAATAGAACTCCCTGAATATGATCTCATTGTTCATAACAAAAATTCAAATGTATAAAATGCCCTTTTCTTGGCCTTCATTATTGGACTTGAGGCGTCAAAGAGATTGCAATTTTGAACATTCTAGAATGAACTACTGTTATTCTTATTTTATTACAAAGGAAGGCATGGGATTAGAGACAGGGTTGGAGGCTTCAATTTAAGATCTTAGGTCAAGATAGAAGTTTTTAATACCGTTGAATATTATAACTTTTTGTCTTAGCTTTTATTTTAATTTTGAGTTATAGGTTGATTGCATTAATTAATTTGTTTTGCTTCTTTTCTATGTTCTAATTTCTATTAATTTTTTTAGTAGTAGATAGCATCTAAAATTAAGTGCTTGTTGGCTCATAGATGTCATCTATTATATGTATAACTTTTGTAGTTCCGTATAGTTTAAATTAAGTTTCAATTTTACAATTTATTTATAGTCTCATACCTTTCATTAGGCATTGCAATTTAGGTGAATACTGCATAATTTTCTTCTTCTATTGTCATAATAGTACAAACAAATTCCAAAATTAGTTCAATACAATGCATAATTGCTCCTTCCAATGTCCAACTTTATTATTTGAAAAAGTATATAGTTAGCTGTGTATATAACTATAAATATATATACCGGCAAGTTTTATTATTTCAAATATGTTTCTCTCAAGTACTTTCACTAAACACGAACAAATTGCCATGAGGAGCTTTCCCTCAAAGTTGCTAATATTATTGTTTACACAAATCCCAACTCCAAATTCTTCTCGTTTAACAAGACTTGACAAAATTCTTGAAAGATCCTAAAGCTACACCAAAATTTTTTACACAAAAAATAAAATTTGAGATATTAAAAAATTATTACATTTTTAGTGTAATTATGTGTACACTACACATATTACCTTCTAATGTTATATAATATGAGAATATCATACAATGTTTTCATATGATATAAGAAGAAGAACATTAATATAAGTCATATTTCTATTTTTTAATTTTTGTTTTATATTCTGTCAACAATTCTCCTGCTTTTCTAGACATTGTTTTTGATTTAGCTTTCGAGGAGTTTGCGAAATTTTGTATAAGAAAGAGATCATCTGGGTTGTTTTTGATGATTTGAATGACTATAATATATCGCATTTACATACTCTACTCTAAGGAGAAATTCTGTCAAAAGTCATCATCCTCTAAAATTTAAAAAGAAAATTTATATATGTAGTTTTGAATATTATTTATTTTATTAAAAAGTTATAATATTATTTTCTTAAAATTATAAATTCAAAGGCATGATTTATTTTTAGATTTATCTTTCCTAATAGGAATCGCAAAGCAACTTCCTGGGGGATGACAAAATGACTCAAGTATCATAAAATTTACAAGTAGAGAGTGACAAAGGATAAGAGTTAAAATTTCATGATTTTCCTCATTGAACACCCCACCAGATGGGTTCTGTTAATGGAATGCTCTGTGCAAAATAAAATAAAAAAAAAAGAATATTCAAATAAATGACTAAAACACAAAAAGATCTCATATTAAAAGTTTGATATAATTTTAAGACTAATAAATAGCGTGACCCTTTTCTAACTAGTTTCTTTTACTAATTACTATAAAGTATATTAAATACCATAAAGATCAAAATTAAAAGTTAAGAATTAAAAAATTTCTTGCAACATGGAAATTTAGAAATTTCTTGAGTTGGGAAAAGTCATGGGCATTTACGAATGACTCAATATCATTGTTCATTATTTTGATTTTTGATTTGTTGAGGATCATTGCTATTATACCTAAATGAATTCCGAAGGTTTTAATTCATATTTCATTTTGGCATATCTTGCATTCTTTAATATTGTTTTATTGCTCGCTATCCCGTAGTGTTATGCAATATGATATAATACTTCTGTATCAAAATTATAAATTTTAGACTAAATAATGATTTGACATTTGATATTTTTTGATACAAATGATCCGAGTATTTTAGCCTTAGAAATTATATTATTTTTTAATATATTGCATATGGTCATAATTTTTAATTAAAAATAAAATTTGATAAGGAATTAAAAACTATTACATTTTTAGTGTAATTAATATGTACACTACATATAGCATGTTGTGAGTACCATATAATTTCTATGTCTTGGGAAGAAAATTGATCAAAGTTTCCTTCCCTGTAGTGTTATGCAATATGATATGAAACTTTGGCTGATCTTTTCCTTATTTTAAAATATAATTAATTACTAATTAAAAATTTCATCATGATTACTAGTTTAAAACTCTCAAAAATATATTAAGAAAATCAAGAATATTTTATTTTATAAGTTTTATTTAGGTTCATGTGAAGCTTAACTCAAAATTTGATGATAAATCTATTTCTACACAACATTTCAGGGATTCCTTTTTTAATTATTTTGATAATTGTTTGATTCTAAGAACCGTTAAGCATGGAGTATCAGCATCAAAATTTATAAAACTAATCATAACCTTATCCATGTCCGTCTATCATCTTATTCCATTAAATGACTCCAAAGAAAAATGGGAAATTAGAGTTAGGAGGAACACATTATTAGCATCTCTAATTGATCTTAGCCAAAAGGCTGACTAAGGTATGCATTATTAGCATCTCTACGATTAAGGAAGTCAAGTGATCTCAACAATTGCTTGCAGACAGTATTATATTATAATAATATGATATCGGCTTTCTTACTTATATCCTCCCTCTATTGTTTACATCAAAAGAAAAGTCATCCATCAAAACAATAAAGAGGAACATTAATAAAAATCTTAAGCTTTCAAAAAAAAAATACATATTAAAAAATGTTATACCAATGGGAAATGCAAAAGACCCTCCCAATAGAGCAAAATTTTTTTCCTTGAGATTCCGGCATTATGAATTTTTGACTAAATCATAATTTGTCTTGTGACACATTTGATATAGATAATTTAATTTTTTATCTTTAGAAATTATATGATTTTTAATACAATGCGTATAGTAATAATTTTTTAAGCAAAAATAAAATTGGATAAGAAATTTAAAAATACTATTACATTTTTGCATAATTAATATGTACATTGCGTATATTATCTGGTAAGTACCATACAACTTCTAAAATTTTACTTTGGCCGATCATTTTCTAATTTCAAAGAATAATTAATTACTAGTTAAAAAACTCATCAAAAATATATTGTTCTCCACCTCATCTAAGAATCCAAGTATTAATATCTCCAAGCAAGGGAAATATATTAAGAAAAATAAAAAGCAATTTATATACCCAATTACACTTTCCTAAAAGTATATTTAATAGGATAACAACCAAAAGTAAAAATTACAAAAATTTCTAGCAACTTCTTCCCCCAGTTCTTAGATTCCCTCGTTTATCCCATTGTTGCCATTTCATTTTTGCTGAGGAGCTGATGGTGGCAACTGTATAGGAGGAATTTACTATGTATTTTAATATTTTTGAAATTCATTTTTAGGTCCAAATTTGTAAAGAGACATTGTCTCCATGCATAGCACAATCACAATCTAAAGATATTTAAAATCTTTATTTCTCAATTTTCAAAATTGAAAATCTTAATTTATGTTTCATGTTCAGCAGAACTGATTTTCTTTTTTTTTTTAAGACATGATAAACATTAATAAAGATCTTTTAATTATATGGTGAAATTGAGAGTTCATAATAAGATATTACAATAAACACAAATTTGATAATAAACCTTTCAAAATTTAGTTTAATTAAGTTTCAATTTTGCAATTTATTTTTAGTTCCATACCTTTTGTTAGGCATTGCAATTTTGGTGTTTCTTATAGTGTTGCATAAGTTTCTTTTTCTATTATCATAACAGTAGAAATAAATTTGAAAATTAATTCAATAGTTCATATGGTATTTCACCAGTTTCTTGGCACATAGTACTCTTGGTTCTCTTTGCTTTTGTGATTTCAAGCTTTGCTATATGCTTTGTTACCTCTTCTTTATTCCTTTAAAATTTTAGGTTGCTTTAGCCGGAGAAGTAAACATACATACCATTATTTTTTGTCCAACTCAAATACTACTTAAATGTATAAAAATCCAAAGTGACTTTTAGTAAAAAAGAAAAATATAAAAATAAAAAGAAGACGGTAAATAGGGAAAATAAATGTTTTAATATGAACTAATTTTGAAAAGATATTTGTATGATTTGTAGATTTGTAAATTAAAGTTCATAATTCTCATATTAGAACTGGAAGACATTCAAAAGTAAATTTTATCTCTCTCTATCTTCTTCGGAAATATTTATTTCTGGTTGTGAGCTTTTTATGAGTTGAAAAAAAGTAATAACAATCATCCTTCAATGCCTTTTTGGACCCGCTCACGTATATTGTCGCTATAAATCAGAATTGTAATACGCAATTGCCGACATAAAAAAATCCGATTTTCTTTTTTTTTTTTATGCAAAAAGACTTTCTCATTTTCGTTGCCAGGTAATCATGAGATAACAAGGAAATTGTCCACCACTAGTGTACAGAGGACAGGATAGCATATTTATAATAATTAAAGGAAAATTAAATCAAACGAGGTTGGCTATTGGCTTTGGTGGGAGTCACTAAATTATCAAAAATGTCTAATAGGACGAAAGAGGCGAAACACAATATAAAAAATATTAAATACCATAAAAAAATAAAGTTTCATTGCAATTAAAATTTAAAAATTTCTTGCAACTTGGAAATTTGGCTTATATAGGTATAAATGTAGAAGTTGACAAACTAAATTGAAGCACATAAATTGTAATAAAAGAATGTCATTTGGTACACACCTTATCAGTGAAGAGAGATTGTGATTGCATTGGTTCTCTGCTTTTCCCCACATTGCAAAAACTTGCCAGCTTTGGTAGGCACTGCAGCTCCAAGCATTTCAATTGAGGGAATACAGCTTCACCTTCTTCACTTATAATTATCTCTTCAATGTCCGATTCCTCCACCACAAACATTTTGAGATCTCTGATGAAATCGTAGAGAATTCTTTTCATGTTTCCCATTTGACTCAATTGTAAATAGTCACATCTTTTCATCAATGAGCATATCCCATGGTCCTTAGCTATGCTGCTGCCCTTGAAATCCACCATCAATCCAGCTTTGGAACGTGAATAATTTTCATCATCGTCCGAGTCATCACCTATTTGAATTCGAAATGTTGTCAACTCTGGAAAGAAGAGATCTTTAGGAAAGAGACTAGCATCCTTTACATGGATCCCCATCAAAGTAGTCAGGCTGTGAGATGAGGATTTCAATTCACTTAGGCTTGCATATCTCTCTCTTCTTCCACCATTTTCAATGTAGAATTCTTCTTCACTCTCTTTCTCCCATTTATCAAAACTATCATCCAAGTGCAACTCCTCCAGTCGGGAAAGATTTGATAAGATACCATAGGGAATCATCAAGTCGCTACAATCTGACAGATCTAGTAACCTCAAACCTGTCAATAATGAGATCCCCTTTGGTAGCTTATCGTCCTTGAACTCAGAATTATTCAAACTAAGAACCTCAAGTCCCTTTAGATCCCCAATCATTTCCATCTCTCCCAAGCTACAATGACGAAGACACAATGTCCTCAGCTTACCCAAAAGTCCCTGTGATGGTGGGAACAAAGGAATACGCACCCAAGATACGTCCAAAACTTTCAGTTCCTTCATTGCGTCAAAAAAGGAATTGGCAATATTCACTTCTTGAGAGCTACCGTCAAAGACCAAACATTTAAGTTTTGGACAATCTAACCCACAAGGAAACTGCTTAATATTATTATTAACAAGTGAAATAGCAGTGTAGTCTGCAGAGCAATCAATTTCAGGCCACTCTGTAAATTCCCAACCAGGTTTTACTAGAAACACATGCTGTTGCCCCTTGGATGCAATTGATGATATGCAGAAGTCCCTGACCACGTCATGCACTCGGACGGTTCCTTCTTCATCCCCATCCAATAACAAGCAAGCCGATTTCAGGATATCAACGAAGGAATCTGCTTTCTCTCTTGCTTCTTGTATTGTACCACCAAGGCCAGCTTGATGAAACAGCCCTAATCCCATGCCGTACCACATTTGCTGCTCGATTGAAATTTCATCATCTTCCGGAAATAGAGAAAATAGTAAAAAGAAATGCTTTATTTCCTCACCATCTAAATAATCGTAACTTAGTTGCAGCCTAGAGTAAACATCGGTCTGCACTCCTTCGATGTTTGTGGGAGCAGAAGCACGCAGTTGGCGAAGTGCATCCTTCCACCTTGTAGGACTTTTGTCCTTCAATGCCCTAGCTACTACAACTATTGCGAGAGGTAAGCCACCGCATTCTTTGGCCACCTCAATCGCAATAGGTTCCACTTTGGCAGATGTGACACAGTCACCGGCCATCTTTTTGAGCAAGTGCCATCCTTCTTCTTCAGAAAGAACCATGACAGGGAAAGTATTATTTTTGCAATCCATTTGATCACAAACATCTTTTTCCCGAGTTGTGATCACAATCTTGCAGCACTTATGCTTATCGGGACAAGGAATTCCAACAGCTTGAAGATCAAGATGTTTCCACAAATCATCTAGAATGACTAGAACTTTACCGGTCTTATCCAATTTTTCATGCAACCGGCCAGCCCTTACAATATCCGTATCATTTTTCCACTCTTCTACACGTGAGAGCCCCAGCTTACTTGCAAATTGGTCTTGAATCTTTCCGATGCTCGGGTCCTGTGATGCCACCGCCATCAATATCTCATCAAAAAGATTCTCTGCTTCAGCTCGCTTGGCCACTTCTTGGACAAGAGTGGTCTTGCCCACCCCACCCATTCCATATAAACCAAGCACTTTCACATCATCCCTTTTCAAGGCTTCCAACATCCCGTCCCTAATTGAGTCCCTCGATCTGAAAGCCTCCGCGTCACTTGGAAAACAGGCAGAAAATGGTGGAGGAGGTGCAGGATATGAAACATTATCTCTCGTAAACATCCGGCCTTCGGTTTGGAGCTTATCAACATTATTCATCTTCATCTTATAAGCTTTCTTGCTCAACCGAAAACGTGATTTGAGGTCCAGACACGGCACCTGCTGATTGAAAAGAGACTCCACATCTTCATTGAGCTTAGAAACGGCGGTGCACCAGTTCTGAACATCTTTATGGATGAGATTTCCTGGCCTATCAGCTGCAGCAACTAAATCATCCACCCTGCTTTTAATGCCTCTAAGCGCCTCCACCCCTTTCCTCAGATTCTCGAGATTGCTGGAGTAGCAGAACATGTAGCCAAATTGACGACCAATGGGAGTGATTGCCAAATCAACAAGCTTCGAGATGATTGGACCAACAACATTCGACAACACGGCATCCATTTCTTGTTTCTTCAGTGTGGGAAATAAGCAGCAGAAGAATTTGAAACAAGCCAAAGGAAAACCAATGAGTAAGGAAGAAAAAGGGGAAAATTTTACAAAGAAGGGAAAAACAGATAAACAGAGTGAGGGAGAAGAAAGTGATAGCGCTTCATGTTTAAGAAAAAGAGTTTGATGTGCTTAAGGAAGGTTAAGAAGAAAAGTTTAATTTAACGAAACAAAACAAAATATTTAAAATATTTAGCTCATAATGTTAAAAATTCAAGGTCCATGCTTGAATTTTAGTTTGATGTGCTTAAGTGATTCATGATTTTGAATTTATTTAAAACTCAAAATTCCTTCATCTAGTTAAAAGTTAATTTGGAAAATTAAACAATGATTGTTTTTCTGTTAATTTGGGTCGGTCGTTGACTGCGAGACGGATGATAGTGAGAAGAGACCTGTCGATGGAGGAAGCCCAGAGAAGGTAGAAAAGACCTATCGACGGGAGAGATCAACACGTGAAAGGGAGAAGAAAAATAAGACAAATAAATATTTTTAAAATAATCTTTTAAAGCATTTTTTATTTATCATTATAATTACTTGTTGGTCTTTTAAATTATTATTTTAACATGCTTAGACGGCTGACTGGGAAATATTTAAACACAGACACAAACACAAACACAGAGATGCTTCTCTTTTCTTAGCCGGCCTTTGATTCTTGTTTCTCATAACAATCCATCAAAGACCTCCTCATTAAAACCTCAGCAGCCAGAAATTCTGGTTTCGTCTTCTCAATCGAATTAATTGATTTTGTTGTATTCAAAAGCAAATTATGGAAAGGACATGGTGGTTCGAGTCCACCAGCACCTTCTGAGGCCTTATACAGTGCAATTTTTCAAAGATGTCTGTTAAAAGTAACGGGAAATTCTCATTAGGTGGTTTTAAAAAAGAAACAATTCTTTGGAAACACTAAAAATTCTGTTGAAGGAAGAGATGGAGAGAGAGAGAGAGAGAGAGAGAGAGAGAACGAGTCGCAAATGATGAAAACAGAAGGGAGAAGCTTACTGTTCAATGCCAACCAAAATGATAGATGAAGCCCGGAGAAGATAGTGAGAAGAGACTTGTCGATGAGAGAACTAGTAAGAAAGAACGGGTGTCCAAGAGATATAATCTATCCAGGAGAACTTGTGATTGAGAACTTGTGGCCGCTGTTCACTTGAATTATTGATTTTCAAGGCCATATGGCCCACCCTTCTCCTTCTGTGGACCATGTAGGACTCTAGGTGCGTCACTTGGTAAGCAAAATTAAAAGGCAAACAATAGGCCTGATGGCAGTATCTCATAGGCCCTCTGACCCATGAGCACAGACCACATGGAGCCTATCTTAATGCCAACACCTCATGAAAAGCAAAATTTTTTTTCTTTTGGTAAAATCCTAAAAAACAATGAGAAAGCTAGGGTTTTTCAAAATTATGAGTTGTCTCTTAGTAGTTCTATATCTTTCATTTATACCCTTTAGAATTCTAAAGCTACCCCAAAAAAGGTAAATAAATAATGTTTGCAAACTGACTTCCGAAGAAAGAGATTTTTTTCGGGAATAAGCTACTAATAATGAGTTGCTTTAATTATAATTATAAGGGATATAAAAAAATAGAGTAACTTTATTTAGTCGGTTATCATCAATTTATACTTGTGAAATTTCATTTAAAGAAATATAGGATCATTGTCTTTGGTGGAACAGTATAGTATACAGTTATTTTTTTTAATTTAGTGATTTTAAATTTAAATTCTAGTATAACAAAAATATAAATATATATATATATATATATATATATGATCATTGAGAAGAGAAGGAGTGGAGATTCCAAATTTAAGGGGAAAAAAAGTGATTTTACGGTATAAAAGTTACAAATTTACTGATTAGATGGGCTGGATTGGAGATTGTTGTGTTTATATTAAAAAAAAAAAAATCAAATGGCAAGAGAAGAATATTTTGGAAGCACGTGAAAGTGTAAACGCGTAGAGGCACGGCTTGACCGTCAAACTCAAACCACGTTTTTGTTTGGTGGTAAGGCTAAACCACGGTTTTTTTTTTGGTGTCACTTTTAACTCAACCGTGGTTTTTTTTTTCGGTGGTAAGGCTAATCCGTGGTTACTCTCGCACGTACGTACACCACCCTCCCAATAATCATCCTTCAAATCAAAATTGAGATAATAAAAGCTTTCTCCCTCTCAAAAACAAATTAACATACCAAAAAGGACGCGTGTCCCGAGAACATCGGTTCCGCCCTTTTCCCCCACACACATCCCCACAAAGTCACGAACCACAACCGTCCTGTTTATTCACTTCAATTTCCCTTCGTGAGAATGTGATGGAATCCCTATTTCTTTTCTTCCCAGTAGTCCTCCACCATGCTTCTCCATATGAGAGGAACATTAATGAGTAGAATTCACACCAATTGTTCTAACAATTTGGATCCTATTTCCGTATCTCATTCTGTTCGGTATACCATACAAATCACGTGTTCGGCCAACTCACGGAACATTAATGTTAGCTATAGCAAATATTAATTTAAATAATGTAAATTTCTAGATTGAAATTCAAAATTTTTAAAATTAAATTTTATTTGGTGTAATCATAAAATATTTAATTTTTTCTTTTTATCATGATATAAATACCCATTTTTTCTACCATCATCAAACTCATGTCATTTTAAACAACACTCGCGGTACTTTTGGGACATCTGGTCCCACACGTCCTCTACGTAGGAACGGCCGGATCAAAACCTTGCCCTGAAAAGATAATGATAAGATGATTTTTAAAAAATATCTCTATTTATTTATATTTATTTGTAATTTATATATATATATATATATATGTAAAATCAATTAATTAAATTAAATATATTTTTATAAGTAAAATAAAATTTTCTATTAAAAGATTTAATTATTATTGCATAAAATAATTATTCAAAATTAAGTTAATTTTAATTTTACTTGAAATATTGATTTTTTAAGGCCATATGACACGCTTCTGGGCCATGTGGGACTCATGTGCGTCACTTCGTAAGCAAAATAAATGGCAAACGATAGGCCTCAAAAACACGGTCTCTCATCTGGCGGTGTTTGATCCTGCAAAGATGATCAAAAAACAGGTTATTTCTTCTTTCGAGATTGTTTTGCAGTTTTGTGAATCAAAAAAGTAAAGAAAAAAAAAAAAGAAAAATTGGGAATGAAATAATGGAGAGAAGAAGGTGGGGGCATGGGGAATGGCGAAAGGAGTCTTTGGCATTAAGTGATGATGATAGCGGGCAGTGGAGACGACTTTTGGGTATCCCCATTCACTTTGCTTTAATCGAAGTCCCCTGCCTTTGCCGCCCTCCTTAATGGTGACAACTGCTCCTACCCTTTCATTATCATCTCGAATTCCTGCATTTCCTCCTCCTTCCATGTCTATTTTATCCTTCCCAACTCACCACCCCGAAAACCCAAATTACCCAATTTCTGAAATAGTCATCAATAGCACTGTGGTAATAATAGGGCCGGGTAAAATCCGAACAAAACTTGTAATTCCTCGGGAATCCGATGTGTTCAGATTATATTAATTTGAGTTTTTAATTACATCGAATTGATAATTAAAAAACTCAAATTAATTTGATTCACTCGTATCAATTCAAATATATATATAAATATATTATAATCATCGAAATAAAAGTCAAATTAGAGAAAAAAAAAATTTTCAATGACTATATTTTCCTTTCTTTTTTTGATTTGTATATATGGTTCTCTTAAAAAAATTTTATTTTATTTTTGAATATTATAAGTATAAGACTTTTTGAAAAAAAAAAATTCTTTTGACTTCTACATAGCCCAAAAAAAATTCCTTATTATATTCACTAAAAAATAATATTTAGATATTATTTTAAATTTTTGGATAAAAAAAGAATTTTTCAGGTTCAGGTATCTGTCCGAATTTAAGTAACTTGTTCTGATTCGGGTCGAAAAAAATATAACCTGAGTATCTCAGATCGGGTCAAAATAATATACTTGGATTCGGATACCTGATCCGGACACAACTCTAGGTAATAACAGCGTAATAAGGCGACTTAAGACCATTTATTATTACTAAAATTAGATATTTTATAGGCAAATATAACATGAAATGTGTGTATATATATATACTCAATTATATTCCTTTAAGAAATGATAATAACTCATATTTATTCCCTAATCATATAAAAAAATTACCAGTTGTATAATTTTTTACTATAAATTCTAAAATCACAAACTGAATCAAAAAATAATATATTATAATAAAAAATAACAATTACAATTCGAAATAAATTCTTAGAGCAAAATTTCCTTTCCCGGGTATACGTTCACAATTCCGAGCAACTATTAGAATTTCAACATACCTCGAAATTCCATATTGCCCTTGACTTGTCGCGACATTGCCAGACGTGATTCTCGACACACTGTTTATTTCTATTAAAATAAACATTTCAATAATTTGAGAAAATCAATGAAATATGAAAAAAGAAATTGAGAAAATCAATGAAATTTGAAAAAAGAAAATAAAAACTAAACCCCCAAAATTTCATAAGGTTTTTTATTTTAGTCTTCCTTAGAAATTGAGCTAAGCCATGTTCTGGTCGAACCTAAGGAGAGAGGCTAGGCTGGTTTTAAACATTAAACCACAATTCACATAAGCGGGCCAAAAAAAAAAAAAACCCAATTTCCAATGTTAAAAGAATGGTATTGGAGGTGAGTTATAACTCTACAAATATCGGTTCCTTATAAACTCAAACGATTGCCGTCGAAATGGATATAATACCTGCAAAAACAGTTGAAAAGTGTTCCGACGGAGAGACTCCGACGTTCAAATCAGAAAGAGCGGTTTTCAAATGAAATAGTAAAACAAACTGAGAGTTCAATGGAGTAATTCTCTGTGATTAGAGTGCCCGATGTGTGAGGCTAAGAGAATGTATCTGGCTTGGAAGGTTTTGAAATGTCTTATACATGTGAGAATCATGCGCCGCTGAAGTGTTTCAATTCTACTTTCTTTATCGAACCAATCCAGAAATCTCAGTGATTAATATTTTAAATTGATTGTGATTCTCATCTTTTGGGAAACTTTCGTATTCTGGAGAGATCATTTCATTAACTGAAATATCCTCAAAATGTTGTACTCAATAAGAAGCGGGAGTTAATAGGACACTTTGGTCTTCCTTTAAAATCGTTAGTTATTGATCGGTCGTTTGACCGATGAGCGGTCTTTAAAACTCTGCCGATTGAAGGGCAGACCGTTGAATACCTGATCGGGACGATTACCTTTACTTGACAAATCTCGCTCGGTTGACGGGACGACTAAGATTCTATTATTCGGGAGGTCTAGGCGACTGAGACCCTCCGGTTAGTTATCATATTCGAACATCGATCGGTAACTGTTTTTCGTGGGCTTCTCGTGTGGGTCTTTTAAAAGCTGTATCCCTCTAGTTGGGTCTAGAACTATATCCATCATTTGCCCCCTGACTTATGGTCTTCTTGGTAAAAAAGCGCCATGAGTAGATACCTATTAGGGTGAGGCGTGCTTGATGTGTTACAGAAGCATAGGGATGCTAAGTTTGTCCTCATCCATTCCACTTTCTTGCCACGAACACTGGTATGTCTCCTCGGAAGTGACTCCTTTATGGGGAATTAAAGATAATTTATTTTCGCATTTATGATAGGCTATTCTCGCTGATCCGTTTTACCTTCCCTGAGTTATTTATGACCCGTTTCTCCACTGCTATAAATAGCTATGACGAGTGTTCATTTTTCTTTGTAAAAGAGTTGAGGCTATTCCTCTTCTTTGGGGGTTTGGTCAAAAGTTGTTCCATGAGGTATCTTGGCATGTAAAGCTCCATGGTTGG
The DNA here is from genome assembly GCA_037126225.1 of Dillenia turbinata. Classification (NCBI taxonomy): domain Eukaryota; kingdom Viridiplantae; phylum Streptophyta; class Magnoliopsida; order Dilleniales; family Dilleniaceae; genus Dillenia; species Dillenia turbinata. The sequence goes on from JBAMMX010000009.1 coordinate 13,549,131, forward strand.
AGTAGTTTCTACTGGAATGAGATCTCATTAAAGAAGGGAACTACCGGAACGAGATCTCATTATGTCGGCTGTTATTCGGTTGATATCGTGAGATCGTCTATTGTCAATGGAGGTATGTTCTTGTACTGTCTTGGATGATCCGTCCGGGTTCGTCCCCGCCATCCACCTACGGTGGGGATACTTCTCGACCGTTTTGCATGGGTAGGCTTGGCTCGGGTTGCATTGGGGGTGACAGAACCCGAGCCCGCCTCTTCTTGTCCCTAGTACTACATTGTTTTGTATCCTCCCGCATAGGGATTATGTTCTTCCTTTTCGGGAATAACCCCGTTGTGTATTTCTCTTGGTATAATCAGCCTGACTTAGTGATTTGTGTACCCATTTATGTACCCAGATGTATTTCTTCCATAAAAATGAATAAAAGGTCATACTTTACTTACTTAAATCTTGCTCTTGTTTCCCTTTATTCTCTTGTCCGATGATGTGTTTTTCTTTTCAACCCTCGTAAGAGTAGGCCTGCTTTCGACTTTAGACTCCGTGCTACGACGTTGACCCTTCGAACTGCCAATCGTTCGGGAGTTAGGTTGAGAGGTCATGCTTGTTTGTTCGGGAAACTCCGTCTCTTATACGTTCGACCGATAGGAGTTGGGTGACTTAGGCTCTCTGGACAATAGGAAATCTTTAAATTGTTGGGTCGTGTCCACCTATTTGGGGAGTTATGTTCCTTATTGATGACGCGTACGAATAATAGGTGCTGGATGATTTAGACCCTCTAACAAGAGGAAATCTTTAGATTGTTGAGCCATGTTTACCAGTTCGAGAGTTACATCCCTTATTTACAAAGCGTAAGAACAATAAGTGTTGGGTAACTTAGGCCCTTCGAGTAATGAGAAATCTTTAGATTGTTGGACCGCGTCCACCCGTTCGGGAAGTTACATCCCTTATTGATGACATGTACGAACGATAGGTAAGTTTTTCTGACTGTTAGGTAGCCCTGAAGTTCACTGATAGTATATGCGCAGGTTTTCTGAATTCCAGGTCCTAGGTACTGTCGATCTGTCTAGGTGGTCGAGTCGATAGGTTCCCAATCAAACCTCGGAACACACTCAATAAGGACCCTTCCAGTTAGGTGCTAGCTTGCCCCCGGGTTGAGGTTGACCGGTAGCTTCTACCTTCCTTAGTACCAATTCACTGGGTGTGAACATTCAGCTCCGAGCCCTACGATTGTGACATCACTTCATCTATTGTTGATAGACTGCCGTTTGTGTCGATGCAGACTCTCGTAGCTTTGGAAGCAACTCCAATCTCTCTCATAGGATACGTTCCTTTGCCTAGCGTCATATTGAGACTCCGATACTCAAGTCAGATAGAGCGGTTTTCGAATGAAAAAGGAAAACAGACTAAGAGCTCAAGGGAGTAATTCCCAGTGATTAGAGTGCCCGATGTGTGAGACTAACAGAACGTACCTGGCTTGGAGGGTTTTGAGATGTCTCATATCTGTGAGAATCGTACGCCGCTGAAGTGCTTCAGTCCTACTTTCTTTAACGAATCGATCCGAAAATCTCGGGGATTAATATTTCGAATTGATTGTGATCCTCATCCTTTGGGAAACTTTCGTATTCTGAAGGGATCATTTCTGTAGCTGAAAGATTCTCAAGATGTTGTATTCAATAAAAAGTAGGAGTTAATAGGACACTTTAGCCTTTCTTTAAAATCGTTAGCTATCGATCGGTCGTTCAACCGATGAGGATTCTTCAGAACTCTACCAATTGAGGGGTTAACTATTGAATACCCGATCGGGGCAATTACCTTTACTTGACAAATCTCGTTCAGTTGGCGGAGCGACTGAGACCCTATCATTTGGGAGGTCCGGACGACTGAGACCCTCCTGTTAGTTGTCATACTCGAACATCGATCGGAAGCTGATCTTCGTGGGCTTCTCGTGTGGGCCTTTCAAGAGCTAACCCCTCTAGCTGGGGCCTAGGACTATGTCCATCAAATGGGTTTTTGTTGGATTTTATATTCCATGTACAGCGAAAGCAAGATAATTTTCGAAAATTAAATAGATCAAAATTTGGGTAAATATCTCGATATGTAGGGTTTTCAAAATCGATCGAATGTTAAACCACAAATCCCTCAAACAAATTACGTGATTAGGATGGTAATCATGAAATTAATTGAACCACCACCATGGATCCACAACATCTCAACCGTAAGTCCGTTGAATCCAATGACGGGAAAAATTTTTCTACACGAAAATTTCTCATTCCCTTAATATTTCGCAATTGGTCTCTTTTAGGTTGTCTCTCTCAACCTCAAATGTCAGGTTCTCTACTTAGAGATCTTGAACGTAGAACATTTCAATATCTCACACTTCTCAAGTTGTGGAGAGATTATAGGGAAGTTAAGTGAGATGAGATAATGGGTTAACTACCCACTACCTATTATCACTTAAATATAATTTAAATACATTTAAATTATTCATGTGTGGTGAAAAGGTCCCTTATTGGCATATTTTACCAACATCCCCTATTTACACATGAGGGTATTTGTATGTCCGTCATAAGATCACAACTCATGTAATGTTTCTTATCACCCTACTGGATTTTCATATAGGATCGACAAATATACCTACATGCAAAGATTTCTCGATACACCTGTTAGGATGATCGAGTAGCCACCGTTAGTACCAAAAAGAACTCGTTGTATCCCAAATCCAACGCAATTACATTTATTGAGTCACTTTCCTCATCGAAAGTGATCCCCAATTATTGCTTGACTGTGCATCCACTAATATGCTTATATTTTAACATGGACAAACATAATAAACTAGCCGGTGAATATAACATAATAATATAATGTCGATTAATCTTTCTTTTTCCAATCTCAAATCCATCAGTCTTAATTTAACTGCTTTTCTAGACTTATCTCTTAGATCTCAATTTATCTTTCGGATCATAGATAGAAAAACTAAAGTAGCAAACATTAAACTAAGACCTCTAAAAATAGTCAAAAGTAATAAGGGTATAAGAGATTTCACATAATGGATCTCGGGTCTTATACAGTGCGAGCAGAGATCTAAATCATATCAATGTTTCAAATAATGCACCCACTATCCTGATCATCTTATCACACGCGGTATGAAATGCGCGTCACAATGTTATTCCTTTATCTCTCAAAATGGCATATGTCAGATTTTCTTAACACTGTACAGGTGTGAGATTCAGTCGACACATAAGATTTTACTCAAAAATCTCAAAAAGAGTATTTCAGAGACAATATTATTACTCATAGGTGATATCTAAGATCTTAAACCTAGCTGCTTGCAGGTAACATGGATGTGGGTATTTCTATATCAATCTTATCACATATAATCTCATCTTGAATACGTATCAGGGCGACTTATATTTTAGCAGGACTACTCTCAAAACCTCTTACAACTAGAAACCATCTTATCTCCGCTCAGTCAGAGCTGGAGGTGGTCACTCATGTGAGAGAGTCGATCACGTCTACCTAACATATTATTTATAACAATAAATCACAAATATATGACAACAAATCAGTGCAATAAATAAGTGACTGAATCATACATACATGTCATATATATACAAAATAATAAGCATCATCAGTACGAAATGAGAAATGTCAAAATACACGTAAACTCAATGATTCCTATATCTCATACAGGAATCTCTCACAATGGGTTTGGTGAAGGGATCAGCCACCATATTGTGTAAAAGTGTACTTAATTGTCACTTCACCATTTTCGGTGATATCTTACATAAAATGATATTAGGTATCAGTATGTTTGGTCTCACTGTGATACTTAAGGTCTTGGATGTACTCAATGGCGGCTTGATTTTCATAATAAATCATCACTACCCTCCCACTATTTGTCACAACCACTAAGTCATCAAAAAATTTATGGAACCAAACAATCTCTTCAGCTGTTGCTGAGCATACCACAAGCTCAACCCTTATCATAGATAGAGATACACATGTTTGCTTCTTGCTACTCCAAGATAGCAAAACCTGATATCAATTTACATACATTTAGATCATCACTCCAGTCGGCATATAAATATCTAACGAAATGCAAATCACCTCCTCCGTAGCACAAGGAGAGGTTTGCAGTTCTCTTGAGATATCTTAAAATCCTTTTCACTCTTTCCAGTAATCTCTTCTAGAATTCGATTGATACCTACTCATCAATTTGATTGTAAAACAAATGTCTGGATGTGTACGCAACATTGCATACATCAGACTATTTATTATACTGGTATAAAGGATTTTACTCATCTACCTTATCCTTTTCTAAGTCTGAAGGCACATGTTAAGACTTAGATTTTAACCTTTAGCAATAAGAGTATCTTTGGGGTTACAATCATTTTTCGCGAAACACTCGAGAACTCCCTTGATGTAATAATTCTGTGAAAGAGTCAATATCCGTCTCGAGAAATCCCTCTGGATTTTAACTCCAAGAATGAACTGAGTCTCACCCATGTTCTTTATATCAAGACTCGACGATGATCACATCATCATAGTCATCGGATACTCTTTGTTATTCTCAGTCAACAGAATGTTATTTACATACAAGGATATGATCATAAAAGAGTTAGAAGAACGTATAAGGTACATGTGATGGTTCTCCTCAATCATCACAAAACCATAAAATATCACCTCTTCGTGAAATTTTAAGTGTCACTGTCTGCATTAATGATTAAGGTTGTATATCAACTTTCGAAATCAATAGATCTTATCATACCAACTTATAAGAATAAAGCTAGATAGTTGTTTCTTGTAAATCTCTTCATCCAACTTTTGCTCAGGAAGATAGTCTCAATGTCCATTTGGTGTCACTCCATATTTATATCCACAATAATCGCTAAAAGTAAACGGATCGAGGTGATCTCGCCTTCATTCTGAGTGTAACCCTAGTTATCAGACGGGTCTAATACCCTTTGCCAATTTGTCGGCTTTTCTCTTGATCTTGGGAGCCCATTTGTTCCTAACGACCTTACTACCCTCAAGCAAATCAACTAAATCTCATATCCTATTGATTCTTATCAACTTCTTCTCTCATCCATGGCCTTTAGCCAATAGTTCTTCACAGAACTTTCAAGAGTCTCTAGGACCGTTTAAGATTTCTCATTATTCTCAAGAGTCACAATAAGATCTCTCTTTTAATCAGGAAGCGATGGTTAGGTACATGTCCTTAACTATTCTTACGAGGAGAGGAAACATTTTTATCTCTAGATTGATCGCTTCCATTAGGACCAAAATCCGTAATGGGTTCTTGGGTCCCACCACTAGGCTCAATTAAACTACTAGGCTCATCCATCTTTTAGAGGGACAAGTCTTAATCGATTTTACCTCTTTTAGAGAAATCACTTTCAAGAAATGCGACATCACGAGGCTCAATCTCTGTGACAATGTTGTCCGTATGCTCATTTAGAACGCATTCCCTTTTGGAGTGTTCTTAGTATCTCATAAAAATACATTCATTTTCTCGTAGGTCTAACTTGTCGTGTGGAAACGAGAAATCGTGAATATACACGACACAACCTATAACCTCAAATGGTTAAGGTCAGGCTGTCTCCCTATCCTAAGCTCATATGAGGTACTAACTGCGGACTTTGATGAAATATGGATGAAGACCTAGGCTGCAGTCAATAATACATCTTCCCAATGGAAAACAAGCAAAATTGACCTGTGCCATCATAAACCTCACCATCTCCAATAGGATCATATTTCTTCTCTCGACTACTATACTCCACTGAATAGTAGGAATAGTCAGCTGTCTCGTAATACCCTTCTCGAAATAGAGTTCATCAGATAAATACTCACGCCCTCTATCGGTTCTGAGTGTCTCCACTCTCAAATCTAATTGATTTTCAATCTCGCTAATAAAACTCTTAGCATCCCAATGTCTCAGACTTGTGCGAGATTAAATAGACGTAGCCAAAATTCATGTAATTGTCTATGAACGTAATAGAGTATACAACTCCATTTTGGCTCCCATTTACATAGGCCACAATACCAAAATGGATTAATTATAATGGAGTTCCAGCTCTCATTGCATTGCCTAATAGTTTTCTTGTAACTTTGCCGCCTAGACAAAACTCACATATGGGTAACTCGACTCTGGTTAGTGGGCCTGACAGATTATTCGCTGTTAATCGGTTCATCCTCTCTTATTCTAGTAGGATAACAAGAAACACCATATAAGGATTCATATCCAGTGCATATAGTCCATCATGAACTAAACTAGAACAAATCAAAGAACTTTTCGTAACGAATAAAAACTTTAAAGTTTTCAAATTACAAAGCATATCTTAAGCTGATATCAAATTTCGTCGAATATCTGGAGCGTAAAGGTCTGGCCACTTTGTAACTCCAACTTGCAAGTGTCACTCCCTCTGATGACAACAAACACTCCATTCCTCACGTAAATCCTCCCACTTGAGGACTTACTCGACGGAACTCAAGATACGTGCTTCTGTCTCGAGCTACGTGATCGGTGGTTCCTAAGTCTTCAATCCATGAAGGAGAGAAATCAGTGAGTATCTCAAACCACGTAAAAAAGAAAGAGATAGTTTCCGCTCGTTACACTTACAAGCAAAACAACTAAATCTCCTACAAATATAGCACTTCACCTTGGTATTATCCAGCTCATTCTTCATACGCTTTAAGACTTAATTGTCGGATTTTTCAGATGGTTTTTTCTTACCTGAATCTTGAGTCTTTTACTCATACTTATGTCATTTATATTTGATGCCACAGGAATCCTTGCTCAACTCCACTGCACAAGCATGGCCCGAGTTAGGCCTACTTGCCTCCAGACACTCCTACTTGACCTCATTGTATCTATTCACATTAATAAAAGTACAAATACTCTCATAATGTGTGATATATAGGTTCTCATGGTATCCCATGAATTAGGTAAAGACTGGATCGCACTCAGTACTTGAAAAACACATTCGAAATAGACTTGTTTGAATTCCCCAACTCGGTGATTATACTCGACATTTGCACCTAATACTGCATCATTGTATGATTAGCTCGTTTTCTCATAAGTTATAAAACTTATAAGTCAGCATCCTTACCTCAAGAGCTATAAGAGCATCACAATGCTCTAATTAGGGTGAGCCAAACCGACATAGCCATAGGATATTACTCATCGACCGAGATCACATCGTCGTGCATGTTTCTCAGGAGGATTATCTTAACTCGACCATCCTTCCTCTTCCATTCACATAACGCTTTTTAATCCCATCTCCCTGATGTGTGGTACCTTCTCCAAAGTCCATCATCTCGTATCTCAAATTTTCAGATAGATCTTGCTCCTCAAGAACAAACTAAATTTATCAGTGTAAAATCTCGTAGTTATTACCATTCAGTTTATCCCCCATGCAAAGATCCAATACGACAATCTTTGAAATAGTCTAAGAGATAATAGTAATTTGTGATGCTCATTTTCATAATTTTGTACGCCATTTGAATCAATAAATCCAAAATGATTGGAGTATAGACCTCAAAGTAAGCGTATGAGCTAACGGACACCATATACCACAACCTAGGATCATATCTTATTATTCGAATTTGGAAACGGCATAAAAAAATCCACAAAAGTTCATATTTAATGGCATGAGACCCTCAAAAAATTAAAAAATTTCATTTCCAGCCGAGTCAACGAGCCGCTGGAGGTCCCACGCGCCGCCACATGCCTGCGGCTTGTCACCACGTGCCTACACGCATTGGTCGCATGCTAGCACACGTGCTAGATGTGCAATGCATTGTCCACGCAGCTATACACGCGCGGACCGTGTTCCAGGGTCGGGGCATGGGTCGGGACGCGGGTCCAGGTCGAAATCGACCCATATCACCCGGCCCCTATTCGTGCGCCTCACCCACGTCGTGAACTTCACACGTCCACACCTACAGGCGTCACGTGCCTCAAGCCTCGTGACCGTAGGTCTGAGTCGGTTCTTCTTTGCTCGAATTTCTACAACTGAGTCCTTTCGACTCAACTGTCGAATAATGCCATTTTTGGCCCATCTTTCGTCAGATTTCGACTATAAATTGTAATTGAACCACCTCCAATCATTCTAACTCGATTATGTGCACCTAATCTCATCAATTCAAATGTCTAAAGTTTCGGCCCTTCGTGCCCATTTTTGAAAACCAATTTCTGGCAACCAAAACTCGCAATAAATATATGTAAATTGTAGATCACAACACAAGGAACACCTAAAAACCATTTTTATTGATCAACTCGACCTCTAATGCGACAGATCTATGGTTTAATGTCTCAGTCATGGCTTTGGGTTGAGAACTTCGACCAGGCAATTGATGACCCTAACATGCTCAAAAAATTGTAAAAAAAATTATATTTGTGGTGTAGATGTTATGAATAATCTCGTGATATAATCGGATTCACGAAATTCATTTGTGATCCGAATCTCAAATTTATAACTCACATTTTTATACCCGAAAATTCCAAAAATTATTTTGATAAATCCAACTAAAACTCTGATACAAATATTGGATTTATATTTCATGCACAGCGGAAATAAGATAATTTTTGAAAATTAAATAGATTGAAATTTGGACAAATATCTTGAAGTGTAGGGCTTCCAAAATCGATCGAATGGTGAACCCCAAATCCCTCGAACGAATTGCACAGTGAGGATAATGATCACGAAGTTAATCGAATCACTACTATAGATTCACGATATCTCAATTCTAAATCCGATGAATCTAATAACGGAAAAAAATTTCCTATGCTAAAATTTCTCATTCCCTCGTTATTTTTCAATTGATCTCTTTTTATGTTATCTCTCTCAACCTCAAATGTCAAGTTCTCTACATAGGGACCTTGAACGTATAACATTTCAATATCTCACATTTCTCAAGTTGTGGAGAGGTCATAGGGGAGTTAAGTGAGATAGGATAATGGATTAACTATTCACTACCATGATCGCTTAAATGTAATTTAAATACATTTAAATTATTTATGTGTGGTAAAAAGGCCCATGAACATATTTTACCAACAGTTTTGGATGCCCATTCTTTAATAAATGTCACCATCTCATTACACACAAATACAATTAAAGGAACGGGGATTCCAACACCAAAATGAATAAGCTATGTATTTTTAATATAAAACACCTATATTCCCTTGATTTGCATCTTCTATACCATTTTTTAAAATCTAACATTTATGTAATAATTAGTTACAAACATTACACTCGTGTCTAGATTGCTATTTCTTATGATATATTTTCAATACTATCTCTTTTTATTTTTTATAATGATAATTAATTTGTGAAGCAGATAAAAATAAGTGATTTTAGAATATAAAAGTTATAAATTTACTGTTAAAAATTTATTTATTTCAGCAAAATTTTGAATTTTTTGCGTTGTGTCTCTAAATTTAAGGTAGAAAAGTGATGTTAAAGTACAAAAGTCATAATTTTACAGTTAAAAATTTACCGATTGGTTTGGGTGAGGATTTTTTGTTTATGATTTTTTTTAAAGAAAGAACGAAAATCAAATGAAAAGAAGAATATTTTGGAAGGACGTGAAAGTGTGAACGCGTAGACGATGCCAATGACGCGGCTTGACCGTCAAACTCAAACACCTCTCTCTCTCTCTCTCCGGTCAATTTTACTCGACATGGTACTCAGCCACGGACTCTACACTCCCCCACAATCGCACTTCAAAGTTCAAATCAGATTTGAGATAATAGAACCTCTCTCTCTGAAAAACAAAATTAAAAAAAAGGACAAAAGACGCGTGTCCCGAGGAAAAGGGCTTGCACCCCTTTTCCCAGACACAAACCCTCCACGAGTCACCGCCACCGAACTATTTATTCACTTCAATTTCCTCTCACGAGAAAGTTTTGGAATCACGGCTCTTTTTCTTCTAATTATGTTTTGGTGTGTTTTTAAATCTTGGAGGGAAAGAAAATAGTAGAGAAAAAATTATAATTTTTTTTATTTAAAAATTTTTTGAAAAAAGAAGAAATAAGATTATTGAAAATAAAAAAAAATTACTTTAATTTTTTAAAAAATATTTTTAGAATATAAAAATATTTTAATTTTAATATTTTCTCTCCATTTTATTTCTTTTCACTTTTGGGAAAAAAAATTTAAAATTTATAGAGATTTCAAATCCATCTAATTTTTTTCTTTTTCCTCTTATTTAAACTTCTAAATGAAAAAAGATCATAACTTAAAAAAATTAATTTTTTTTCCTAATTTATTTTTTTCCTAAATATTCCTATCTAAACGAATTGTAAATAAAATTCCAGGAGTACAAATTGATGTGCTTAAGGTCAGGAAGAAAAGAAGCGCAAAGATAAAGGGCAATGAATTATATCTAGTTTTCTATCAAATTAATATATTATTTTAAAACTAAAATTACTTTTTATTTTCTATTTCTTTTTTATGTGCTAACATTATCCCAACTTTATATAAAAATTCCCTGTGACATCTTTAAATTTTGTGTACTCTCTCGGCTCAAGGGCTACCGAGATGCAGAAATTTGTGATGTTACAATTAATTTATATTCTTATTCACTTGAAATATGTAAAAATGAAAGTGAATCATAGAATATAGAGATACAAATTATAGGTTTGTTTTACTCTACTGCGAACTAAAAATATGGACATACAAATCTATTTCCCCCTTAGGTCAAAATTACCCTTCATTGTAAACAATTATAAGAAGAATTTTCTTAAATTTTGTTCTCTCTTACACTCTTACATGTTATATTCCCTTACTTAATTCATAATTATTTCTCGGTTCTCAATCCATCCCACCCAATATCCCCTCCTCAGAACCAAAAAAAAAAGGAATAATAATTTAAAAAAAAAATCATCTCTACCTATGATAAAAGTGATCCTTTTTTATTATCATCTCAAATGCCTGTGCCTTTCCTTTTTCTTTTCTTTCTTCCCTTTATTATTCTTTATAAATATAATATTTTATTACCCTTTCTTTTCATACTCCTTACTCCTTTTGAATATAGGAGGCTTAGATTAGGGCGTTGAATATAATATTTTCATTTATTTATTTTAATACTTTAAAGCAAGCATTTGATTACTCTTTCTTCTCTTTATTATTCTTTAAATATAATATTTTGTTTCTTTTTTATATTAGAAAACAAAAAATTTAAAGTAGTAATATTAAACTTTTTATAAATCTGTAAATTTTTTTTAAAAAATAATAAATTAATTATTATTATCATAAATTTAAATATTAAATATAAGTTATATGAGAAAAAAAATTAATAATAAATGTAATTGAAAAGCATATTAATAAAATACTTTAATTCATAGACTATTCTAATAGGGTATTATTTTGTAAATCATGGGAGGAACGATAGTGAGTGGAATTCGCTCTAACAATTTGGGTACTATTCTGTTATCTGGCCAGGAGCATTAATGTTAGTTATAACAAACATTATTGATAATGTCTGCTTCTATAGGGACTACGGCCACACGACTGATGAGTGTAAAAGACTCAAGGACAAATTGAAATTCTTGGTCCGCAGTGGAAAACTACAGAAGTTCATCAGTTCAGAAGGAAGAGATCTACCTTCTCCAAATAGGCGTGACGTGCCAAAGGAGAATAAGCCACTCCATAGGCCAGATCCTAGACCACCGCGGGAGGAACCAGGAGGGGTAATCCTCCAAGTCCACCATGGAGATGGCTGACACGAGCCTTATGTTCCCGCTAACATTTGTCCAGCGTATGATTCGGACTTCCCGGCACTATTTCTTTAATAAAGGCCTCGATATTTATTATCACTCATTGATCATGCACAGGTCAGGGCTTCGAATCACCATCGAAGATAAGACCGAAGGGTCTCAGTCACCCAGATCTTTCGAATGAATGTGTCACTATTATGGGATGAAACTCCCCTAACGGGCGGACACGGCCCTAACTCTAAAAGTCTCTCATTGACGAAAGGGTATCAGTCGCTCAGATCTTTCGAATGAATGTGTCACTAATATGGGATGAAACTCCCCGAACGGGCGGACACGGCCCTAACTCTAAAAGTCTCTCATCGACCGAAGGGTCTCGGTTGCCCAGATCTTCCGAATAAATGTGTCACTAATAAGGGATGAAACTCGCTGAACGGGCAGACACGGCCCTAACTCTCAGAGTCTTTGATCAACCGAAAGGCCTCAGTCGCCCAAATTTTTCAATCGAACGCGTCGTCAATAAGGGATGAAACTCCCCGGATGGGTGGATGCGACCCACAACTTAAAATTTTCCATTACTAGGAGGGCCTCAGTCGCCATCCATTTCTAGGAGGGCCTCAGTCGCCCAAATTTTCCAATCGAACGCGTCGTCAATAAGGGATAAAACTCCCCGGACGGGTGGACATGGCCCACGACTTAAAATTTTCCGTTGCTAAGAAGGCCTTAGTCGCCCAGTCTTTACCGATCGAACGCGTCGTCAATAAGGGATAAAACTCTCCGGATGGGTGGACGCGGCCCACAACCTAAAATGTTCCATTGCTAGGAGGGCCTCAGTTGCTCGGCTTTTACCAATCATACGAGCCACCGATAAGGGATGTAACTCCCCAAACGGGCGGACGCGACCCCTAACTTAAGAATTTCATATCGTTTGGGGGCCTTAACTGCCCAGCTCTTATCGTTCGTACGAATCAGTGACAAAAAACAAAACTCCTCGAATGGGTCTATGATACCCTGATCTATAGTTCGACCCACCTGCCTGATATTTTTCTCGATCGTTCAACTTATCAGTCTGGTATTTCCTCGATCTTCCTACCTATCGGATTGGTACTTTCTCTCGGTCATTCGACCCGTCCAGATCTTCCGAATAAGCATGGGGCGAAACCCCTTGAACGGACAGGCGCGACCCTAGTGTCTAATGTCTCTAATCGGTTGGAAGGCCTCAGTCGTTCAGGCATCTCGAAGAAACACCGCATGATTGATCTCCTAAAGGAGTACCGAAGCAGCATCGACTCCAAGAGCCTTCGGTAATACACTAGAGTCAGAGGAAGTTTCCCGAGCCTCACTCGATTAGAAAAAACATCCGAAATTCTGGGGAGACTATTACAAAGGATAGAAAATCCTCAAGATTACAAGAGTGCAGAAGGGGTACAAGAAATGATAGGAGCAGAATCCGAACCCGCTGGCCCTTCAAGCGGGGGCAGAGCCTCATGTTGGCCGACCGCGCGAAGAATCTCTTCGATGCATTTCAAACGCTCGTGCAACTTACGCTAGAAAAGTTGTAGGGCAACCATATCTCTGGCGGCAGAAGCCTTGAGGTCAGCTATCTCTTGCTCAGCCCTTCGAAGGGTTCCTCTCATAAGCGGGCCAACGTTTCGACAGCCATTAACCGTGCATTTCGAGCACGTGCCTCCGCTTTTAATCCCTCACAATGAGCTTGAATTGAAACAAGATCTTCCTAAAGGCACCTGATTTGCCTATCATTGGCCTCCCCAATGGTCTTCTCTTGGTTCTCCAAGGCGTCCTTCAGCGCAAACACCTGATCACTCATACGGGCAAACTGTTCGTCCCGTTTAGCCCTCAACCTACTCTGAAACTCAGTTATGGCAGAAGTTTGAGAAAAGAGACGCGATGGTCAGAGTCACAAGATAAGTAAAGATTCAATTTTGACTCACACAAGGAAAATACTTACTGTAAGGCAGAGAGATTTGATAGCCCTATGATATACTCTGGAGGCATCTCTTGAAGGGCGGACCTTGGAGGAAATCGAAAACACTCGGCCAACTGTGACCCTTTCTGTGGATCAACAAGATTAAAACTGTGGCCCCTCATGAAAACCGCCACAGACCCCTCTTCGGCACTCCGCTCATCTTCAATCAAAATAGGTGGAGGATTGCAATAGTCATCGGGTACGTCGACCAAAAGACATTGAGACTCCCGATAGAAATGTCCCGAATCGTCGTCAGGAACGAAAGCGAAGAGTTGCGTTACGGGAGACTCTTCTGACCTCTGCGCGAATCGAGACATTCTCAGTCCTCTCAAAGCATTCCTCGCCGGAATTGCCTCCTCCTGCAACCCTGATCAATGCACCAAGGTTTTCACCAACTAAACGGTCTCCTCCAGTTTCAGATTGTTTATGGGATAACACATGCCCCTCCGACTCGGCTTGCCTCTCCTCCCCAACGGGTGCACTGGACGCCCTAGTCTTCGACTTTTTCCGCCAAAGCTCAGGGGAAGTCTCACTCGCTTTCCTCTTCGCATGAGACCACATTTCCCATTCAGTAGAGACTTCTCCAAAAAGATGAGCATCAACGTCTAGCACACAGTTGACCAAGTCTTTTTCCCGTTGCCCCAGCAGGAGGGGCTTGGTAATTTGGATTGTTTCATCCATGAGGAGACCGGATAGCACCAATAGGTCGTCCCTCACCTAGCGTTCCACCCACAAGCTCCTGTAACCGACGTCACAATGACGGGCCATCGCATGCAAAAAACGGGAGTGTCGAAGGAGGGATGGGATTTTCTCATTCAGAAAAGGCACCTGATTAGCATCTGGAAGTACAGGAAGGAGATCATTGTTCAAAAATCTGATGAAGAAAAACTTCTGCATCTAGTGCTTCTCCTGAAACTCATTGTAAAAAAACTTCCAGTGAGACTCTCGGCGAGTTTGAAGTTTGTACAACCCTGAATAGACCCTTTGGAGCTACATCGCCCCAAGGAAAACAGAGCCCCAAGATTCTCCAGGTCAAAGTGAATGCAGAAAAACCCTAACAAAGAAATTAGGGCAATCACGAATCGCCAAGCGCTTAGAATAAGCAGCGAAGGGTGAATATTCCAGTACTTCAAAACCTCCGTCAATGGGCCCGTATATGGGATCCTTAAATCTGATTCCTCTCTCTATTTATCATTCTTTTCTATAGCCTTGATCTCCTTATCCATAGCATCTCTTCATCTTTGATCTTCTATTATCTCCCCAAAAGAAATTGATTAGTGATCAGCAAGAAGACAAATGAGATTAATTTCATTTGTTACCTTATAGAGTTCTTATATAGTCCTTGTCTTTTACATCGGGCTAGTTATTGAAGAGGATGATAATGTTGATGGTGGTGATGCTAATGATGATGTTGTTAGTGATATTGTTTTTGACGATGATGATGGAGGAGATAATGGCGGCATCGTAGCTTCAATATACACCCCTCCTTGGTCTTTTTCTTTTTCTTCATGGATTTTTACTCCTTTTATTGTGTACCAATTCCAAGACCCTTTTTCATTGAATTTTACATCATTGCTTACATGCATACTTTTTGTGTTTGGGTCAAAAAGTTTGTAGGATTTTGATTTTGCATCATAGCCAATGAAAATATATTTATTACTCTTGTCATCTAGTTTCGTTATTCTTTGATCTAGAATATGTGGAAAAGTAAGACAACTAAACACTCTCTAGCGAGAAACGTTCAGCTTCCTCATGCTCCATGCTTGTTGTAGATTGATATTCTTTAATCTCTTTGCTGGATATCTATTGAGCAAATATGCCACACAATCCACCACTTCAGCCCAAAAGTCTTTGGATAAATTCTTCCCTTTGAGCATACTATGGACCATATCAAGAATGGTCCCCTTTTTTCTTTCTACCATACCATTTTGATATGGAGAGTATGGAGCCATCAAGGATTGCCAAATGTCATATTGCTCACAATAGCTTTCAAATGCTTTGAATGTGTACTCGTCTCCTTGGTTAGATCAAAGCTTTTTGATATGATGGCCACTTTGATTCTCCACCATTGTTTTGAAATTTTTTGATAGTGCCAAAAGTTTTGAATTTCTCCTTTAGGAAATGTACCCAACATTTCCTATTATAATTATCAATAAATGTTAGAAATATTAATTATGTCTAATAGATGTTGGTGAGATTGGTCTGCATATGTTGTTATGGACTAGATCAAGTGGCTTGTTTGCATGAAATGTTGCCTCCTTAGGAAGCTCTCCCCTGATTGTGTGCTAAAAGTACATCCCTCATAAAATCGGTTATAACAATTGATATAAGACAACCCTTTCACCATATTTTTTATGGAAATTAGGTTAAGACCGCCAAAATGAAGGTATCCAAACCTTAAGTATAACACCAAGATGATAATAATAAAAAGTAGAAAAGAAAAAAAAAAGAAAGATAAAGAAGTCAAAACCTAAACCCCCCTTTCTCACTTACACTCTCTCATTTCTCGCCCTCATTCTCCCTCCCCCACATTCAATCTCTCCCTCTTGGTTCCCTCTCTTTCTCTTCAATCTTCATCTTTCTTCCAAAAATCATCCATGATTTGAGTTTTTTTAAAGCACAAGGGAACGTTGGAGGTTGGAATTGAGACTTAGAACAATCGGATTTCATCTCTTCTTGGCTAGGGTTTGGTTCGTGCATCCCCTAAAATCTATTCGATTCTTCATTGGTTTTCAAAATCTCTTCCAAGCCAAAACATTTTCAAAGCATTTGCTATGTTTTAGAAGTATCACAGTGGTTCGATTTATTTGCAAACACCGGCGAGTGTCGGGGTAGCCTAGGTAAGTGGTTATCTACTCTCTTTGATTTTATTTCATTTTATTGCTGATTTTGGAGTGTAGAAACATGTGAATGATCCACATTCTTGATTTTGAGTTTGGTAGCTTCTCCTCATATGATCTGATATTGTGTACGAGAACTCCCTAGGTTGTGTGCATGTGAGTGTTGGGGTTTTGATTTGGAAATGTTTTTTTTTTTTGCAAAACAAAGGCAAGTGTTGCTTTCCAACATTATCCCTAGATTGCTTTTGAGTTGTTGAATGAGTTCTGGTATGTGTATTAGCACGATTACTTAAATCTATGGTTAGATCTTAAAAACATGTTATACTTGATGTCTCATACTGCTTTTCCTTGGCTCTTGGTTCAAAATGAGATACAGAATGATGAATTGGTGTGTTCTTGTTGTTGTCAATATTATTTATTGAGAATGCGATGTGTTTAATATTTTATGTTTAGAATCCATGATCATATGCTTGACTATGTTCATGTATGGTGATCATGTGGTGCCAAAATCCTATTTTCAGCATGTTGAGAATAAGAAATATGTTGTTATGCCCAAGAGTTAGTGGCTAAGTCTAGATAAATAATGTTTAGTAACTTATTATGTCATCTAAACCATGTTTCAAATTTAATGTGACTTCTTTCATATATTGGGAAGTGTAAATAAGTTAGGAAATGGTTAACTTACATGTTGGATGATTAATCCCTGAAATTTCTGCATAATCTAACTTCAGAATTATTTGGAAAGATTAGTTGTCCATTTTTGTAAAACGTCTAAGGCAATGGCTTGAAGTGAATACTCTATCTTCTAATTATACTGAATTAGAAAACTAAAATTGTGAAAATATTGAGAAGAAATCGATTTACTGTAGTGTTGGTATACGATTTAATGATTAATTTATGACCAATAAATTAGGTTAAGGCAATGGAAGGGCTGAAGGAGGGGTAATTTTCATTTGGTTAGGAAATTTACGAGTTAATATCTTTCCAAGAGGTGAATGGATGGACTGTTGTGCCTTTAAATAAGAAAGTAATTTTTTATATTATTTTATAAATGATCTTTTTAAATGGATTTTTATATGTGTTTTGTGATTGTGGGATATCCCGAAATGAGAGTTTAAAATACATATGCATCCAATATATATTTATAAATTAATTCGTGTCATATTTTGTTAGAAACTGTATTCATGAATATTGTGATATTGTTTACTAATCTGTTTATTGAAATCATGACACATTAAATGAGATTGGGACATTTGTGAAAGGATGGTGAATGTGATATAAATGGCTATAGTCATTTCCTCCATGGAGCAATCCAATAGGGTGGCATGATAGGAATTTATTGGCAAAGGTTGGTAGACATAGCCTTCTATGTCCACGTCGGACAATTCGGTTGCACTACCATGTGGTATGAGTCAACGTCAAGGAAAGGGGAAGTAATGTTATGTTTCGAACAGATTGAAAATCCCTTGGTGGGTCTGTACCCAAGTTAAGCCAAATTTTGGGTAGGAGTGTTTTCTTTAGAGAGATCCCATGTTTTTTAAAAAATATGAACTTGTGAAAGCATCTTTTTTTTTTTTAATTATCTAGATTATTCGAAACTACTTACAATTGATGAATTGTTTAAAATTATGGTTTTGACATTCCTACACTCATCATTTATTTCTTGTCACAACCATGCTATTGTACTCTATACATTGTGTATTTCTATACTCACCATTCTTTCTTTCATTTTTCAGAGGTGACCCTAGTGCCGTATTTTGCCGAACCCAACTTGTTTTAGTGGCGTGTTCTACTTTCGGTATTAGTTCTCACATTGGTTGAGATTTCGAAGAAAGTAGTTGAACCCATAAAAGGGGTATATATGAATTTTTTTTAGAAGTACTTTTGAAACTCCATTTTGTTAACCCATTTGGATTACCAAGTTTGAAAAGCAATCAAATATTTTATGTTTTCTTTTGCCGAATTTTCTTTTAAACTTGTGATAAATTTTATTGGAAATGTTTATCGGCTGGACTAGTCTTATGCTTGTATTAGATTTAGAATGGCTGGATTGGCCTCATGCATGCTTTTTGAGACAGTGATGGACCCAATTGGTCCTTTGGATTTTGTTGAGTTCTTTTGAAAATTGATGGAAATCGACGAATCCCTTGTGCTATCCTTGTCTTCGGGTACGGCTTACTCGTATTTCGGGGTGATGCGATGGTTGTTATGTGCCCAATTGAGGGTCGAGGCATGACAACTTTGTTGGTAACATAACATGGGTTCAGCTTTAATGTTCTGAAAGTTCAAATAATTTTTCCAAATGCTTTAAAAGATTTTCAAATATTTTTGAAAGTTGGGATGTTCAAAATATTTTCTAGTGGTTATAAATACCTCCTATGAGTCCTAGGACATTAACACACTTTTAGGAATAGATGCCTAATGTCATCTTAGTCTTGTAAACTAAAGATAGTTTTTCTTTTGTAAATCATCATGCCTCCTTATGGGAGAATGAGAAATATAAATGAGATTCCTCCTTAAGAGTATGAGGATGAGTCGTTCTTGCATGCTCTATCTTCTCCTAGACCTACTCACTCGACTACTCTAACCAAGATTCTTCTACCACCGCTCGATGCTTTTTGGCAATGGACTGAGTGGTGGAATACATATGGTATACATCTTTAAGTATCTCCTCAAGTTCAAGTTCCTCCCCAACCTCCCAATCCAGTGGTTTCACTAGTCCCTCCTATGGCGCCGATAGTACCTCCTACAATGGTAGCTACACCATCCACCGGCCTACCAATTGAATTATCCAAGTTGTTGAAAGAAGATAGACAACTTGGGTATGAGACCTTCTCAGGATCCAATAACCCTACAGTGGCTAAGAAATGGAAGTGGAATGGTGTGAAGGAGAGAGCAACCACACCCCTTACCTTGAATGAATTCCTTAGGGAATTTGATGAGAAGTTTTACAATCGGTTTGATCGGTATTTAAAAAAGAGAGAGTTCCTCTACCTTCGTCAAGGAAATAGGTCGATGGCGGAATATGAAGTGGCATTTAGGAGTTTGTTCTCATTTGTTCTGGAGATAATAGCTTTGAGGATTATAGGCATTTCAAGTTTGAGGACAGCTTACACCTGAACATCCGAGAGAGGATGTCGGTTACAATTTATCACACATACTAGAATGTTCTGCAATTGGCCTGGAGGGCCAAGCAAATGGTGCTAGAGAGAAGCAAGATTAGGGAGCACCATGGGGAGAAGAAAAGGACCGGCGGATTCACTTTGGCCCAAAACTCCAAGAAAAAGGAAAACATGGGCTTATAGTAGTGGTTTTGTCTCATGGTCAGTTGACACTCACCAAGGTCAATCATTTTTCAACCCAAATGCTCCTAGTGGTAGTGTTTGATTGGGAGAAAGCAAAAGAAAACTTTGCAAAGATTGCAAGGGATACCACTTGAGTCCATGTAGGGGACCCAGAAGATGCTACCATTATGAGAAGGAAGGTTACTTTTGGTACTCTTGCCCTAAGTTAAATGTGGAAGGACAAGGGAACCAGTAAGTACGGGGTCCTTCTAGCGGCTCCAAAGGTGGCCTGAGTACTATTTCAGCACCTCTCACCAATGCCACTCTAAGAATAGGGAAGGGAAGTAACGCTATAGCCATCCCTACTCAATACTCTCAACCAAGGGCCCATGCAAGGTTTTATGCCATAACAAATGAAGATGTTCAAGCGAGTCCGAACGTGGTCATAGGTAAATCCCTTTGAAACTTGAATTAGATAATTTAGAAATAGAATGTAGATTATATGTGGCTATGATTTGAAGTATGTTGATGATATGATTTTGTTATGGTCATTGGTATATGAATAAAGTTAGATGATATGATTTTGTTATGGTCATTGGTATATGAATAAAATGCTTATACTTGTGTGGTGTAATGAAATATTATGAGGAGTCATATATGAACCATGTAAATTGTGGATCGACTAATAATTGCTTGATGTCTTATATAAATAGGTACGATAAAAATCTTTGGTATTAATGCTCGTGTGCTAATAGATACTGGATCTAATAATTCATTTGTGAGTGTGAATTTTAGTAGGTATTCTAATAAGTCTTTAGTTCCACTTGTAGATGAGTTATTGATTATCACTCCTTTTGGAGAACAGCTGATTAGGGATACATTATAAGGATTGTGAGTGAAGGTCGGTGAGATAACTCTTGAATCAGACTTGATTATATTAGATATGAGAGATTTTGATGTCATCTTAGATATGGATTGGTTGTATCTTCATTGGGTATCGGTAGATTGTTTTCACAAAGGAAGTGGAATTTTAGAAACTGGGATATCTGACACTTGTCTTTACTGGCAAACATTGGGTATTGTCTAGCTATATGATTTCGGCCATTGAAGAATAGAGACTAGTGCACAAAAGGTACGGGCCTATTTGAACGATGTTCTTGTGGTAAATGTGTTTCCAGACATTTTTCTAGAAAAGTTACCTGGTTTGCCACTGGTCCGAGAGTTTGACTTTGCCATAGATTTGGTTCTCAGCACTGCATCGATTTTTATCCCTCCTTCTCGAATGGCACCTACAGAGTTGAAGGTTTAGCTCCAAGAGTTATTGGACAAGGGGTTCGTCCAATCGAATGCCTCACCTTGGAGTGTTCCGGTTCTATTTGTATAAAAGAAGTATGGAACCTTCCAGTTATGTATTGACTACCGGCAACTCAGTAAGGCTACAATCAAGAACAAGTACCCTCTCCTGAGAATCGATGATCTTTTCAATCGACTTCAAGGTGTTAGCGTGTTCTCAAGTATAGATTTGAGATGGAGTTACCACCAATTAAGGATCAAGAGTGATGATATCCATAAGACTGCGTTAAGGATGTGGAATGGACACTACACATTTTTTGTGATCTCCTTCTGATTGTCGAATGCTTTTGAAGCTTTCATCGATCTCATGATTCAAGATTTTCATTCTTACCTTGATTAATTTGTTATAGTATTTATCGATAGCATTTTAGTGTATTCCAAGAATGATGAAGAGCACTCTAAGAATCTCTAGATCATATCGTAAACCCTTAGGAAAAAGGAGTTGCATGCCAAGTTCTCCAATTGGAGTTTTGGCTAAGGGAGATTGGATTTTTGGGGTATTTGGTTTTTGAGGATGGAATTTTTGTAGATCGGGGAAGGTAGAGGCCATTTTGAAGTGGGAGCAACCTAATAATATCATTGGGGTAAGAAGTTTCCTCAGATTAACATGTTACTATCAGAGATTTGTAGAGGGATCTCAAAGATAGTGGCTCCTATGTCTAATTTGACTCGAAAGGGAGTCAAATTCGAATGAAATAAAAAGTTTGAGGGTAGTTTCCAAGAGCTTAAGTGAAGGTTGACATCTACTCCCATCCTTTCTCTCCTTATTAGTGGCGGTGACCATTTTGTGGTATATAGTGACGTCAGCAAGTAAGGGTTAGGATGTGTATTGATGTAAGATAATAGGGTGATCGCCTGTGCCTTTCTCCAGTTCAAGAAGCATGAGGTGAGCTACCTACTTATGACTTGGAGCTAGTTGTCATTGTGTTTGTTCTGAAGATTTGGTAGCATTACTTATATAGGGACACATGCAAGATCTTCACCAACCATAAAAGCTGACAAAAGGAGCTCAATTTGAGGCAATGGAGGTGGTTAGAATTGATTAAAAATTATGATCTGATGATAGATTACTACTCCAAAAGGCAAATGTCGTTGCAGATGCATTGAATCAAAAGTCATCATCTAGTTTGGCATTCCAAAGGAGTTCTTACCTCTCTTGTCTAGTTGGACTCCGAGCACTTGGAGTCGAGTTGGCCAATGACGACCATGGTGTACTCTTGGCTAAGTTTATGGTGAGGCCTACATTGGTGGATCGTATTTGGGAGTTTCAAGCGATTGATGAGAAATTAAAAGGTATAGTTGAGAAGATCCAGAAGGGGGAAGGTGGTGAGTTCTAGATTCGGATGGATGGATTGTGAACTATGGGAGATGAATTTATGTCCCAAAGGATAAGGATCTTCAAAAGGTTATACTTGAAGAGGCATATTCCTCACTTACGCCATGCATTCGAGGAGTACCAAGATGTACCGAACCATCATGCAGTTATATTGGTGGTCCAGGTAAAAGAGAGAAGTAACCGAGTTTGTGGCTAGATGTTTAGTGTGCCAGCAAGTTAAAGCCGAGCCCCAGAAGCTGGCTAGTGTCCTCCAATCACTACCAATTCCCAAATAGAAGTAGGAACACATTACCATATATTTCGTGGTAGGTTTGCCACGTACTCTGACTCGTCACGATGCTATCTGGGTAATTGTGGAGTGTCTCATCAAGTCGGCCCACTTCTTGCTGATTCAGAATCTTATCCCTTAGAAGGGTTGGCCAAATTGTACATCAATGAGATAATGAGGCTTCACAGCATCCCGATAACCATTGTATTAGACCGTGATCATTCACATCTCGATTTTGGCATAAATTACAAACTACTTTGGGGACAAAGTTAAAATATAATACCAGCTTTCATCCCCAGATGGATGGGCAGTCTAAGCACACTATTAAGATCTTGAAAGACATGTTTAGAGCATGTGTTATGGATTTCCAAGGCAGTTGGGATCGGCATCTCTCATTGATTGAATTTGCATACAACAATAGTTACTAAACTAGTATTAGGATGCCGCCCTATGAATCTCTCAACAAAATAAAATGTTGGACACCTTATGTTGGGAAAAGGTTGGTGAGAGAAAAATTAAAAGCATGGAATTGATTGAGGCCACCAAGGAAAAGGTGAGAATGATCAGGAAAGATTAAAGGTAGCTCAAAATCGACAAAAGAGCTATGCCGACAAGAGGAGAAGTTCCTTAGAATTCGAAGTATGAGATATGGTGTTTTTGAAGATATCTCATTAGAAGGGCATAATACGGTTTTAGAAACAGGAAAAATTGATCCTCATTATATCGGTCCCTTCAAAATCCTTGAAAGGATCGGAAAGGTAGCCTACCAGTTTGAATCGTCGTCGAAGGATCCACTATATTTTTCACATTTTAATATTGAAGAAATACTTATCGGATCCCTTAGTTAAATCAAAACTTGAGTTTCAAGGTACAATAGGTGAAAATCCTTGATCAACAACTCAAGTGATTGAGGAATAAACAAATCCCTTTGGTTAAGGTGCTGTGAAGAAGCAATCAAGTGGAAGTGTAGACTTGGGAGACCGAAGAGTTGATATGAAAATATCACTCAATCTTTTTGATATATAATATCTTTTTAAATTTTGAGGACGAAATTTCTTTTTAATACTGAGACAACAACAAAAAAAAAAGAAAAATAATAAAGAAGTCAAAACCCAAACCCCATTTCTCATTTACACCCTCTCCTCGTTTGCCCTCATTCTCCCTCCCCTACTCTCACTCTCATCCTCTCGGTTCCCTCTTTTTCTCTTCAATCTTCATCTTCCTGTTTCTCTGAAACACAAGGGCACGTCAGAGGTTGGAATTGAGACCTAGAATAGCCAGATTTCAACTCTTCCCGGCTAGGGTTTGGTTTATGCATCCCTTGAAATCTGTTTGATTCTTCATTGGTTTTCAAAATATCTTCCAAGCCCAAACATTTTTGAAGCATTTCCATGTTTTAGAAGTATCATAGTGGTTCAATTTAGTTGCAAACACCGAGGAGTGTCGGGGTACCCTAGGTGAGCGGGTATCTACACTCTTTGATTTCTTTTCATTTTCTTGTTGATTTTGGAGTGTAGAAACATGTGAATAATTCGCATTCTTGATTTCGAGTTTGGTAGCTTCTCCTCATATGGTCTGATAATGTATACGAGAACTCCCTAGGTTGTGTGCATGTGAGTGCAGGGGTTTTGGTTTGGGAATGAGTTTTCTGCAAAGCAAAGGTAAGTGCTACTTTCCAACATCTTCCGTAGGTTGTTTTTGAGTAGTTGAATGAGTTCTGGTATGTGTATTGACATGATTGTTTAACAATTTGTGGTTAGATCTTATAAACATGCTGTATCTAATGTGCCATACTACTTTTCCTTAATTCTAGGCTCAAAATGAGATACTGAATGATGAATTGGTGTGTTCTAGTTGTTGGTAATGTTATTTATTGAGAATGCGACATGTTTAATGTTTTGTGTTTAGAATCCATGATCCTACCCTTGACTATGTTCATGTTTGGTTATCAAGTGATGCTAAAATTCTATTTTCAGCATGTTAAGAGCAGGAAATATGTTGTTATGTTGAAGGGTTAGTGGCTAAGTCTAGAAAAATTATGTTCAGTAACTTATTGTGTTGTCTAAACCGTATTTCAAGCTTAATGTGATTTCTTTCATATATTGGGAACTTTAAATAAGTTAGGAAATGGTTAACTTATATGTTTGATGATTAATCCCTGAAATTCCTGCATAATCTAACTTTAGAATTATTTGAAAAGATTGGTCGTCCATTTGTGTAGAAAGTTTAAGGCAATGGCTTGAAGTGACTACATTATCTTCTAATTGTACTGAATTAGAAAACTAGAATTGTGAAAATATTGAGAAGAAATAGATTTGCTTTAGTGTCGATATGCGATTTAATAATTAATTTATGATTAATAAATTAGGTTAGGACATTGGAAGGGCTGAAGAAAGGATAATTTCATTTAGTTGGAAAATTTGGGAGTGGATACCCTCCCAAGAGGTGAGTGGATGAACCGTTATAACTTTAGATGAGAAAATGACTTTTTTTTTTAAAAAAAAAATTATTTTATAAATGATTTTAAATGATTCTTTTTAAATGGATTTTTATATATATTTTATGATTGTGAGATGTCCCGAAGTAGGAGTTTAAAACAAGTATGCATCTAATATATATTTATGAATGAATTTGTGCTATATTTTGTTGGAAATTGTATTAATGAATACTGTTTGATAACTTATTTGTTAAAATCATGGCATATTGAATGAAATTGGGATATTTGTGAAATGATGGAACATGTGATGTAAATGGCTATAGTCGTTTTTTCTACAGAGCAACCCGATGGGGTGATGTGATTGGCGTTTATTAGCAAAGGATGGTAGATGCGACCTTATGCACCCTCATCATACTATCCAATTATATCACCAATAAGATACGAGTCAACGCCAAGAAAGGGAGAAGTAGCATTATGTTATGAATAGATTGAAAGGATTGAAAACCCCTTAACGGGTCTCTACCAAATTCAACCAAACTTTCAGTGGGAGTGTTTTCTTTAGGGGCACCCTCTGATCTATGGAAAATATGAACTTGTGGATACATCTATCTTTTAATAATCTGGATTATTTGAAACTACTTACAATTGATGAGTTGTTTGAAATTATAATTTTGACATTTTCACACTTACCACTCATTTACTATCCAATCATTCCATTGCATTTCACTTACTGAGTATTTCTATACTAACCATTTTTCTTTTATTTTTCAGAGGAAGCTTAAATTTGGAGATCTAGCTATCCATAATGCCAGATTTTGTTGAGTTTGAGTTGTTTTAGTGGTGTGTTCAACTTCCAGTATTAGTTCTCGCCTTTGTTAAGATTTCGAGGAAAGTAGTTGGACCATAAGGAAGGTGTATATATATTTTGGAATTATTTTTGAACTCCATTTTGTTAACCAACTTGGATTATCAAGTTTGAATTGTACTTGAATCTTTTACATTTTCTTCTACCGAATTTTCTTTCAATCTTGTGGTAAAATTTATTGGCAATATTTTTACTAGACCAGCCTTATGTTTGTATTGGATTTGGAATGGATGGGTTGGTCTCATGCATGCGTTTTGAGACCGGGATGGACCGAGTTGGTCCTTTGGATTTTGTTGAGTTGTTTTGAAAATTGACGGATATCGATGAATATCTTATGCTATTCTGGTGAAAGGGTAGGGATTGCCCATGATCCGGGGTGACACGACAGTTGTTGCGTACCAGATTGAGGGTCGGGGTGTGACATTAAGTGCCATAACCATGAAATATCTTCCATGCAAGCCTTTAGACATTTTGCACCAACATGATTGATATTCAACATAAACATCCGATTGTCACTCATTTTGACATATGTAAGAAGGACATTATTCTTATTTTTTAAATAAAGATTTCTATCTTTCATTTGAATATTGAAATATTTCTCCAAAAGTTGGCCCAAACTCAATATAGTACTTGTCTCAATGTAGTACTTGTCATAGTGCATATTAGAAATGAATCGTTGGCTACTGTCTTTTAATTGGATGAGAATATTACCTTTGCCCTTCACAAATAATTTGGAGGAGTCACCAAATGAAACTTCCCCTTTCATTGATTCATCCAGCTCCACGAACATGTCTTTGTGGCCATACGTATGATTGCTTGCTCCGATTTTTAAGTACCAATGATTTTTCTTCCCATTATCATCTTCCTTACATACTAGAAAAAGAATTAAATCTCCCTCTTTTTCTTGGCTTCTTACATAATTGACTCTATCTTGTACTTGATTAGAAACATTAAACAAACATTCTAAAGAATAATGATCAACTTTTTTTTATAATTATAGCAACGAATTTTTGTTTTGTCATGTCTTAAGTTTCTTGATGATTCTCCTTGTCTTTTAGGATCTTGACTTCTTTCCTCTTCTCCAAAAGAGCCTCCTTGTTGATGACTATATTTGTGGCCCCGTTTCTATTGTGGCCATGTCCTCGATTACCACTTGACCTTCCTTTTACTTCTTTGAGCTAAACCTTGGATTGAAGTGCTTGCACTAAGGATTCTTCATTTTTCCTTGTGAACCTTAGTTCATGGGCTTGTAAGGAATCCACGAGTTCATCAATTGTCATTGTCTCTGAATCTTTTGACTTCTTTACAGCCACCACAATATTGTCAAATTTAACATCCAGGGATTGTAAAATTTTTATATCACTTTAGTGTCATTAATTTTCTCACCATTTTTTCTTAGTTGATTGACTATGACCAAAACTTTTGTAAAGTAGTCCAAAACACATTTGGACTCTTTCAATTGTAAAGGTTCAAACACTCTGTGAAAGGTTTGAAGGTAAAACTTTTTTACCTTTTCAACTTTGTTATAAGCGTTTTGGAGTATGTCCGAGGCTTCCTTAGAGGAGGTTGTTACCACAAATTTTTCAAAGTTGGATTCATCAATGGTTTGATAAATGAAGTACAAAACCTTTTTGTCCTTCTTATGACATTCTTTTTTTTTTTTAGTACCTCTCTTTGTTGATTAGAGGCAGTTGCACCTTTTTCGGGCTCTTCATACCTATCTTTTATAATATCCCAAATATCTTGGGTCCAAAGAGTGCCTTCATTTGTTTACTCCAATATATTTTCATAATTGTTTTGGTATGATGAGGAAAAGTAGGTTGTAAAAGGTTATTAGTTGACATGGCTCTAAAACCACAATGAAAGGGATAAAAAAAAATATGATAAGGAGGATATTAGGTATTTAGAGAGATTTAGAAAACTCAAATTTCTTGTGTTGTCGTTTCAAAATGATCCCATGGATTTATATAGAAAGGGAGTCATAGTACAATACCAAATGTGAAGTTATTGTACCATTTCTCAATGTTCACCTTCAAAAAACGAAATGACCCCTTTGTTTATCCCTTTCTTATCACATTTATGTTCATATTTATGTATAACTTTTAATTGCATGACCATTCATATTTCTATGCCAAACACATTTTTATCTTTTATGTGTGACTATTAAGTTCATTCACTAACAAATTCTGATATTGTCTCCGCCAATAGCGTGAAAAACACTATACTGTTTCTTCATCTTTTGTTTAATTTTGATTTTGCACTTTTTCGTACTTGTTTTTTATTTCTAAAATATTAGGAATTTGGATCTATCAGGGTTGGAGTGATGTTAGTCTTTTCCTGAATTTAGGTATTTTTCAGCTTATTGATTCAAGCCCTTTTGGTTTCTAGATTCTGATATGGTGTATTACAAGCTTTTTCTCAATTTAGCTTTTCTGGCAATGTAAGATAAATTGAGGTTTGCCAAATGGGTACGGTAGTGGAACCTGTGACCTTATTTCCTTTTTTTTTTATTATTATTTTTTTATTTTTATTATTATTTTTTTATTTTATAAATGAGATTATGGTAGTCATCTGAGTATGCACATGTAATCCAATTGAGCAGGAGAAATAGCCCATGAATTGCATGCACTAGGCAAAGACATAGAAAACTGATTCCTCGAGAAGCTTTGGGAAGGGACCAATAAGGTTCTTGCCTCCAGGCCTAGCATAGGGGACGCGACAATTATGAGTTTAGCAGCTTTATTTCTATTTGTATCTCAGCGTTGCTTCAGGAAATATTGGATGAAGCTACTTTGCTCTTTAGATCCTTGCTGTTGCTAGAAGTATATATTAGCATACCAGTCAAATCCCCTAACCACATCAGACCAGCCTGACATGATTATCAAGGGGACTGGCAATAAACACTGTTGAAATTTTGGTTTTCTTAAAATTGGTTCTGGCCTCATTTGGTTATAGTTGAGGCAAACCTCTATTCGAAGAAAAAAACGTCATTAAATGCTACTAGTAATAGTATAAAAATCACTTTATATATGTTTATGGAGAATTTTCTTATTTCTTGAGAAACCGCCCCCCCCCCCCAAAAAAAAGTAAATATTTTTTGGCCTCGTTGAGAAATCTTACAAATAGAAGGAAATAAAATATTACACGAATACAGGAGAGTAGAGTAGGAGGAAAAGAGGATGCTCGGACATCTCCTTGGACGAATATGAAAGTTTTCCTTTTATTCTAGACATGATGCAATGCCTGTAGATAGAAAATTTGTTCATGGTGGTTAATTACATGAAGCGTGAGGTAATTTTAGCTGTCGTGAAACCAAATATCCAAACACCTCAGGTTTTTCTTTCCAACAATGAACCTTCCCTTTTTGTAATTTTTTGTTAAAAAACATTTTAGAAGGGGTCAATCTTAATGAACCAGTCCTCTATCTTGAACCCAATAGGCTTGCTAGGATTTAGAAGTAGCAAACTAGAGCCAGTAGGATCTCTTTGTGAAAGGCATACTTTTTGTAAACTCTACATAAAATCTACTGGATTTGACTTCTAAGAATAGGAAAATGCATATGATCACTGCAAAATCAAAATACTGTATGGTAGATTGCGGTACATCGAAAGGCCCCAAATTTTGTTTCTTCAATAATGAAGAAAACAACCATCAGAGAGATAAGATCATGGCGTTTCTTCCTAACATATAAGCATGGATGTATTCCGGAGAGATCATTTTATTCATATGGCGAGAATTTTTGAGAAATAGCACACAAAATGCTTATTGGCTAAGTTTAATATATATATATATATATATATATATATATATATAAATGAAAATATTATAAGGAGAATCATTGAAGTTTTCACAGCGGACATCAAGATTTGATTGGGAATTTTGCTTGGTGGAGTTGAACTAATTCTATTTCTTTATGTTAGAGAAGTCTCCGAGGTGGTCTGATGATATAAATGATAATAAAAAGAAGTGGACATGCCAAGTGGGGAAATGCCATCTATCTTCATCATACGAAGTGTATAACTATATAAATGGCTATTGCCGCAATGTATTTTTTGCACCGTACTACAACAAATTATTCCATGGAGACCTTTTCTTTTTATTATTTTTAACGTGAACGTTACTATTAGTTTCTTTGCTTGTCACTTTAATCTTGCCAGGCTTAGACATACCATTGCATAACATTTGAAACTGTTATAAGTTAATTTTCTCGTGCAAGTGTTCTAGTTAACATATATGGGCCTTTAATTGTCAGCTCCTCTAACTAGATTAGTTTTTTTATTTATCTTGAACTTTAATGTCGATTTAGGATGCTGCGACTTTGCATTCAGATATATGTGAAAGCAAAGGAGTGCACAGAGCAAATCTCAGCGGAGAAATTTGCAATTAAACGTACTGATCACTTCACAAACTTCTATCTGTAGGTATAGTTTTCTTTATCATGGTATAAAATTAGTTTTACTTAATTTTGCTCTAATCGTAGTCAAGGAACATAATACTGCACAAGAGTTTAAGTGGTTAGTGATATCACAATTTGCTCTTTCCAAGGAAAGGGTTGAGAAGTATTTACTTGCGCCTAATATATGACTTTTTGTTAAAATTACGGTTACACACATAGATTATATAAACATTAGACAGTTAGAAATTTTCTAGTCATATGCATTAGTGTCCCTTATTATTTATACGTAGATAGTCGATCGCACATACATGGTTGTGTCTGCTCAATCTACTGGCTGAGATACCTTTTATAATTTCGTATCCCTGAAAAAGTGATTTTTTTTCATCTGGTTGAGATGTTGCTACTTTTCTAAATGGGAATGGGAGTATCTTCCATAGTCGAGTATCAAACTATTTAGTTTGCTAAGTATATGAGACCTGGCAGCTTTTGACTAAATAGAGAAGTTTTTATATAGTGTTAAAACAAAAAAGAAAAAAAACATTTTTATCGAACTGTTTATTTATATTTTTAGTGATTTATTAGATATTTAATTTGTTTTGAAATAAAATCAAATGCCAAACTTTAGTTTGATTTATTTGGTCAGTTATTAATTTTAGTAATTTTTATTTCGATCAAACCAAATTATTCGAATCAATTAAAAATTTTTATATATTTTTTTATTCATATAGATATTATTATAACATTATAATTAAAAATTAAAAGAGAAAAATCTAAAAATTAAAACTAATATAGTGGAAAGTACACAACTAATAAAAAACTTTAAGTTTCTACCTTTCTAGTTCCAAATTTTCAATGTCTAACCCATTTTATGACTTTTCCACTCTCATACTTGAAACTCTTACTCACAGCTCTCCTTCTCCTTCTTCTATTTTACTTGTTTTCGGTGCCTAAAAATTTGAAATTTTCAAAATAACATTTGATGCATTACAAATAAATGAATTTTAAATTTTAAAATTACAGATTGTAGTTACAGATATAAATGACATATACTACATTTATATAGATATTAATAGAAATAGCATTACTTAAAAATCTTTTCTAACATATATATATTTTTTTCATATATACGGTTGGAATAAAACAGTCATTTTCTATTTCAGAAAGGCTCGGTTCTCTCTTCTCTCTCTGCCTTCGCCTGCAATGAAGGCAGACCGCTGCCTTCGCCTGCAACAAAAGCAGTCACCTTTCTCTCCCCCTTTCCCTTTTCTCTTTTCCTGTTTCTCTCACACTTCGCCAGCGATCTCTGCCAGCAAAGGCAGCCACCTTCTCCATTCCATTTTTCCTTTTCTTTTTTTCTTTTCTCTCTCTGTCTAGCTTACTTGGCCCTAAATATTGTAGCTATCTAAGATGCCACTGCCCCATTTAATTTAAGTGTATAATTCTTTAATAATTCTATCTTAGGACTAAAATTGTAACCAAAATTAAGTATTCAATAGAAACATTAAAAAGGTTTGGGACTCAATAAGTAAATGGATTAATGGTCTAGGACTTCGAATGTATTTTCCCATGATACATTTAAGAGTTTAACCTGTTTAAAGCTTGTCAGAGTTTCTTCTATAAAATCTTAGCTTGTTGCATGAATCTGGTCTCGTTTAGGCACTCTCTGTCTAGCAAAGGAGGTGAGCTTCGGAAAGAACTCTCCTTCCGGCACTCTCTTAGCTTTTTCTAAGGCCGATTCCTGTTCACCACTTATAAATTTCCTTCACTCTGTATCTTAATGAGAACCAAATTCAAATAGCCACCATCTTTCAGAAATGGTGTCCTCTTTATAAACATCCATTATAGTGTAGCACTAGGCATTTTTTGGCATGAATTAGATGTTCCCTTGGCAGGTTGCCTTATCTTCAGAACTATGGATGATCTTTATTTCTGCCGTATAATTAGGAGACCCTGTTCATCTCTCTCTGGCTTTTTTTTCTTTTTTTTTGTGGTTTAATAAGAGGGTGTAAATCTAGAGCTACATAATGGGGGATAGCCCTCCCTTAGGTAACCACTAAATATTTCTTTTAGGAGAATTAAAGTTACTACTCTGACTTGAATTCTCTTTATCTAGAACCGTTGGATACACTAAGTGCGTCCTATGCCCCCTCTGGTTCTATTCTTTGATTATAAACCGTCCTCTTATGCAACTTCTAAATATACTAAACACAATTCGGACTCGAATTTCACTCCATCCAGTAGAATTAGAGTGTAACAACTATTAACCGTAATGGTTAATAGTTAACATGATTAATAAAAATAATTAATAGTTAATTGTGGAGTTAGTAGTTAGTTAATAAAATGGTTAGCAGTTAATAGGGTTGGTAATTAGTTAGATAAAATAATTAAATAGTTAGTGGAATTAGTTAGTAAAAAAAGTATCAATAGTAATACAATATATGTAATGAGAAATGGAATTGAATTGAATTGAAATCTCTCTCTCTCTCCCTCTTTGTATTCGCTCTTTCTAATTCTTTCTATCTTTCTCTCTATATCCTTCTCTCTATCTTTTTACTACTCTCTTTGAGTTGGATTGTGACATAGAGTCACTACTTGGATTGGAATTTGATTAATTTATTTATTTATTTTTTGGTTTTCACCAACTAGTATTCGGATTTCGATCCGACTAATCCGATCCGAACACTGTAGAGTCCATTTTGGGATTGACTCCCCCAAATCATTTTTGTCCACTTGAACTCGAGATCTTTGATTAAAAGAAAATAATGTCCGACCACTCAACCCAAACGAATTTGGTTTGAAATTTGCTTTATGTAGAAAAACTATTTAATACACTGTCAACTTATACATGCTGTGTCTCTTTGACTCTACTCTTTGAATATAAACCCCCCGATATTGGTATCGGCAGAATTTGGTGTTCATCTCTTGTCTGCAAATTCACGGCATCATAGTCTAGATTGTTACCATTTCGTATTATTATAACACTCATTTTGAATCTGAAAGAATCTTTAAAAATCATTGTTACCATAAATGGTTTTATTACTGAAACAAGAACCAAGGATAACAATTTCGATACATTATGCAATTCATGAGCTAAATGTGTTTTAATTGCCCTCGTCTTTCTTGCTTTTATCATACTAACTCTTTATGTCGTTTCATCACTACTACAAAACACGGTATCAGTGACAAAAATTAACGATGGATAGTTATCCATCGCTAATTAATAACAAAATTGCTACGAAACTGCGACGGAATAATTAGCGACGGAAAATTCCGTCAGAAAAAATTCCGTCGCTAATCCGTCACTAAAACGACAAAAAAAAAATTCAGATATATTAGCAACGGAAAATTTCCGTCGCTAAAATTTCCGTCACTAATCCGTCGCTAAAATTTAAAATTAAATTTCGGACAAATTAGGGACGGAATTTTTCCGTCCCTAAAAATTCTGTCATTAATCTATCGCTAAATATAATTTTGCATTTTATTAAATATAATTTTATATTTTTTATTAAATTAGGATATTTTTTTATTAAATATAATTTTGTATTTTTATTAAATATAATTTTATATTTTATATTTTTATTAAATTAGTGTATTGTTTTTTATTAAATATAATTTTGTATTTTGTATTTTTATTAAATTAGGGTGTTGTTTTTTATTAAATATAATTTTGTATTTTGTATCTTTATTTAATAGGGGTATTGTTTTATTAAATATAATTTTGTATTTTTATTAAATATAATTTTGGTTTTTGTTTTTTTTAATAAGGGTATTTTTCATTAAATATAATTTTGTATTTTTATTAAATATAATTTTCTATTTTTATTTAATATGATTTAGTATTTTTATTTAATTAGGTTATTGCAATTTTATTAAATATAGTTTTGTAATTTTATTAAATATAATCTTATATTTTTATTAAATATGATTTTGTGTTTTTATTAAATATAATTTTGTGTTTTTATTAAATATAATTTTATTTTTTTATTAAATATATATTTTTCTATTTTTATTGAATTTAATTTTGTATTTTTATTAAATATAATTTTGTATTTTTATTAAATATAATTTTTTTAAAATATAATTTTGTGTTTTTATTAAATATAATTTTATTCTTTTATTAAATATAATTTTTTATTTTTATTAAATATAATTTTTTGTTTTTATTAAATATAATTTTGTGTTTTTACTAAATATATTTTTGTATTTTTATTAAATATAATTTTTTATTTTTATTAAATATTATTTTGTGTTTTTATTAAATAAAATTTTATATTTTTATTAATATAGGGTATTGTATTTTTAATATTAAGTGTTCCAAATAAAGTATAGAAATAAAAAAAATAAATTAATAACACAAATATGATGGTGACATAGTTGTTAAGACTCTCCGGATCTATCTGTCACACCCAGGTTCGAACCTAGGTGAGAGTAATTTTTTCAACGTTTAAAACAAGTGCGCGTGGGTGGGCAGGCAAGCGGGCACGGGGCCGATGGGCGCCCGGGCCTGTGCGACAGAATCCGACGTTAATCCATCAGTAATTTAAAAACCCTAAAATGAAATTAGCAACGGATTTAACGACGGAATTTTCTGTCGTTAAAAAAATCATCGCTAATGTAAAAACTAGCGAGGTGACTTTCAACGACGGAAAAATTCATCGCTGATTTTCTGTCGCTGATTTTCTATCGCTGATACTTTTAGTGACGAAAATTTGGGTATCAGCGACAGATTTTTTTATCACTGATACCCATTTTTTTAGTAGTGCATTGTTATAATCAACTTTGAAGATTGTAGCGAAGTTTACATTATGTCTCTGAAATGATTTCCGTTCAAATATAATTTACATAGAATATAGGTCTTAAACAAAAGAGATCAATATAAAGGTTTTCACGGAAATAGAATTTCACCAAGCTTTTCAATAATGGATATGCCAGCCAATATCACTCTGTAGATTACCTTGTGACATACGGTTAATAGTAATATTGGCTTAAAAGTTATTTAAATCTCTCTCAGGTTGTGAGGGAGGGAGGGAGGGAGAGAGAGAAAGAGAGGACGTAAACAGTCTCACCTTTATCAACATCATAGCAAAAGGCATTTCATGAACATTTAGTGGAATACACCGAAAATTAACACATGAAAATCATGGTTTCACATTACGAAGATATGAACCGAAATTACAAAATAAGCTTCTCTTCAGCAAAAAATATTGAATAGGCATATGTAGATAAACCACCAAGTTATGACTACTAAATCATATCTGCTGCACAAGAAGTTCCAAAGATTACAGAAATTGATTTATATATGCACAGTATGGTTTTATGTATCAAACGATTCCCCCTGTCAGCACCATCATTTCACAGATTTGTTCATCAATGGTATATGATTAACATCTCACACTAGCCACCAATAGATGCGCGTGGAACAGTAGGTAAACCAAGTTCATCCCCCGCCTTTAATGACAAAAGTAGTATATCAGAGGAATCACAGTGCAGTCCATTAGGAAAATAATGAACATACACTTGGATATTTTAATATTCCGACTACCAATTCAGACTGTTATCCAGGTGTTGCAAAATAGCCATATGCTACTGGTTGAAGCGCGTGAATTCCGTCTTTTGAATAAAACCATCATGACTCATGAGCAATGGAAAAATGCTGATCTCTAACGCTGGTTTAGCTAAATGCTGGGAAAATTGCGAATTTTATTCCTTTCTCATTCACAATTACACACAACATCTACTACTTGGTCTTTATCTATAATCTGTCATCCCACGGTCAAAAGATTAGCCTAAGCATCTCTTCATGCTAGAATAAATAAGACTTAGTTCTCCAAGCTCATCATGATCAGCTTCAACTGTTATTGCCATAACCAAAATTATGTATCATGACTATAAATAATTTCTTAAACTGGGGTAGCTCCATATCATGCAAATTTCTGGAACCTCATCCAACTAGTAACAGTTACATAGACAGCATAGCAACTTCACCATAACGTTCTTGCACAACCAATTTTGATGTGAAGGAAGATACTCCCTTCTGGTTATGTTTTAAAATTATTAGATATCCACATAGAATAACAATAGTTCCCAATTCCCAACTGAACAATACATATAAACAAATCAGCAGAACAATAAGCAGATGTACCTGTGTATTGGATCTTCCAGCAGGAACTGCTGCATGACCCTAGGTGCTGCAGGAAGTTGAGCTCTGCATCCAAATCAGGCTCCTTATCAGGTTGACGGTAAGGGGGAACCCCATCACTCTCTGTCTCCATTCCCATGTCAGCTTCCAAAGCATCCAGTTCTGCATTACAAAGTTTACCCTGGATGCTTTGGGACAGAACATGAACACATTACATAAGTTTCTTTCGATATGGTCCCCCACATAGTTACGCACCAACAATTTTTTCCTGATCATTTTAAGAAATTCATTCAATGAAGTTCCAAACCACATTACCCAAACACCTCTTTGGAAACTCCAAGATATGTCTTTGACGTTAGCTTGCTTAATTTTCTCAGAGCACTTGAAAAACACAACTGTCATTTGCATTGCAAGAAGGATATTGCTCTATAGCGATGAGAGAATAACGGTTAAAGTACATGTCACTCTCCGAAGGAAAATATCAGTCAAAAAAAAAAAAATACTCTATGATTCCTAAACAAAACCACAGATCATTTTATTTGAACATTAAAGCCTGTAAAAGATATCCAAACTACCACCCATAAGTTCTTCCTTATCAATGTCATCTGGCACACTATAGCTTCTCCTAAGGGATTCCTGAATTTCATTACTCACATCCATCAAATCCATCATCTCATCATGCAAATTCTGAAAGTCAGAAGAAAATACAGAAAAAATATATTAGAACAAAAATATTGACAAATCGGTTCTAGAAAAAGAAACGAAGAGGAAGTGAAGAGGCAACAGGCTGCAATTTAAAAAGATAAAATTATGGACATCTACGTCTTGAATCTTAATGGTCTTCATCATCCCTTTCAACTCTTCGTTTGCAGATTTCAAAGCTAATATCTAACATAGAAAGGGGATTATCATTCATGAAACCAAAAATCTGGCATCCACAACTATGGTTCAAGTACAATGATGACATCGACCACATGAAAGTGTTGAAATGTAGATCATAATCACATCCAAAGAAAAGATCCCACCCTATAAACAATTGGTTCAATTTTACCTCTAATAAGGTAGGCAGCAGATTCGAATCAGGTTACGTCTGAAGTTCAGCTTTAACTGCCTTGAACCATGACATCTGGGCCTCTACCAAGATAAAGAAGAAATCCTTATGGTGAATACAAGAAGTCCAAGCAGAGCCACAGTAATAGAAACATTCAATATAATCATTTAATCTAAAAATAAGAGTTAAATCTACATAATGGAAAGACTAAAAAAGCTCTAGTGGTTATATAAGTTGTAAATTTTTGTGGTCTTTCAACTATGTTTATGCTTCCAGCAACTTGTACATTTGGCTGTGGCAAAACTACTTGACTAAGGTCCCTTGACATGCATTAACATGGTTGAATCAACTCTCCCAAAAGGAGTGGTTCTCCCCTGGTTCCAAACCTTAATTGCACTATCTACATGATAAGCTAAAGGTCCTCTAAGTTCAACATATCTACAAATAAATCAATGCCTCTTTAATGCTTGGACCATAATTAAAGTAGGATGGATAACACATTTCACTATCAGATACCTCAAGGTGGAGTTGGTCAGCTAGTTGACCATTAGATGGCTATTGATAATGCAGACAA
This sequence comes from Dillenia turbinata, assembly GCA_037126225.1. NCBI lineage: Eukaryota > Viridiplantae > Streptophyta > Magnoliopsida > Dilleniales > Dilleniaceae > Dillenia > Dillenia turbinata. Next base: position 13,587,371 of record JBAMMX010000009.1, read on the forward strand.
CCAATGACAGCCATTGAGCCGCCATATAACATACAGTTTGTTAAGCATCTTTAATTCCCTTAGAAGCAAATGCAACTTGATCAAGGTTGAACATCTGGTTGTAGAGCATATCACGCTACCCTTCATACCTGGAAAGATGGATGATATACTTAGCATGCCTCACAAAAGCATAAAAAAGTTACACAGCTTTACCGGTAAGGATGTTATAAAATTTTTCAAGATTTTAATAATATTTTTGGTTAAGTCAATAATAGTGTTCTGCTCAGAGGTTGTCATTCTAAATAAGACAAAAGCAAGCTCCTCACTTTACATACTAGAATGTAGGCCAATATCTCAACATCTACATGTTTACCCACCATAATAAGCTAACTCTTTGAGAAAATCACCTTTAAACATAAGAGAACCCCAAAGAAAGTAGGAGCTTAAGGAATTTGCAACATCCTGAAATCACAATGCATACCAATGTCACTGTCAACCCTAGAAAATTCTATCCCTCCTCCAAACCATAAAGCTAAAACCTGCCAACCAACCAAATTCACATCTTCAGTGAGCACCTTATTCAACGACTCCACATAACCAAAACGAAGGATCCCCTTATGTAAGACCCTCTATAGAAAAGAAATAATGCATCAAAGGCTCATCAACCAAGATTGACATAAAACAACCTCCACTTTCCTCCGAAGTAGGGGTGTGCAATTTTCGGTTATACTCGAATATCCGACCGAATCTAATTCAATCGAATTCGAATTTACAAATTCAAATTATATTTTCAAATTTCGAATAGAATTTCGGCCGGAACCGAATTTCGAATTCGGTTTTAGAATCAAGTTTCGAATTGAGAGTTTTCATTCGAATTCGAACCGAAAACCGAATTCAAATTCGAATTCGGTTTTCGAGTAATATCCGAACCGAATTCGAATTTGAATTCGGGTGTGGTATCCTTCTATATCGGTGAAAGTACAAAAACACCCTTCAAAAAATAATTGATTTATTTAAATATCGAAGGGCATTAGAGTCATTTTATTATTTGATATTAAAAAAAAAAAAACAAAACACTAATACACCTTATTACACCTACACCACAGGCACAGTCCCCACCAGTAGTCGATCGAATCGATCAAAAACACTTTCCCAATTTCAAAATCAACCCGACAGCGACAAACCCTAACCCATTTTCCCTAATCTGCTCTTCATCTTCGACCTTCAATATCGATCTTCGTAGTTCCTTGCACTCTCATCTTCGACATCGAACTTCCATCTTTGTCTCTGCATCTGCTCTTCACGAATGCTTCGTCTTAGTCTTCGTCTCATCTGCTCTTCATGAAGTTCACGAACCCTTTGTCTCACTCTCAGATTTCAACCTTCGACTTCTCTACCCTAATTGCTCTTCAGTATTCACTCTCTGCAAGTTTGCATCTGACCTAGACTCTTATCTTCGACCTTCAATCTTCACGAACCCTTCATGTTCGTCTGATTTCGATCTTCGATCTTTGTCTTTGTCTGCATCTTCTTTGTATCTGGTCTTCAATCTTTGTCTCAGTCTCACTCTCGTCTTCACTCTCATCTGATTTCGACCATCGTCTCCTCTAACCCTAACCCTAATCCTCACGAACTCATGAACCCTAACCCTAATCAGTCTTCAGTCTTCAGTCTTCATGAACTCACTTTTTCCCTTCACAAGCTCACGAACCCTAATCCTTTTTCCCTGCACGAACTCACTTTAGTCTTCATCTGTCGTCTCCTCTTTGATTCAACCTTCGTCTGCAATTGCATCTGTTCTTCACTCTCTACATCTATCATCTTCGTCTCACTCTCATCTTCGACCTTCGTCTCCTATTTACTCTCTGCACTCTGTGTTCTTATATTAACTCAACTGTCAGCATCAGGTATGATTTCACTCTCTGCACTAACTCTGTATTTGTATGACAGATTCTAATAACACTTTTTCTCAGGTATTGTAGAGCTACAGGTGGTGGTCAAGATGTCTGAATCAAATGATGTCAATCCAATGCTTCAGACAAGCCAAGGCTAAAGTGGAAGCACCGAAGGTGAAAGCCAAGGGTCGATAGGAAGTAATACTACTTTGAAGAGTGCTGAAAAATGCAAAGAGTATAATAAGAGGTCAGTCATTTGGCAGCATTTTACTGAATTTGTAGATTCTGAGGGTAGAAAAAAGTACACATGTAATTATTGTGGTAGTGAGTATAATTGTGCATCCAAGTCATGTGGGACTTCCACTTTGTTGAATGACATGAGAAATTGCACCTCAAACCCTGCCAACCAATCTTCAAGCCAAACTCAATTGTCTCATAATACTTTCACAAATGAAGACACTGGGGAGACAAAAGTTAATTTAATGGCATGGAAATTTGATCAGCAAGTTGCTAGGACGGCTATAGCTGAAATGATTATTGTTGATGAACTTTCATTTAAGTTTGTACAAAATGTAGGTTTTAGGCGTTGTATGAAAGCAATTCAGCCTGCACTTGTTGTTCCATCTAGGAGTACAATAACAAAGGATTGTTATCAGTTGTTTCTTAATGAAAAGGCAAAACTTAAGGCTCAAATCAAACGTACAGCCATCAGAGTTTGCTTAACGACTGATACTTGGACATCTTTGCAAAGAATTAATTATATGTGTCTCACTGCTCATTTTATTGATAGTGACTGGAATTTACAAAAGAAAGTGTTAAATTTTTGTCCTATTTCAAGTCATAAGGGTCAAGACATTGGAAAGGCTATTGAAATGTGTTTGGTTGATTGGGGTTTACAAAATGTTTTCACTGTTACAGTTGACAATGCAAGTTCTAATGATGTAGCACTTGAATATCTCAAAAAAAAAGTGTCAATTGGGGAGGACTATGTGTTTCACAGGGAAAATAGATGCATGTTAGATGTATTGCTCACATTATGAACTTAATTGTCCAAGATGGTTTAAGAGACCTTGGTAGGTCAGTTGAAAGTGTTAGGGCAGCTGTTAGGTATGTTAGGCAATCACCTGCCAGGATGAAAAAGTTCATGGGGTTTGCTGATTTAGAAAAGTGTGATTGCAGCAAATCTTTGTGCTTGGATGTTGCAACAAGATGGAATTCTACTTATTTGATGTTGAATATGGCCCAGATGTATGAGAGGGCATTTGATAGATTAGATATTGAGGATTCTTCTTTTCGGGAGGATCTTGAAAATCATAGCTCTAAACCTGGGGTTCCAACTTCTTGGGATTGGGAGAATGTGAAGAGATTGGTTATTTTTCTTCGGCATTTTTATATTCTCACTTTAAGAGTTTCCGGTACAAAATATATAACTGCAAACTCTTATTTAGATGACATTAGTTGCATTTATGGAATTTTGAAAGAATGTCTTTCAAGTGAAGATGATCATTTTAGAGATATGGCATTGCAAATGAAGAAAAAATTTGACAAGTATTGGGGCAATATTGAAAAGCTTAATTTGCTGATTTTCATTGCTTGTATACTTGATCCTATGAGCAAATTTGATTATTGTGATATTGTCCTTTGTAATATGTATGGTGATGAAGATGAGAGAAAATTGGCTGAAAAAGTGAAGCATACATTGTATGAGTTGTTTAATGAGTACAAGAGAATTCATTCGGATCATCCTTCTAGGAGTGTTTCATTTTCATCTTCATCCTCATTGTCTTCCACTTCCTTGGGTCCAAGTTCAGGTTCAGTTGATACAAATTGGTGCACTAATGCTAGTGATAGTGATCCTATGCGAAGAATAAAAGAAAAGCACATGGCTGAATTGAAAAGGAGAAAGGCTGATTCTGGTGCTATGAGGGACTCTAAGTCAGAGTTGGATAGATATTTAACTGAGGATGATGAAGAAGACAAAGATAATCTTGAGAGTTCAACCTTTACTGTTTTGGGCTGGTGGAAGAAAAAGGGTCCAGCATTTCCTATATTATCTTTACTTGCTCAAGATGTTTTAGCCATTCCAATTTCCACGATTGCTTCTGAATCTACTTTTAGTATTGGTGGAAGAGTTCTTGATTGTTTTAGGAGTTCTTTAACTCCTAAAATTGTGCAAGCATTAATATGTACCCAAGATTGGCTTCGTTCAGGTGAATCTCCGATTAATGTGGAAGAAAACATTGAGGATCTTGAAAAGTTTGAACAAGGTAACCTCTTATTCTCTCTTATTTATTGCAGAAGTAAAACAATCAATGTATTGTAGAAGTAACACTTTTTTTTTTCAATCTATTACAGAAGTAAAACAATCAATGTCTGAATCAACCGTTGTTGATGTTTAGTACCAGCAGTGAGTAATCCAGATGTGTGATATTTTTTTGGTAACTCTCATGAACATGCTTCCTTTGTTATTTTGTCTAAACAATCAATGTCTGCAACTGCTGAATTTCTATTGTAGACTGAGATATAAAAATTCCAAGACTGCAAAGTGCAGAATCTATTGTAGGTGATAAAACTCTGATTGCTTACCTGGACTGCAGGCTGCACTATTCATGGGGGTTAAGGAAACATCACTTGCTTTGGATTCCCCTCCCTCTTTTCATTTGGGTATTTATTTCTGTCAATAAGCACTATCATCACACCATTTTCCACTTGTCCCCTTCAACACTTTCAAAATGCAATTTGTCATGCTCCACTCCACTGGCTGTCATCACACTATTTATTTCTCTCCAAGTACACTATCTCACTCTCTCTCTCTCTCTCTACACTCTATATTCTAGTTGTTGTTTATTTTTCAATACATGATTTAAAGCTAGAGAAGCTTAAATCATCAATATCTTGTGCTGACCTGGGGCATAGGAGTGTCATTGTCAGTATTGAGAAGCATACCAGTCTTTGGATCAACCTGAAAAGCTTTATTGTCCTCGTGGAAGAAGCCTGATTTTGCACTGCATCAATAAATAGCAGCTCCATCACAATCATGGACAATATCACAAACAAATTAGGATTCCTTATATGTTGAATGTAATCATAAATGCACTATTTTTTTGACTAAAGTAGTTACTAAATGGTAATGTTTATGTTTTGAATATTGAAGTAGGGCCATGCAAAAGTGTTCCATTGATGTCAAAATATTCTGAGAATTGGTGTAGGACCAAGAAAGAGTTTCTTTTGTATTGTTCTTTTTGTAGAATAGTTCTAAATTAGATATATGCAACCTATTTGAGAAGATTTAGATTTGTTTGCATTTTTATTGAAGATTTGGCATTCCATTCTCAAACATCCTTATAAAGTAAGCCAAAATGGTGGATTAGGATCAAGAAAGAGATGTTGAGAAGATTGTCATAAATTACATTTGGCATAGGTGATTAAGAAGTAATTATCTTGGGTTGACTAAGAAATCAGCAGACCTGGAAAGGCACATTATGTGGCCCATTTTGTTTGTATCAGTAGGTTTTGCTCCTATTTTTTTTATACCTCAAATGCTGTGTATGTTTCTTTATGTACCTCAAATGCTGTGTGATGTGTCAGTGTCATAGAACTTGAAATGACTGAATTCTGTATACATGATTGCATAAATCCATGCAATTTGGATTGCAGATGGGCAGGCAAAAGCCGGTTGTATTATAATTTTACTGATAACTAGGCTTTTAGCTATGACATCTTGTGAGATGCTATGACAGAAGCTGAATTACTCAATGGTGGATACTTTTTTCTTGATTTTCTTAAGGTTAGTAACCTTTGTAATTATTTATAACGTGAATTTCCTTTTTTTCTGTTAACTGATCTTATTTGGGAAATAATGCTATTCATAGTTAAAGCTTTATTTCTTGCATTATACATTACTATGGTATTAAATTAAGAAACTTAGAATAACAATCTCTCCACTATTTGGGCGTTGTAGAATGGCTGTTAATAGAGTTAGATAACTTAGAATAACAATCTCTCCACCTATTAACAGCTGTATAGGCCATTTCAGTTGTATTCTTTGTCAAATGTGATGAAAAAAATAAAGTAAATACTCCTGAAAATCATTGAAGCCCATTACAACCTTTTCAATCTTTTTGTTGAAGGGTCTTGAATAACTACATAAAGAATGAAGTACCATATGTCATTTCTCAAATAGAAAATGGGAAAGTGAACAATCCTGTTCACTACTACTGCTGACTTGGGACATTTTTCTTGGCACTGGTCATGAGAGCATTTGCTACAAGTACCAATGACTCTTACTATGACATGAAATGCTATGGATCTTTAATGATGGTATAAAATGAGTGCTCGAAGTTCTGACTAGGTTAGTAGTTAAGATTTGTGACATTTGTTTGTTAATATGTTTATGTATCTGCAATTTGGTGGAAAGAATAACTTCGATCTCTAAAATGTAAGACTTCTCACTCTAAGACTTATTTCTTCTTGGTAAAAAACTAGCTGGTTTGTTGTATTTTTAATAGTTCGACTAATAAATTTCAGGATTCATGTGGGTTCCATCACATTTATATAATTTTGATGCAGTTACCATGATCTTGATGCACCAGGATGAAGTCACTGTGATAGACTACTGAAGTTTGTAGGATTCAATATGGCGAAGTGCATGCACCTCTCAGAGATGCAAGCAGACGTTGTGATCTTGAAGGCTAGGTTAAACTCTTATCATGAGCAAATTCTAGTAGTTGAAGCAGCAGCCAGCAGTCATTCTATGGTGTCAAATGACTATTTCGCCGGCATGCCACCGAAATGTTTCCTTGCTTTTTGTCATATTCTGGTACTGCATTGCATTGGGATTTCAGTCACTGCAGTTCCCCCATGGAAAATTTAGGTCCTTGTGTGGTGCAGGGTTGACCTTGGTTATGATTCTATGTTTGTTACATTGAGTATGTTGCTGGTGATTGTATGTTTGTTACATTCAATATGGATTGTATGTTTGAGTATGTTTGTTACATTCAATATGGATTACTTTAAGTTCATGATACCCCTAACCCTACCCCTATCAATGTGGTTACTTTACTTGACAGCATTAGGTAAGAGAGCTTTGATGATGCTTGGTACAGGTACAGGTACTGCACTCTTTCAAAGAGGCTAATCTCAAGACTAATTACTCAAGTCTTTTTTGCATGGTTGTATTTTAAAGCTTTATCTTGTTAATTATATGACAATGTAGGAATTATCAAATGCATTATGATCAAATTTTACTTTTTAACAGGGATAATTTATAGAGATGTTCTGAAAACTTGAAATCGAATTCGAATCGAAATCGAATTCGAATTCGGTTTAATTCGAATTCAAATTCAAATCAAATTTTGAATTCGGTTTAATTCGAATCCGAATTCGAATCAAAATCAAATTTTGAATTCGGTTCGGATTAAAATCGGTTTAATTCGAATTCAAACCGAAAACCGAATTCGAATTCGGTTTTGATTGAATTCGAATTTAATCGAATTCGGTTCGGTTCGGTTCGGTTCGAGTTTTAAGAAATATCTAAACCGAATTAACCGAACCAAAAGAATCGAAAAAACCGAAAACCGAACCGATAAACACCCCTACTCCGAAGTCCATTATTTTCAACACATACAATAGATAATCTCAATAAACATGACCATAAGACTTTTCTACACTCAACCTATTACCCTCCACTCCCCTTTCTCAACATGCAATTAACCACTTTATTCACAACCAATACCCCATTGACAGATGATGTTTTTCTGCAAATGAAGGTTAAGCCTTGCCTACAGCCCTCCAAATCAGTTCTCTCAGCTTTGTGCCCAAAATGCCATATAATTACATGGAAACTATCAACCAAGCATATTGCTGAAAAATCTTTATTCTTGAAGACCTCTCCTCTTTGGGAATTGAAAACCAACAAAATGTCATCAATACTTGCCACAATTTCCCCAATGGCACAAGCTGTCGCCAGAGACACCCATCATATCTTTCTCTACAACCTCCCCCCAACAAAAAAACACTATTAGAAAACCGAGTATCAACGATGGAAATTAAAGATGGATTAGCGACGGATTATATCTGTCACTAATTAGCGACCGAACTGCAACAGATTAGCGACGGATAAATCCGTCAGAAAAAATTCCATCGCTAATCCGTCGGTAAAATTGGTACGAAATTTTTCACACAAATTAGCGATGAAATTTTTTCCAATGGATTTTTGCGAAGGAAAAATCCATCGGAAAAAATTCCGTCACTACTCCGTGAGTAAAATTGGCGCGAAATTGACGCGAATTTTTTCGCACAAATTAGCAACGAAAATATCTGTCAGAAATAATTCCGTTGCTAATCCGTCACTAATATTAACGACGGAAATATTTCCGTCGGTAATCCGTCACTAAAACTCGTAAATATATTTTTTAAATTAGGGTATTATATTTTTATTAAACATAATTTTATATTTTTATTAAATATAATTTTATATTTTGTATTTTTATTAAATTAGAATATTTTTTTTATTAAATATAATTTTGTATTTTTTATTAAATTAGGGTCTTTATTAAATACAATTTTGTATTTTTTTAAATTAGGGCATTGTTTTTTTTTATTAAATATAATTTTGTGTTTTCATAAAATATAATTTTGTATTTTTATTAAATATAATTTTGTGTTTTTCTTAAATATAATTTTGTATTTTTATTTAATATGATTATTTATTTTTATTAAATTAGGGTATTGCATTTTTATTAAATATAATTTTGTGTTTTTATTAAATATAATTTTGTGTTTTTATAAAATTTTGTATTTTTATTTAATATGATTTTGCATTTTTATTAAATTAGGGTATTGCATTTTTATTAAATATAATTTTATATTTTTATTAAGTATGATTTTGTATTTTTATTAAATTAGGGTATTGTTTTTTTATTAAATATAATTTCTTGTTTTTATTAAATATCATTTTATATTTTTATTAAATATCATTTTGTGTTTTTATTGAATATAATTTTGTATTTTTATTAAATATAATTTTATATTTTTATTAAATATAATTTTGTGTTTTTATTAAATATAATTTTATATTTTTATTAAATTTAATTTTGTGTTTTTATTAAATATGATTTTGTATTTTATATTTTTATTAAATTATGGTATTTTTTTTAATATAATTTTGTGTTTTTATTATATATAATTTTATATTTTTATTAAATATAATTTTGTATTTTTATTAAATATAATTTTGTATTTTGTATTTTTATTAAATCAGGATATTGTTTTTTTAGTAAATATAATTTTTTATTTTTATTAAATATAATTTTAATTTTTCATTAAATATAATTTTGTATTTTTTGGGTATTCTTTTTATTAAATATAATTTATATTTTTATTAAATATAATTTTGTTTTTCTATTAAATTAGGATATTTTGTTTTAAATGGTGTTAATGAGATAGAAAGTAAAGAAGTAAAAGAAAAAAAAATAACACATAAATTATTGTGACATAGTGGTTGAAATAACTCAAAATATGCTTTAAAACCCAGTTTCGAACTAGGTGAGGTGCGGGAGGGCAAGCGTGGGCAGCGACAGGTGTGCGAGCAAGCGCGGGCAGGTGTGCGAGCGCACGCGATGAAGCGTGCGGCTTCGTACACCTTGGTTTTCATGACGTTCAACAACGAATTAGCGACGAAAAATTTCCGTTGTTAATAAAATCTGTCACTAATCCGTTGAAAATTTAAAATAATTAAAAAAATTTTAAATTAAATTAGCGCTAATCTGTCGTTAAAATAATTTCACATATTTCAAATTATTTAAAATTGACGGATTAACGATGAATTTTTTTAGCAAATGAATTTTTCGTCACTAATCCATCGCTAAATTTTTCAATGGAAAATTTTTGTCGCTAAATTTAGCGATGGAACTTTTAGCGACGAAATTTCTATCGTTAATTTTCTGTCGTTAAAAAGTTTTAGCGAGGAATTTTGACAATCAGCGATAGATATTTCCGTCGCCGATATCCATTTTTCTAGTTGTGAAAGGGAGAAACCACTTAACCCTATAACACTAGGAACACCTTCTCATCCACATAAGGCCTCTTCAACCAGAAGGCATTATCAATACACACAGTTTTAGACTCCACATCATGCACTTTGAGTATCCATCTTACAAATTCTTAATACGACTCAGACAAGCCGCATAAAACCTCCTTTCCTTGACATATACTTAGACCCCCAACCCCCATCCTAAAACAAAAGAAAAGGAAAAAAAAAAAATTTGTTAAGAAAGCGCAAACAACACTAGCCCCAAAGAGCACATTTGGGGGGGAAACGATACCTTTTAAGCTAAAGAACTCCATAATTTTCTCACTGATAAATCTCCTTTGAGCATATGATATGAGTTACAACCCCTCTCCCGGTTTGAACAGCAATTTCTAAAATACATGTACCAAGAAAAGAGGATAGATATTTCGATGTTTACATAAGGAAACATTTCTTCCATGAGTACATACAATTGAAGTGGTTCGTCTGCTTTTAAGGATAATGTGTGGAAGTGAACAATTTAGTTTGTTTGCTATATAATTTCTCACGCTCACATGTGGACAAAAAAAGGGATAAAAGTTTGTCACTCAAACGGGGAAAAGTAACTCTGATCAGTCTCCTCCGATGCTCATCTTCCAATCCCACCTCATCTGACAAGCTCATCAATATGACCAATCTTGCTAAAATCCCCAGAATTACAAAAATGTACCTAAGTCATCAACATTTCATCCTCTTAGGTTGTCCTAGTGCTCAGAGATAACCAGCAAACTAGCATGGCCAATGACAACTTTGCTATCCATCAAATCGTCATCATCTTCACCAATCCCTCCTTTAACCACATGTTCTTAATTCTGAACGAGGTTAGGCCTCATCATGCTCCCCAACCTTTGATAGAGCTGAACAGTAATCCAAAGTCGGTCATAATAAAATCTTTGTACAGTATCAAGAAACTCTCCTGGACAAACATAATTCTGTCCTGTTTTGGTGAACAGGGGTTAACCGTTAAACTCAAGAAAGTACAAAAACTACCAACCAATAAAAGGACTATTAGCTTACTACCTTCACAAAATCAAGAAGATCCCTTGTACTAATGTTTTCTTCTCTCCTCAAACTCCACTTGTGGGATAAAGAAATATATTACAATCCCATCTCGCATCCCACCACTCTTTATCAGGACCAACTTATGCTAACTACCTTTCCTCTCATATTCTTTCATGGACCAAAAACTCAATAAGACCCCACTTGAAACTAATGCTACCAATAGAACTGCATTAAACCCTACATGCATGGTTGTAGATCACTTCTAGCCTCGCTAATACTCATAAATGCAATCAATAAAGTCTCAAACACCAATATAGCCCCAAAGCAAGCTTCTTAAAACTATTATAGAGACTTAAAAATGTAAAAAGAAAAAAAAAATTATAATAGAAGAAAGGCTAAGACTTAACAGCCTAAAGCACAAGAATGATCATGAGAAAGTGTTGCACGCGATGCACTAGAGATCTCCATATCGAGTGGTTTGTAAAGACTAGCCTGATGTAGGAAAGGTGATTAAAAGGGAAAATGAAAAAGCACATACATTCTCTTTTGTTTAAGAACCCTCATAGCTCGAGCTTTTACAGCTTCTTGAGCAGGACCAAGTCGAGTCCTCTTGATCGTTCCTTGTATTTACTAAGTTCACCATCAAGCTTCTAGATCTTCTCATCCATTGTTTCTCGTCTTTTATTAATTTGCAAAGAAATAGAAGTATGAGTTGGAGTTGTGGAAGGAAAACAACATATTAGAAATCATCACATTTTAAAGTCCCATAATTTATATTTTCCTTTCTCTTATTCCAGGTCAATAGTGATATCCTAATTGAAAAGGTCAACTGATTAAGGAGAAAAAACATATCCTCACATGTACACTCCCAAACCAACCAATAGATTCCCAAAATTTGCCACATAGAACCAAGAAGTGCAAGCACAAATCGCCACTGCCAAGTCAACACCAATTCACCAAACAGAGAGATTTATTAGGGTTTTGATAGTATCCTTATTGATATCAATTCTTCAGAATCTAATGGGCACAACTGGCCCTGTTCTGAATTCACCTTTAGGTTGCCACAATAATGAATGCTTCAAATGATGCTGCAACTCAACGACTACACACAGAGATATCATTAGGATTTTGACTGGGGCCATACTTGATAATAATTCTTTAACCCTTCTGATTACAGTGAACAAACAAAAAAGTTTATGCATACTACATAAAATGATACTGCAAGTCATCCATTTTAGAGGGCGAAAGAGGTTTAGGGTTTTGATTGTTAGAACATATCATATATCAAAATGAAATGTGTTATAAAGAATATTGTGTATTATAATAAATTAATAATTGATTTAATTTTAAAAATAGTTTACCTTTTATTTTATTTTTATATTTCGAATTTTCTATATAAACCCAACTTTTAAGGTTTCTGTTGGAATTAATTGAGTCACATGCAGCGGAATCATTTATAATAATTTTCAGAAAAAATAAATATAGAGTCGACCACGCCTGCCTGACATATCATTTATCACAACATATCACAAAATATATGACAATTAAAATAGTGCAATAAATAAGTTACCCAATCATGTACACATGTCATATATATAACACAATAAGCATCAGTACAAAGTGAAAAATGTCAATATACATGCAAAACCCAATGATTCCTATATCTCATACAGGAATCTCTCACAATGGGTTTATTGAAGGGATCAGCCAACACGTTGTATAATAATGTACTTTATTTGTCACTTTACCTTTCTCGGTGATGTCTCTCATAACATAGTATTAGGTATCAATGTGTTTGGACTTACTGATACTTAGGGTCTCACGTGTGGTCAAGGGTGGCCTGATTTTCTCAATAAATCATCACTTGCCTCCCACTTTCTGACACAACCCCTAAGTAATCCGAAAATTTCCGGAGCCAAACACTCTCCTGAACTGCCACTAAGTATCTCATAAGCTCAGTCTCTATCGTAGATAGAGATATATAGGTTTGCTTCTTACTACTCCAAGACAGCAAAACCTGATATCGATTTGCGTACATTCAGATTGTCAACCCAGTCGGTATCTGAATACCTAACAAAATGCAAATCACCTCCTCCGTAACACAAGGAGAGGTCTGCAGTTCTCTCGAGATATCTTGGAATCCTTTCACTACTCTCCAATGATCCCCTCTAGGATTTGATCGATACCTAATTACCATACTGACTGCAAATCAAACATCTGATCGTGTACACGACACTGCATACATCAGATCACTCAGTGCACTGGAACAAGGGATTCTACTCATTTCCCTTGTCCTTTTCTGAGTCATAAGGCATATATCAAGAATTAGGTTTTAACCTTTTAGCAATAAGAGTATCTTCAAGGTTGTAGTCGATCTCCTCGAAGCGCTCGAGAACTCCCTTGATGTTGGACTCCTGTGAAAAAGTCAACACCTGTCTCGAGCGATCCCTCTAGATTTTAACTTCGAGGAAGAACTGAGTCTCACCCATGTCCTTCACATCAAGACTCGACAATGTCCACGTCATCGTGGTCACCAGATACTCTCTGTTGTTCCCAGTCAACAGAATGTCATTCACATGAGGAAATGATCACAAGAACGTAAAAAGTATACGCGATGATCCTCCTCGATCATCACGAAATCATGAGATGTCACCTCCTCGTGAAATCTTAAACGCCACTGCTTGGATTGATGATTAAGGTCACATGTTGACTTCCGAAATCAATGGACCTTATCATCCTGATCTACAGGAATAAAGCCGGATGGCCATTCCTTACAGATCCTCATCCAAACTCTCACTCAACAGAACAGTCTCAACGTTTATTTGGTCTCACTCTAGATCCATATCATGTCCACGACAATCGCTAAAACTAAATGGATCGAGATAATCTCGCCCTTAGTCTGAGTAACTCCTGGTTATCAACCGGGCCTTATACCTTAACACCGATCTGTTGGCCTTTTTCTTGATGTTGAGAATCTACTTATTCCCAACGACCCTATTACCCTCAAACAAATCAACTAGATCCCAGATCTCATTGATTCTCATCAACTCCTTTCACCCATGGCCTATAATCAATGGTCCTCCATAGAACCCTCAAGAAACTCTAGAACCGTTAAAGGTTTCTCGTAATCCTCAAGAGTCACTGAGAGCCTCTCCCTCAATCGGGAAGCGATGATTAGGTACGCGTCATCGACTACTCTTGAGAGGAAGGGAAACATTTTTACCTCTAGATGAATTGCTCCCACTAGGACCGAGATCCATAATGGATTCTTGGATCCTGTCACTGGGATTAGCCAACCACTGACTCATCCATCTCATAGAAGGTAAAGTCCCAATTGATTTCACCTCTCATAGGGAAATCACTTTCAAGAATCTCGGCATCATGAGACTCAATCTCAGTGAGAGTGCCATCTGTATGCTCATTAGAAATACATCTCTTTTCTCGCAAGTCTAACTCGCTGTGTAAATGCGAGAAATAGTGAACATACGTTGCATAACCCCATAATCTCAAATGGCTAAGGTCAGGCTGCCTCCCTGTCTAAAACTCATATAAAGTACTGACTGCGGACTTCAATAGAATACGATTGAGAATATAGGCTGCAGCCAAGAACGCATCTCCCCAATGGGAAACGAGTAAATTAGCTTGCGCCATCATCGGCCTCACCGTCTCAAACAAAGTCCTATTCCTCTCTCGCGGCTACTCACTCCACTGAGTAGCGATGAGTAGTCAGTTTCTCGTAATGCCCTTCTTAAAATAGAGCTCTTTAAACAAATACTCGCGCTTTCGATCGGTTCTGAGAGCCTCTACTCTCAAGTTTAACTGATTCTCAACCTCGCTAATAACCTTCTAAAGCATCACAATGCCTCAGACTTGTGTGATATTAGATAAACGTAATCGAAAAACGTGTAATTGTCTATGAACGTAATAGAATACCCAACACCATTTCAAATTCTCACATTCATAAGGCCACAGATGTTGGAGTGAATCGACTGCAATGGAGTCCCAGCCCTCATTGCATTGTTGAATGGTTTTCTTGTAAGTTTACCGTCCAGGCAAGACTGGTTAATGGGTTCTACAAAACCACTCACTGCTAACCGGTTCATCCTCTCTCACACTAGGAGGATAACAAGAAATACCATTGAAAGGAATTATTTCCAGTGCATATAGTCCCTCATGGACCAAAATAGAACCAATCATAGAATTGTCATAACAAATAGAAATTTTAAATTTCTAAATTAACAGAGTATATCCTAAACTGAAATCAAGTTCCGTCAAACTTTTGGAGCGTAAAGAGCATACAGAGTCTAGCAACTTTGCAACTCCAACCTGCAAGTGCTACTCCCTCTGATGTCAACAAAACACTCCGTTTCAGTAGTAAATCCTCCTACTTGAGGACTCACTAGGCGGAACTATATAAGCGCGCTCCTATCTCGAGCTATGTGGTTGATTGCTTCTGTGTTTACAATCCACGAAGGAGAGAAAACAGAAAACAACTCAAACCACATAAAGAAGGAAGAGATAATTTCCACTCGTCACACTTACGAGAGAAATGACCAAGTCTACTACAAATATAGCACTACAACTTGGTCGAATCCAACTCCTTCTCGCTGCGCATCATTATTATCGGTTTTCTCGAATGTTTTCTTTTTACCTGAATCTCGAGTCCCATAGGAGTCCTTGCTCGACTCCACTGCATAAGCATGACCCGAATATGGCTTACTCGCCTCTAGATGCTCATACTCGAGCTCACTATGCCTATTTACATTAATGAAAGTACAAATACTTTCGTCGAATGTGAAATAAACTTTCATGATTTCTCATGAATTAGGTGAAGAACTGGATCACATCCAGCACTAGAAAACATATCCGAAATAGGCTCGACAACCCTATCCTTACAAGTTATTAAACTCATAAGATAGCATCCTCATCTCAGGATTTATAAGAGCAGTATAATGCTCTTCATAGGGCGAGCCTAATTGATAAAACTATAGGAATTACTTATAGACTGGGATTACATCATCGTGCATGCTGCTCAAGAGAATTGCCCTGACTCGGCTATCATTCCTCTTTCATGCACGTAATATCTTCTAATCCCGTCTCTCTGAGGTGTGGAACCATCCCCGGAGTCCACCATCTCATGCCTCAGAATTTAAATTAGATCTTGTTCCTCGAGAATAAATTGAATCTACCAGTAAAAAATCTCATATTTATCACCATTCAATTTTATCTTCTTTGCAAAAATCTAATACGACAATTTTAGAAGCAATCAATGAGATAGTCGTGACTTGTGATGCTTATTCTCATATTTTGTGCACCCTAAGAATCAGCAAGACCCAAATAATTCGAATACTGACCCCAAGACGAGCGTATGAATCAACAGACACCATACACCACAATTCGGGATAGCATCTCATCATTTGGACTAAGATTCGGTACACAAAAACCCACAAAAGTCACTTTTATGGATGTGAGACCCTCAAAAAATTGAAAAAATTTCAATTCCAGATGACCTGACACGCCACCGGCGGTCCCACGTGCCACCACGCACCGGCGGCGCATCTCCACGCGCCTGCGGTAGCGCGTCCGGCACGCGCCAGACCCGCAGGCTCGCGGGTCACGCGCCTGCACGCGCGCGACCCTCGTGCTCAGGTCAGTTCCGGACCCTGGAGCGGGTAGAACCCGAAAACCGGTCTGGATCCGGTAGTGGGTCGGGGGCGGTTCGGGTGACACGTGTCCGGGTCGCACCGACCCGGACGCCCCAGGCCGATTCACGCGCCTCTCTCGCGCGTGAACATCACGCTCCTGGTGCCTTTACAAGGACATGCCTCCTCGCGCGTGTATCTCACGCGCCGCACTGTTAGGGCTTATTCTTCGCCCGAAACTGTCTGCAACTCGAATTTTTGGACCCGTTTCGGGAAACCTCATATTCCGGTGTCAACATCATGCAATATATATATATCAAAATATAGATCTAACAAAGAAAAACACGGATCTACCAATTTCATGCACTAATTTGACCTAAAACTCGTCAAATCTAGGGTTGAAGGGTTCGGTCACTATTCACGGCCAAATGTTTCAACCGGAATTTTCTTCACCTAAACGTGTTTAGAAGATTACGAAAAAATTATTTTCGTGTTCTAGGGATCATGGGTAACACATTGGTGTTCTCGGATTCACGAAACTCATCCATAATCCGAATCCCAAATTTTAAACCCTAAATTTTTTATACCAAAAAATTAACCCGAAAATTATTTTTAATCCAACGTATCGCTCTGATACCAATGTTGGAATTAATTGAGTCACATGCAGTGGAAGTATTTATAATAATTTTCAGAAAAAATAAATATAGATTGGGTATAGGGTATAAAAATAAATACCTCGAATATGCAGTTTCCAAAAAATCAACCGTACGTCCCTCGATCGAATCTCGTGATCGGGATGGTGATCACGATATTAATCGAACCACCACCGCAATACCACGATGCCGCAACACTCAGTCCGGCGATTAGTTGTGACGAGAAAAATTCCCTACTCGGAATTCTTCTCAACCCTCTATATTCTCTCTCTAGAGAATATTTTTCTCTCTCAAGCCATTCACACATAGTTGCAATCATCTCACGTACAATGATGAAGGAATAGTTAGTCTCCTTCCACAAAATGTGATGCTCATGTCATGGAGAGAATCATGGGAACCGGTTAAAATGTGGTTAGTGGGAGTTACCCCACTAACCCTATTACAAATGTCTAAAATGCCCCTCATGGGTATTCTAAACTAATAGTTTCATATTTTATATTGTTCCCATCTTTAATCATAGCCATGTTCAAATTTCTTTAATATTGATAAACGTAGTGCTTGAAGCTAATTCTATAAACCTAATCATCACAACTAATAGATAATTGAAAGTCATATGCATCCTTTTACGCTCTGAATTTGGCATGAGATTGTTTAGTTAATAAACCATCATCAATACCCCCAAAGCACAAGTCACAGTTAAAAAAAGCCAAGGTTTTCTTTTTCCATTGTTCAAGAAAGAAATCAGAAATATAAAATCAACTGATTTACTTATCTAACATATATTGCACAGAGAGAGAGAGAGAGAGAGAGAGAGAGAGGGTGTACTCTATCTAAGGCATCTTGAACGGAAGGAGGCGGTTCCTTGTGCTTCTTAGTACCGAAAATTCTTCTCATTGCTCTGCGATTTGATGTTCAAAAGGGTTTCTCATGTTTCAGTCGATTAGAGTTTTTCCAAGGGATGGGGTTTGGTTGGATTCAAGAATTTCGGAAGAAGAAGATGTGGAAAGAGAAATCAGGAGAGGAGTCGAAATTCGATTGACGCGAGGGATCTTGTCGACTAAGCCAACGACAATGCGAGAAGTTCCGATGAAGGCTCAAATGCGAGATGTTCTGATGATTGGGAACGCAATATAATTCATCCATATTATTAATATTAATTATATAATTAAAAATATTAGTATATAATTTACGTTTAAATATCTTACAATAGCACTAGCATTAAAAAAATTTAAACAAATTAATATTAGTGTTGTATATAAATAAAATTTTCTAAGTTTTAAATATTGTTATTTTATCATCATTAAAAAAAAATTAACAAATTATATAATTTACTATATTTTTATATTATATATACATTAACTGATAAAATTTACTATTGTATTTTTGCTCTAACTAATATTGTGAGAAAAATATTAACAGAAAATTTCTGTTACTAGGCCTTGTTCCCAGGCAATTGAAGAAGTAGAAAGAGATACCACAATTAAAAAAAATAAAAAATAAAAAATCCCTAGCCTATATGTACAAACATTTCTTTGCTGAAGTAATAATGAAATATTGGAAGTAATAATGGAATATAATGTGTTGGTGGTGGATTTGAATCCACAAATAGTAACTCTATTGACTTGAATGGAAAGATTGTCATCAGCCGATCTTGATTGATAGGATTTACAAAAAACTATCAAAGGATACTCCAATGAAAAAGATTTCTATCGGGCAAAGAAGATTTCGACACTTAAATCAGAGAGCGATTTTAGAAAAGAGAGAAAATAAACTAAAAGAGAGTTCTGTTATATCTTATGTACAACGTTTAAGTTAAAAGAGAGTCAAGACTTACCTAACCGATAGGGTTAATAATGTATATATAGTCTGCCTGTGTGAGTTCTGTATGCATTCAAAGTGTAAAAACCCTAATTTCTTTATGAATGTGTTCTGAGATTCACGAATATCAAATGAAATCTTAAATAATTTGGAGTCTTACTAATTAGAGGAGTAGGTTTTAGTTCATAAGGGAATTACTTTCTTATCGAGGAGGATTCATATATTTCCTTCTTTATTATTAAATACCATTTTGGTGTTCTACGGAGAAATGAATATTACTCCAAATTAACTGAATATTAAGTATTGAGAAGATTGAGAGTTGATCAAGCAGTTATCGAGAAGGATCTGGTCATTAGGCTCCGAGAGGAAGGAGCAAGTCCCGTGTAAATGATGCGCTTTGATAGGTTTTGGGCGTATCCTGTTCGCTTGGCCTTCGGCACATGTCCTGCGCTAATGGGCATGCGAGTCATGATATATTCAATGTCATAATGATATATTCGATTGACAATATCCTAAGCCATCATCATAGAATTTGTAGACTTGCGAAATGGGTGGAATCTGTATCCCCTGCACGCATGTAGACCTTTGCATCATTTGACTAGCATAATAGCCGGTTAATTATCCAGTATACTTTACAAGAACCTTTTTTTTTATTAAATTTAAATATAACATAACAAAAAGTTTTTAAAAAAATAAAAGAGGTTAAATATCTTATTATATTTATAAATATCCTCTACACATAGAATATTTCTAAAATTTTGGGGGGCCATGCCTCCCTTGGCCACCCTTTGAGCTGCCTTTGCTGGCCATGTAGGGTGGGTGAGAGGGTTTCTTTAGATGGATTAATTGGAAAAAGTGAATTCCACCGGATGTATTGAGTCTTGCATAATTTTCTAAATACAACGCCCCAACAATCTTCAAATCCTCAAGAAATAAAATAAAGAGAAAGGAAGAAATCCCTAGTTTTAAGGGTTTTGCCCATTTGATTCTTTTGGAGCAAGAGCATGACTCATGAGAATGAGCAGAGCAACCCATATTTTTACTGCAAATAAAATGACAAAGAAAAGAAGAAAAAAAAAAGGTACAATTTATATATGAAATGCATATATATAACTTAGTAGGATACCCATATCGTGAGGGCTAATATTTTATAGCAATTTATAATGATGAGTACTAATTTCTTTTAGCCCTAATGTATAAATTGTTATTTCATCAGATTGTTATATAATTTTCTTTTAGCACTAATGTATTGAAAAATGTTTACATTATTTAATGTTAGTTTACCCATATTTTATCAAATATATTACAAAAACAAATTCTTATAGCAATTTCATCAAATAATGATCGTGTTATAACTTACTCTCATTAACATTAGTAAAAATGTTATAAATTATATAATTAGTTTACAATATGGATACCCATATTTATTTATATACAATTAATTACTTAAAAGTAAAATCATTATAAAATTAACAATCGGTGGTAAAATTTTAATTGCTCATCATTATCTAGCTTGATGAAATATATACACATTTCACATCATTTGTTATATTTGGTGGTCAACGCCCCAAGTGTAGAACACAAAGCGAAAATGAATACTAAATTAATTGTTCCATAAATGTCATTAATAATTTATAATTTAATTAGAAATTTTGATAAATTTTTAAATACCCAAAATCTAGTAAAGGAAACACAAATTTCCGATTCTTCTAAAAATAGATTAGGTTAATAATTTAGAATTTAATTAAAAATTTTTGTTGACGAAGGAAAGAAGAAATTTTCAATTGCTTCAGACCAACTAGACTTTAATTAGAAATTTCTACCCAAAAAAAAAAATTAAATACCCAAAAACAAAAATAAGAGAGAACTTAATATAAGATAAGTCGATCAACGGCAACATATTACAAGTAATATCGAACTAAGTTTGAGAAATCTGAGTAGAGTTGACGCCGAAAAGGAAGGAGGGAGAGTGAAAGACAGGGAGAGAGGGTAATCTCATAATTCAAATGTAACCTCTTGATCTGATCTCCTGCAATTGGGTAACTCATATGTTGCTTGTTGTGCTCAGCAAGAGTTCTAAGTTAATTTATTTTGATAAAAATAATTTTTTATAATTAAAAATTAATTTTTTATAAATAATTTTTAAATTGTTAAAAAGTCATGTTTAATTTTAACTAAACTGTATTAAAAGTTAATTTATTTCTTAAACTTTTATAGTTGAGGTACGTACTAAAACTTATTAACAAAATTGTTCTAGGAAGGGATTCACAGTGTCCCAATGGTTGTAGCAAAAAAATAAAACGAAAAAGACATTTCAAATGTTTGGCTGTACAAATAGGAGACTGGGACAACCATTTGGCTATAGAAATAGCAGAGTGGGACAACGATGTTGGTGTCATCTTGTGTTACTAAGATTACAAAGTGGAAAGTTTATCAAAGTGAAGATGATGAGACCAAAATGTGTTTGTAATTTATTAAACAGGTCAAACGGAGGGATTGAGTTCCGCAGCTATTGAATTCTAATAAATATTATATATGAGATGAATCGTTTGTGATATAGAGTGTGTTAATAAATGAGAATTTAACTAACGGATAGTTGACTCAATATATAAGGTGTTAGGTTCATTGGGAGAGTTTCTTCTAAATTGGGCCTAACAATGCTCAGTCCATGCTAGTCATACCAGTTGATCAAGTAAAGAAAAATAGAATCTAGAATTTAAATAATACCAAAAATAGTGATGTAAATTGGGTTAATAATCTAGAATTTAATTGAAAACTTTTGCAGACAAAATTTAAATACCCTAGAGTTAGAAGAGCAAGCAGAAATTTCCAATTGCTCAAGATATAGACTAGGTTAATAATATATAATCTAATTAGAAATTTATCCAAATAATTTAAATACACAAAATATAGAAGAGAATGCAGAAAGTTCCAAAAACAAATGAAGAAAAGATTTAGAAAAAAAGAGAGGACTAACCATCAAATGAAGCTGATCGGCAGCAATATGTGGTTTCAAATGAAAATAACAAGTACCATTAACCAAAGTTTGAGGAATCTGAGTATAGTTGGCGGCCGAATAATGCCTGGTCAGGAGAGAGAAAGTGAGAGAGAGGAGAGAGAGCCTCCTCGTTCATATGTAACCTTCTAATATAATCTCTTTCATAGTGAGTAAATTCGTGAAGTACCCACTTCATGTTATGATTTAATAAGTAGCATAAATTATAATTATTGATAATATGTCATTACAAACTATTAAATATTAATAGTTCAAAACTTATAGAAGTGTTCGAATCCTCTACCAAAAATGGTTCATTTTCTATTAAAGATAATCTAAATGTTGTGACACCTAATTCAATTCAATGTAACTTTTTCTTCCTTCTAGTTGCACTGTCGTATTTAAAAAAAAAAAAAAAAAAAAAAAAAAAAAAAAAAAAAGGTGAGTCCCGGAGTCACGAACTTGCAAAGAGATTGTAGTAGTGATCTTGCAAATGCAAGGGATATTAGTACTACAATTCTTATGTTACTACTTAATTGTGCATTTAAATTACCATTATATTGTGGAAATTTGTAATCCTCACTTAAATTCAACTCAAACCGCTCTATAGCAAGGAGTACTAGGAAAGTTCTCAGGAAAAGAGGTAGAGTTCGTCTGTCATTGCTTAAGTACCTGTTTCCTTGAATGAGTATTTATCATTAGACAGAACTTTTCTAAACATACTATGTCATCGCATATTAGTTAACGGATCTTATAAAAGTTTAGAGTATAAATTTAAATATGGACAAAAAGAAATAAAAACGTAATCGAATATAAAAGAGAGAAAAATATTTTTTGAGAAGACAAAATTGAAGAATGGAAAGAACTTCTTCTATTGAGTGTGAAAGATAGATTATTTCAAATATTACAAAAATTGAGAAAGAGAGAAGAGAGGATTTTAGAAGAAAAATTGTCTTTCAAATTGTGAATACAAGAGAAGAGAAAACCCCTATTTATAAAACATGAGAGGAGAGAAAAAAAAAATAAATTAAAAATAAAAATAAAAAAATAAAAAAAATAAAAAAGAGAGGGACAGGGAGTGGACAAAATATCCACTCCCTTCAATAACTATAATAGCCATTGGTTTGCCTAGCCCACTTGTGGGCCAAGATCATTTATTTCCAACACTCCCCCTTAAGTTTGGGGAGTATATGTCGATGGAGCTCAACTTCCCAAGAGTATTATTCATGTGACTAAGCGTAGTTCTTTTGGTGAAAATATCAGTAAGTTGTTCATTTCTCTTTATGTGGAGGATAATTATGGTTTTTTCTTTAGCCTTTTGTCGTGCAAAATGACAATCCAACTCAATATGCTTAGTTCGCTTATGGAACACTAAATTTGATGCAAGGTGAATAGCCGATTGATTATCACAGAGAAGTTGAATTAACATTGAGACCTTGACTCCAAAGTCTTCAACTAGTGCTTTAAGCCACATAATCTCACTTATTGATACTGTTATAGCTCTATATTCTGCTTTCGTATTAGATTTTGAAACTACTGATTTTTCTTATTTCTCCAAGACACTAGATTACCTCTCACGAACATGCTAAAACCCGTTGTAGACCTTCTATCTTGAGAATCTTTAGCTCAGTCCGCATCACAATATCCAACGATCTCGGAGCTTTGGTTGCACGTCATCCATATTCCACATCCAGGAGAACCCTTTTAGGTACCTCAAGATCCTTTTGGCTACTCTTTAATATCCCATTTTTGGGTGGTGCATATGCTGGCTGATTCGGCTAACTACATATGCTATATCTAGCCTCGTGATCGTCAAATAAATGAGCTTTCCAACAAGTTTCTGGTATTTTGGAATGTTGGTAAAGTGTTGATCGATATCTGATCCTTTTTCATAGGTAGAGACTAGGCTAAAAGTAGATTTGGCTCTCAATTTACCTGTTTCTTCCAAAAGATCAAATGCGTATTTTCTTTGGGATAGAACAAGTCGCTTAGAGGAGTAGACAAATTCTATACTTAGAAAATAACTTAACTTCCGTAAATCTTTAATTTCAAATTTAGACTTAAGGAAATTTTTAACTTAATATATTTGTTTTACATCATTCTAGGCTATGATTATGTCATCAACATAGATAAGTACGACTATGACCTTTTTATTAAAAAATTTTGTAAACAATGAGGATTTACTATTGTACTTAGAGAAATCAAAACTGAGAAGAGCGGAGTTAAGTTTAGTATACCAAGCTTAGGGAGATTGTTTCAAACCATGCATAAGCCTTCTTGAGCTTGCATACTTCTCCACCTTTGCCTTCAAGCCCTTGAGGAAGTCGTATGTAAACTTCCTCCTCCAATTTTCCTTGTAAGAATGTATTTTTCACATCCATTTGAAACATTGGCTAACTCCAACTTGTTGTGAGGGACAACAGGACTCGAATTGTGGTCGTTTTGGCGAGCGGAAGAAAAGTTTCGATGTTGTCCTGTCCATATGTCTGAGTGAAGCCTTTGGCTACAAGTCTTGCTTTGAGGCGGTCGGTTACTCCATCACTCTTATGTTTGACCTTGTAAATCCACTTGTACCCTACCATTTCTTTCCTTTAGGAAGAGTGGTGATCTTTCAAAATTGATTTTTAGTAAGAGTATCCAATTTTTTCTCCATAGCGTTTCTCCATCCTTGATGAGCATTAGTTTTTTCATAACTCAAAGGTTCCTGTACTTGGTTAATGTCATTCAAGAACTCTTGGAAACATTGTTAGTTATATAAAAATTAAAAATACGATGGGATGTAACCTTAGAATTATAATAAATTTTCTTATTTAACAATTTCGAAGGACATCTTAACCTGGTGGATCATCCAATTGGAGGAGGTGGTATGGATGGTTTCATAAGAATTTTCTCATTTTCTTCATTAGCTTTTTCTACCTTTTGCTTATTTGGCTCCTCCTTTTCTAAAATATTTTCTTTTTCTCACCTTGTTCCATATCTTGTTCTATAATTATTTTTTGGGGAGATTTATTTTCAACTGTTGGGGATTTGCAAAAAGGGATTTGTAAGTCTCTTTTTATAAAATCTTTATCTTAGCTATGTTCTTTAAAATATAATTTATTTTCCAAAAATATTACATCATTAGATATATAGACTTTACAAGTTTCAGATTCATAGTATAAATATCTCTTTTGAAATGATGTATAGCCTACAAAAGTACAACGTCTTCCCTTTCTTTGTAACTTATCTCTGATTCGAGAAAAGATATAAACATAACATGTCCAACCAAATATTTTAAGATGAGATAAGGATGGTTTTTCTTTTCTAAGTATTTCTAAAGGAGATTTTCCCTTGAGAATCTTTATGGGAAGTCAATTAATTATATATGTAACGGTACTAATTATATCACTCTAAAATATCTTAGGCATATTTACAAAAGATATCATGGTCCTTGCTATTTTTAGTAAATATCTATTCTTTCTTTTAGTTACTCCATTTTATTGGGGAGTATAAGGACAAGATGTTTAATAAATAATTTCCTTGTTTTCTAAATATACCTTGAATTCATTACTCATTTATTCATCTCTATTATCAATTCTAAGTGTTTTAATATGAGCATCATATTGTTTCAAGATGAAGTTGTTAAAGTTTTTAAATTTTTTAAAAGCTTGTGCCTTAGTGTGAAGAATGTATACCCATGTATATCTAGATTTATGATCTATAAAATATATAAAGAATTTAAAATCTCTTATAAATTCAACAGGAGATGTCCATATATCTAAATGCATAAGATCAAAGATATTTTTATAAATAGTTTCTGAAATTAGATAAAATACTCAGGTTTATTTTCTAAAAATACATACTTTACAATGATCATTTTTACAAAATTTTGTTGAAAAAAAGTATTTTCAAGGCTTGATCATTTGGGTAATCAATCTAGCATGTCATAATTGATTATCTCCTTCACATGCTACAAAAGCTTGGTTGCCTTGGTCCAAAAAAAAAAAAAAAAAAAAATTGTTCCTTCTAGATCCCCAACCAATTATTTGGTTCAATTTAAGATCCTAAAAAATAACAATATCAAGATCAAAAATAGACTTACAATTTTGATTCTTAGTTATCTTATTAATTGACATAACATTGAAGGTGAATTTAAGAACATAGAAGGTATTTGAGTTTTTTTCTCCCAAAAAATTCAACTTTTCCAAGTTTTTTAATCTTCAAATTTTGTCCATTAGCTACTTTGACTATCTCATGATTGATGAGGGGTTTAAAACATTTTTTCTTTTTTTTTTTTTTGTCCTTAACCATATGATAGTCACATTTTGAATCTATTAACTAATTTTCAAAATAATAAGTGGAGTTTGAGAAGTTACCAGAATTATTTGTGACTTTTTTTAATAGTTTGGTAATGCCTTCAAGAGATGTTTCCAACATAACATTTTGTGGCACTTTTGGTGTTTCTTGCTCTTTCCTTTTAAGATACTCTGGATTGAGATAAGGATAAAAAAGTTAACATTTCTCTTTGGTGTAGTTTAACCTCTTGCAATGTGAATATCCTTTCTTGTAAGGAGGCTGATAGACTTAGTTTGCAGTGGATTATTTTGGTACAAAAATAGGGATTTGCTACTCAACTTTAAATCTATGGATTTCAACTTTTGATTGTGAAGCTTTCTCAAACCACATACTAGCATCAGCCTTCTAAATTAAGGATCAGATTTCTTAATATGTAGGGAAGTCCTTCATTCGAAAAATGTCTTAGAATACATTTGAGAAGCATTCACCAAGAGAGATAAAAAGGCCGAAAGACTTATCTTCATTCTTCCGTTTCATCAATATTTTTAGATCACATGTGTAAGGTTTCAGTATTTCCAATTTATTTCATAGGTCTTCATATTCTCCAAATAATTGAGATGGAATTTTTTCTTCCTTCTGAATATTGACAATCTTCAGCTTGATTTCAAAAATTCTTCTCACATTAGATTTTTGCCCATATAGCTCGTATATTTGATCCCATAGAGCTTTAGAGTTTAGACCAAATGACAATATATTTTTGTGAGTTTGAT
The DNA here is from genome assembly GCA_037126225.1 of Dillenia turbinata. Classification (NCBI taxonomy): domain Eukaryota; kingdom Viridiplantae; phylum Streptophyta; class Magnoliopsida; order Dilleniales; family Dilleniaceae; genus Dillenia; species Dillenia turbinata. The sequence goes on from JBAMMX010000009.1 coordinate 13,614,468, forward strand.
CCATGGCACTAGATAGGAGAATGAAAACTTGATTATCTCTTTCTTTCCATTCTTCATATGCAGGATTGGTAACATTAAGTGGTTTACTCATTATAAATTTCAAGAGTTTTAGAACATTGAGTAACCTTTTGATGTACCCTACCCATTAGAAGTAATTTGTGGAGATTAGAATTGTGGAAGAAAAAGTTGAATTTGAAATGAAGTAAAGGAGGGTGGAGGATTTGCTATTTGAGGAATAATAGAACTCTGCTCTGATACCATATAGAAATTTGTATTCCTCACTTAAATTTAACCCAAACCGTTCTGTAATAGGAAGTACCAAAAAAGCTCCCAGAAAAGAGGTGGAGTTCATCTATACTCATTTGAATATCTCTTTCTTTAGACAAGTATTTGTCACTGGATAGAACTTTATTAGATACGTTATGCCATCGTATATTAGTGAATGAATCTTACAAAAATTTAGAGTACAAATTTAAATACAAAAACAAGAGATAAGAATGTAATGAAATATAAAAGAGAAAAAAAAATATTCATTGAGAAGACAAAATTAAAGAATGAAGAGAACTTTTTCTATTGAGTGTAAAAGAAAATTATCTCAAATATTATAAAGATAGAGAAGGAAAGAAGAGAGAAATTTTGGAAGAAAACTTGTCTTTTAAATTGTGAATACAATAGAAGAGAAAACCCTATTTATAGAACATAAGAAGAGAGAAAAAACAAATAAAATAAAAAATAAAAGAGAGATATCTGGTGAATATATAAGAGCCGTTGGCTTGCCTGGCCCACTTGTGGGCCAGCTCATTTATTTCCATCGTACACCATTATGGTAGAATTGTTTATCATGTTTAAAATAATTTTAATTTTATTTGAAATTATTAATTTTTCAGCATCTCCATTTCATTCAGAGACTTAAATAGCGCATATTTGGAATGGCACAAAAGATGTGTTTCGAAACTATTATCTATTTTCAAAATTTTAAAAATAATGCGAAGTAGAGTTTGGGTACATCATTTATATAAAAATCATATATACTCTATATTTGTCATAATAAGCATTATTTTTTTTTTCTAAACAGCTAGTACGAATGTCATGGCTCATATAAATAACATACTCGAATCAACAATCGCACGTTGCGTAAACTAATCTTATTCGGCGTGCTCTGATAATTAATCACAAAATCATTTCAATTGATTTATTTTTGTACAAATTTTTTCTTATCTTCTAAATTTAATTTAACTTCTTGTATAATTTAAATTTAGAAAACTCAATGTTATTCAATTTTATATAATAATATATACTTTTTTTATTCATATTATCGACCCTAATTAGTGAGACAAAAATATGATTATTGTTGCCGCATAAAGAAAACAATCATATAAGTGAATATACAATATAAAATAAAGTACAATAGTATAAAAAATTTATATAGCCAATTTCATTTTAATGAAATAAGGATTTGATTATTACACTACAAAATTAAAGCAATATATAGACGGTGACTTTTATTATCGGTAAATTTTAGTAACGATTTTTTATGATTTTTAGAAACACTTTCGACGAAATCGTTAGGAAATGTATACATTTTCTGATGATATAAAATTTTCAGTCAGAAAAAGTTTATCAACCGTTAGTAAAGTAGCAAAACCGTCTATAAAAATTGATATTCAATTTTGACGACTAGTAGTTGTGGTCCTTAAATATAGCAGTGTATAAAGATAATTTAAAAACAATCACTATATAATTCTTCTTTTCTGTCACTTAACAATACCGTTTGTATAAATTTTTCATCTATACTGACTAATATATTTTACCGTTTGTAAATGTCATCTATCATTCAGACGGTTATCATTTGTCATCGACAAATGTGACAATTTTTAGTGATAGTTTGAAAAAAGTTACTATATGAGTTTTTTTAGTAACGGTTAAATCATATCATTGATATAAATTTATACTTATACTAACCTAATTATTGCACCGTTTGTAAAAAGAATATTTAATTAAAATAATTATTAATTATCGTCAACACTATAGGTAGAGGTAATATTGTAATTTTATAATAAATTATGTTCATAACTAGTAATAATATAGTGATAACTAAAATTGTGATAAATTTAAGATAACTAATAGTAATATAGTAATAATTTTAATTGTGTTAAGTTTTTTATAATTAGTAGTAATATAGTTATAACTAATAATAATCAGTGGTAAGCTTAAATTGTGGTATAATATAATCAGCAGTAATATAATGGTAACTAATAGAAATATAGTGGTAATTAGTAGTAAAATGTAGTAAGTTTATAATAACTAGTGTATAGTTGTAACTAATAGTAATTAGTAGTAATATATAGTGATAATTTAAATTGTTCTTACCGACACTACATTTCCGCTTCCCGCCTTCGATTCCCGCCACCCGCTTCCCGCATTCAATTCCCGCTTCCTGCCTTCGATTCCTTCTTAAATTGTCATACAATTTTTTTTTTAAATATAACTTCTTCTTTCGATTCTCTTTTCTCTTTCAAAACCTAACTTTTCTATATAATTTTCCGCTCTTCATAACTTCCCGCCTTTAATTCCCTCTAATTCTAATTCATCCTATTGTTTATCCTAAATATCCATTTAAGAGTTCGTTCTAATTACCTCTCAATCATTGGATCAAAAACAGAGAGTTTGTCCATCATTGGTTGAAATGAAATTTATACAATTTAGAATTAATACCTGAACAGAAGAAATGAACTAATTTGAATTGTTTTTGTGGTATACAAAAGCACCATTAACGTAATATGAATTTACATTACTACATTATTATATGTAATGCTATTTAAGATAAACTCAATAGTGTCGTATCATTGTGGAGTACTATTATAATATGAAATCATGTAACTAATTAATACATAATATATAGTCTTACTTTGACAATTCTTACATAATTCATTAATAAATTGGATATTATTAATTTAAATAATAGTACATGATATTCAATATTAGTAATTAGATAAAATTGTAATGAAAATTAATATTAGTAGTATTAGTAATTTAAATAATACTATATAATTATATAAATTAGTAATTATCAATATTATATAATCTAATAATCAATATCCAATATCCATCCATTTTAAAGTTTGGTTAAGACAATAAAATGTGATTTATCCGATTGGAATTTATCAAACTAGTTAGCATAGTTAGCTGGTATAAAATAGTTTACTTCTTTCTCAAGGTACATTATAATATCTCTTCACTTAGATTAATTTTTTATATGATTAGTTATTGTTATGTTATATTATAAATTTTTTGATTTTATTTAATCAATTATATTATTATTAATATTATGAATAATATTATATATGTTAAAAATAAAGAAAGAAATTATTTATGGTAATGCGGGTGTCTGTGCACCCTCACGAGCACCGCGTGCTAATGGTAAGTAGTGATAATTTATGATAAGTAGTAGTATGGTAGTGGTAAGTAGTGATAATTGGTGGTAAGTAGTGGTAATGCAGATATCCAAGTAGTAAGTAGTGGTAACTAACAATACGTAGTGGTAATGCAGTGATCATGTGGTATCAGTAAGTAATAACTATGGTAGTAAGTAATGGTAAATGTCATTTCCACTACTCTTATTTTTAAAAATCATTAAAAACAAAAAAAAGTAAATTCTAATAATTAATTATATCAAATTCTAAAAATTAATTATATGATATAATTTTATATAAATTTCAACAAAAATAACAAATAAAAAAAGAAAATATTATATAATTTTATATAAAATCCAAAACTAATCTATCAATATAATTAATTAAACTAATATAATTAAATAATATTAAATATCATGTATTTAATTATACTCACATAATCACATAATTAATTACACTATTACATTCTAAATTGTAAATAAAATTATAAAATAATTACTATTATATTATTTAGTTGAGACATTTAGACTAACTTGTAAAATAATTACTATTATATTAATATATATTTCTATATAATACTAATATATTAGTATAACTTATTATTATATTATATATTAATATATTATATTATAACAAATATTATTATTATATTAATATTATATACATAGTATTATATTACATATTATTATATTATATTTTAACACATTAACATTAAATTATATACTAATGTATTATATTATGACAAATTATAATATATTTTATAAATTACTTATAATTTTAATTATATTATATGTTCTACGGTGATTTAATATTTCATTTTTTCTGACAAAATAATTAAAAAAAAAAAAAAAAAACAAAGTGGGCAGGCGCCAGGCAGCCTTGCCTGGCGCCCGCCCTTTGTTTTTTGCAAAGGGGCGGGCGCCCGCCCCTGTCTCTTTGTTTTTTTTTTTTTTTTTTTAATCTAATCTAAACCACTAAATAATTATATTTAATTACATAAATTAATTATTTTTAATTATTTTAACTTTAAATCATTTGTTAATAATTATTATATTTAAACAATTATTGTATGACATAGTATTATATTTAAACAATTATTATTACATAATTAATTAATAATTATTTATCTTTAATTATATATTATTTTATATATTATTTTTTAAAATTAAAAATAATAAATAATAAAAGAAAAAAAAAGAGGGCGGGCGCCCGCCCTGGGCTGCCGGGCGCCCGTCCTTCACTATATACATAATTATATGAAAAAAATCTAATTCTAAAATTAATTATCATTATTATTTTATTTTATAAAAATTCTAAAAAATAATTAACAATAATAATTTTAATTAATAATTTTTCGATAAAAAAATTGGCGCACAGAGCCGAGCCTATAGAGTAACATATAGTAACTAATAGTAACCAATGATACATAATATAATGAGAGCGCCTGGCGCCCGTCCCTATTAGTGTCTCTATTAGCGGGCGCCCGCCATAGGGGGGTCCTGGCGCCCGCCATAGGGGGGTCCTGACGCCCGCCTCCATACGCGGGCGCCCGCCCTTCTCATTTGTAGGCACCAGGCAGCCCTTGCTTGGCGCCCGCCCTATTTGTTTGTTTGTTTTTTTTTTTTTTTACATATAATCTAATCACAATATAAATAATTATATTATAATTGTTACTCTATAATATATATTAATTCAATATATTTTTAAAGGTAAAATAGTTAAGTAAATAATTATATTTAATTATATAAATTAATTATTTTTAATTGTTTTACGTTTAAAAGATAATTATTATATTTAAATAATTATTATATTACAACATAGTATTATATTTAAACAATTATTATACAATATAGTGTTATAAAATTAACTTAAGGAAAGACATGTGAACGACTAAAAATATATGAAAAATATAAAATGATTAGGAATGGTAAGGATTGTAATATAAAAAAGGCGGTTAAAGTATGAAAAAATTACTCGTAAAAAAAAAGGGGGGCAAAAAATATGAAAAAAATTGAAAAAAAATCGCGGGATTCTCCTTCCCTCCAAAAAGCTCTCCTCTCAAAATGTTTCCCTCTAAAAAACTTTCCTCTCAAAATCTATAAAAACTTGTAATTTGACCAAAGTTTTTCTTCCTATAACTTATCTAAACCTCTCACTCAAATACCAACAATTTTGCAAAAATTTTACAAAAAAGGTAATTGCTTTTTTTTTTCTAAAAAAAAAATTATTCTAGGTTCTACTACATTCTTCTTCTAAAAGATTTTGAATTTTTTTAGTTATGATTATGTGATGAAATAAACGACAGCTGACCATTTTTAGGTTTCTTCAATACCTGGGAGTGCAGATAAAATCCAACCATCATTATCACCGTCTGAATCCATCCAAAAGGTAATATTTTATTTACAACCATTTTTTACAATGTATTATGTAATTATATTCATTTCACCATTAATTTTTATTGATTTTTATTAACAGATTGACAGGATTGTGAATAAAGTTGTTCGTCTGCTTAGATTTGATACTGAGATTATGCCTTCAAAAGAGACATGCAGTTGCAATTGTGGGACATGCGATCTTTTTTTTTTATCATATATGTATTCCTCATTCTACTTAATATATCAATCATTCTCGTATTTCAATACACATTTATATTATTTTTGTAATTTTTGTTATTTTATAGTCACAACACTATATTAAAAAAACCCCTATTATATCTCGTCTCCCATACGCAGCATCCGCCAAGGGGGGCTGGCGCCCGCCAAGGGGGTGGCCTGGCGCCCGGCCCCCATACACGGGCGCCCGCCCTCCATACGCGGGCGCCCGCCATGGGTGGGGCCTGGCGCCCTCTCCCATACGCAGGCGCCCGCCAAGGGGTTGGCCTGGCACCCGCTCTTCATACACGGGCACCCGTCCCATACACTGATCAAGCAACAGCAACCATGTTAAAAAATCGATGTTAAAAGTAGTAATATTTTGTAACAGATAATCGATGATAAAATCAAAATTTCCTAATTCAATGACAACAGATGATCGATGGTAACCAATGATAACCCTAATAATAACATATCGTAACCGATGATAAAATCACTAATTTTTCCTAACTCAATAGTAACCGATGATAAAAATAATAACATCTCGTAACATATAATAACCGATGATAAAATCAGTGATATTTTCTAATACAATGGTAATTGACGATGAAAGTAGTAACATTTCATAACATATGGTAATCAATGATAAAACTAGTTGGTGATTTTTCCTAACACAATGTAATTGACAATGAAAGTAGTAGTATCTCATAACACATAATAACCGATAATAATATTAGTGGCATTTCCTAACTCAATGTTAACTGATGATAAAATTAGTAACATTTTGTAACATATAGTAACCGATCATAAAAGTCTATTTTTCCTAACACTATTGACTGACTGACGATACAACCATTAACTATCTCGACACTTTTTAAACGTCACAATATATATATTACATGCTACAATAGTTGCACAAACCATCATAATACATCTATCCCGACTGGTATATACTCAACTGATATTCTATCCGTTGGAGAAAGTATTACCGACGCTTTTTATGTATTTTGCTGACGGTTTTTTATCGACCGTACAATGCTCTTATTTTGTAGTGTTATTACTGTTGTTGTTATAATAATAATAATCTCTAATGAAGCAAATAATTTTTTTAGAAATATAGAATTTTGATATGGTTGCATTAAAATAGATAACAGTAGGTCTTAGAATGTACTACTATGCAATTGGGACTTGGGAATATGAAGAAAGGCAAAAAATAGTTGTAGATGCCTACAGAAGTTATCGTTCCGGTGGTCTAGTAATTCATTTAGCAACAAAACTAAGCTAACAAAAAGGGTATATTCAGTATTGAAATTTTTATATTGTAGGATCTATTTTTTTTTTTTATAAGAAGACCGATTCAAATTTTAAACTTTCAAAACACAATGGAGATACTCCATCGTTACACTAGACTCGTCTTTAAAAACTAAGCTAACATGATCTTATAACTCAATATGGCGTCCCAAAAGAAAAAGAATCATAAAAAGTGAAAAGTAGGAGTGATGCTTGGGCTCTTTATTTATATTTTTATTTATTAAACATTTTTGTAATTCATTGACTCATTTTCTAGAAGTAGTTCATTTGTAATATTCTACTACGCCCGAGAACCCGACCGGAACACAATTAACAAATAAAAGCAAAAGCTTAACTGGGTGATTATCCCCCTTTACAAGCAGAATTTCACATAAAGCAAGAGGATAATCCACACGCCAAGTAGCCAGCCCCAGCGCATGACCGGCCAGCCGCGTGCCTCTCAAACGTCCAGCCACACGTGCATGAGCAGCTGACCGCATGTGCATGAGTGGTGAGCCACGGGCCCTCAAGCGGCCAGCCGTGGGCCCTTAAGTGGCCAGCTGCGGGCCGCAAATGTCTGAACCCATTCATTTGCTTTCTCTTTGTTAGACAAGAAAACTTCTCTCTCTCTCTCTCTCTCTCTCTCCCCCACCCTCCCTCCCTCCCTTTAACCACCAAAAATCAGGCACAAAAAATCATGTCTTCCCCAAGCAAGAGCCGTGAGATAGACTTGATGAAACCGTTAATGATTCTTCTAATTAATCAGCTCAGGATTTTAATTTTCTTCATCTTTTTGTGTGATTTTCACTCATTCCTTTATGGGTTTTCTTTGTTTCTTTGTTTTAATTAGGATTTTGAGTGGCTACAAGTTTGAGATGACCAATAATGGCATGCAGGAGTTCTATGTTGATTTCCATGGACCCAAAGACAGCAATCTCTCATTCCCCATAATTTGATTATTTCTGTTTTTTGATTGAATTAATGTAAATCCTTGGTTTTTTGTTGTGTTCGATTATGTCGGTATCTATTGTTTTTTAAATTTTTTTCCGCCGGGCATTAGGTTTCTTGATTTAGTATTTGATGCATTGAGGTTTTTGTAGACTTACATCAGAGGATTTTGGTGGGCGTTTTCTGGATATTATGTGCAATTGTGCTCTTTTAGTATCTGATTTTCAAAATTTCCCTTTTTTCTTTCTAATCTTCGATTTTTTTGGTTCTTGACTACTTATAGTTGCAAGTTGCTCTCTTGTTTTCTGAACTCATTGAATATAGGTTCTTTACTTTTATAGTTATTACTATTATTGTTATTGTTATTTTTTGCTTCTGTAGCTTTATTGCCGATTTGGGTTGTAGTTTTGTTGTTTGCTATAAGTCCTCAGTGAGTTTACTAAATTAAAATGTGCATGTTGAGTTTTCACCAGAAGGGGGAATTTTTGCTATTTCTTCTCTCCTTTAATTAATTGTGGCAGGTCTTTATCATGGTGGTGTGTGGAGGTTAGGGGTTGAGCTTCCTGATGCTTATCCATATAAGTTTCCATCTATAGGATTTGTTAACAAGATCTACCTCCCAAATATTGATGAGATGTGAGTGATGGACGGTTATGGTGCTTTTGTGGAAATGAGAAATAATTTTAGTGCCTAACACTCTTGGTGATGTTAAATTTCATGTCAGGATCAGTTTGCTTGGATGTGATTAATTAGACTTGGAGCCCCACGTTTGGTATAAACTTATTCATTTAGCACATTTTGCTCCCACAAATGATATTTATGTTGTATTGCCTAATGCAAATTGGTATCATTTTCCAGTGGTAATGGTTAGAGCATTTGCACATAAATTTTGACGCACTTGTTTTTGCAGATTTGGTAAATGTGTTTGAAGTATTCTTTCCGCAAAAACAGATTTGGTAAATGTGTTTGAAGTATTCTTTCCGCAACTTCTTTTGTATCCGAATCCTTTGGACCCCTTAAATGGAGAGGCAATTGCTCTAATGATGTGCGATAGAATTGCTTATGAGTAGAGAGTGAGAGGTATGCTTCTCTAATTAGTACCAATGTGGTCTCTCAGTTTCTCTAATAGATTCTGTCTATGAACAGAGTCAAAGGTTTTGATTCATGTCGTTTCTCTTTCATTCTAATAATTCTTCTATTTCTCAAGTGGTCAACCTTGACCGAGTCAGCCCGCAGTGCTCAACCGGTCAACCGGTCGACCGTGAATGTATGCTATTGAATTCTGCTATCTACAACCACATTATAAACCATTTTAACCCCTTTTTTTTGCGGCACAAACCATGCAACACGCGGTGTGTATACTGCCTCCTAGTTTTCACAAAAAAGGGGAAAGGGTTACGTATGTGAAGCAACTTGTCTCTCCCCTTGAGGATGCAACTTCCACGCTACAATTATGAAATTTCATATCCTTGTTTAAATTGACCATGCCATCTTTTCCTTTTCCTAATCCTTTCATTCTAATGATTCATGTCCAGTAGCAACAATCTTCTCTCTTGATCCTGTAATTTGGAGTTTGATTCCTATTATTAAAAAAAAAAAAAAAAGATACACATGTATAATTAATAAGAGTCAATTGTTTTGCTTTTGCTAAAGTTTTATTAGAGTTCTCTCCATGTTCCAGGGTTGTAAGTAAATTAATTGCCAAGCAATTGATTGCGAAGGTCTTGAGTAATTCCACTAGTGACAGAAGTTGAACGTGAACAAACAAACCAACTTAGTTATTAAATGTTTTGATGTTATTAGCTCACACCACTAGACTGTCAAAATGGGAACTAAACTAGCAACCATAATTATGCAAAGAAATTGATATAACTAGTAATGACTTGTTTGAAAACCCTCCCAAATCTGAATATAACCCTTATACACCCCATTATAGATCCCGAAAAACTCTACCCTTTAGATCTACCTAAGAAAATCAGTCTCCAAATATTTATCACAACCATAATTTTATCTTGGGCATTGCATATACAATAGGGCTGTATACGGAATGTATATATACAACAACAACAACGTAGGTCTTTTATCCAAAATTTGGGATTGGCATAGAGTGTATATATGATGGCTCATTTCCTTAAAAAAAACTATTTGTTATAGGAAAAATTAATAGGATGTATATAAGGGAACATAGCAACCAAAATAAGTTTTCTATTTTCTAAAATATGGGCCAATTCTAAAGAAATCACAATGTCAAGTTAATGTCACTTAAGTGAATCTAGGTCTCGTAGCTTGGTTAGATTCATTTAGCCAAGCACAAGGCCACAACTCTCTAATTTTCTGTGGAATAAATTCTGTCAAGTAGTATGGACCGGTCACTCTTGTTTGCTACGAAATTCCTGAACCTTTGTATTTTGCAACTCTCAACGCTCTCTTCTTTGTCAAATGGCCTTCTAAGAAATGATGCAAGCTTCCTAGATCTTTTGGATCCACTTTTAGTCCTTCAAATTAAAAACAAGATACGAACACAAGCATCCATGATAGATAAAATGAAGGAGAGGAGAAAAGAGATACATTCATTAGCCAGACAATAGAACAAACTGAGAAACTTGTAAAGGACAAGTCATATAGACATTTCTACTTTAAAAGCTCTCATTTATTAATACAATAAGAATAAAGAGTTTGTTTTCAAAATATCCATTTTTAGCATATTTTCATTTCAACACCTAAGAGAAATAGCAAACTATCAAACTTGAGAGCAAAAAACTGTTTCTATCTCCTCTTGATATGCAGCTACCATTCAGGTTGATGAAGGTATAATTCCTGGAGAAATTTGACATAGTTCAAATAAAACTAGAGAAATGCACTTATTAAATGAGGATTAAAAGAATTGTAAATGCTAGCGGTAGAGAAATGTTAAAATAACATCTACTTCAAATAAAACTTGTTCATTATTTTACCATCTCTCTCTGTCTATGTTCTTTTTGGTTCTCATGTCATGTTGAAATTTTGCATCTATATTATGTAAGATCAATCTGTCATATACAAAAATTATGTGATGCAAAAAAATCTTACCAGCAATCTTTCGTCACATTAAACTATACTTTCAGGTACTCGAGGTCTACTAGATCCTGAACAATCACTTTTGATTTCGTCCTGACCATACCAAAAAATACAATTAGGAATACCCTAGCTATTGAAACATGAACCTCCACAACAAGCTGATCAACTTAAAGTTCAAACCAAAGCATAGAAAATCAACTTAAGAGCAAAATGACAGAAAATAGAAAATTTAAGTGCGAATAAAGGACTCCTCATTTCTGGGCAAGAACCCAGATTTATTATTCATTTCAGAATTTCCCATAAATTTTTGTCATGTATGTACAAGTTTTTACCTCTTCCTCCCCTTCCTCCTCGTTGCTGCTTCTGTTGATTTTTTCTAACCTAACCACAAGGACAAAGGTATATTAAATTAGGTCAAAAGTAAAAGTTGAACTTTTGAGGTAAATGAAAATTCAAGATTCAATTGATACAACAACAATATATTAAAGTATATAGATGTAGGAAGAGTCTGACTACCAATTAACTTAAATGCTCTAATTGTAGCTCTTATTAAGGAATTCATGATCTATTGAATGCATACAATAACATAATTAAATCTATCTCTACAGCAATTTCATTTGGTTAATTTGATTCAAATCACTTTGGCACATCTAAAATGATCTTTTTCTTTTCTTTTTCCATTTGAACTATAATTACAATTATAAGTATTTCATAATTGATTTATTATTATATTTGATTTTATATTGACCTGCACTTATATATTTTCCTGTCTTTTTTAATGAATTTCTTTAACAAAAACAAGGGGGAAAAAAAGAAAGAAAGAAAGGGACCATGTTGCAAAAGTCTAATTGTAACAAAAAGAAAATAAAAACCAAGAATAACAGAGGAACGGTAAGTAGTAAAATTGTAATGGTACTAGAAAACCAGAAAGTGGGAAGGAATAAGAATGAGAGTGAGAGGGCATACCTGTTGAAGAAATATATCATTTACTGTTGTATTAATATCTTTATTCATCGGTATATAACCAGCTCCAAAGAATATTCGTTCTAATTTTGGTGTGGTTGCGGAGGCAAATGAGAATGTTGTCATTCTAGGACACACAGCCAACGTCATTTCATCCAAGGAAGGGAATTCCAAAGTATATAAATTATTTTCACAAAAACACCTTATGTTTTGTAGAAGGCCTAATATCAAGCGCTTCAATTGAGGGATCACAAGGTTGGCTCTTGAAATCTCTTCTTCTTCTCCTTGTTTGCCTATTACTGCTTCCAATGCATCACAACCCAACACCCGTAATTCCCTTAATTGGGGAAATGACTCAATTGGATATTGGCTCCCCCATATCTGCTTTATGCCATTTAAACGGCACAAAATCATCCATGATAAGGAAGGGAAGGCTACCTGTGGAAAACATGTAGAGATTTGAGTTAAATAAAATATTCTTAAAATAACTGTAATCCACAGGAAGGGTAATAACTAAAGGCTAATTTCCTTTAAAAATAGATTTGAGGAACAATGAAGGGTAAGATGTGTAATAACTCACATATTACCTATTTCAGCTAATTCAATATGGTGGGTAAAAGTTAGTTATTATGACAAACATACAAATCTATATAGACTGCCTATTTGTTTAATATTATAACTCTTTTGCTGATAGATAAGTGAATGCACATTGGATTTGTTAACATATTAAATAACAATTTCTATCACATATTACCTATTTGTTTTATATTAGACATGCTCTATCAACAATTTAAAATGAAACAAAATACTTTTATGTAGATGTTTTAAAGGGTACTCTAAAAATCTATTTTTTATTTTTTATTTTTTACTCTATCAATAATTTTCCTATTTTTACAGACATTGGATTTGAGTTAGCTTTGAAAGAGTCAATAAAATTTAAACCATTCGGATAAGAAAGAGATCAATTGGGTTATCCTTGTTGGTTTGAATGATAATAATATATTGCATTTACATACTCTACTATAAGGTGGAATTTTGCTGGAAGCCATCATCCTCTAAAATTTAAAAAGAAAATTTATATGTGTAGTTTTGAATATTATTTATTCTATTAAAAATTATAATATTATATTCTTAAAATTATAAATTCAAATGCATGATTTATTTTTAAATTTATCTTTCCAAGAATTGTAAAGCAGCTTCCTAGGTGCAAGAAAAGATGTGTGAAAATTCTGGCATCATGAGTTGTCCTAAGCAACTACATCGTTTCATGATTTTCCTCATTGAACAAGCAACCCCATAGGTGCTGTTAACAGGATACACTGTGCACACAAAAAAAAAAAAAAGAATATTCAAATGAATGACTATAACACAAAAGGATATTATAGTAAAATTTGATCTAATTGTAATACCAATAAATAACATGACTCTTTTTTAATTGGTTTCTTTTACTAGTCTTCTTAACAGTTATTATAAATCAATGATTTTGTTGATTTGAATAATATTTTTGGTCATGGCAAAAGGAAATGAATAACTTAATACACATTAGTGATATTTAATTATACGTGAGTTAGAGTTCATAATAAGAGATTACTATATGGTCAATATAAATAAATCATGTTATCTTAATACAAATTTGCTAACTAATCTTTCAAAATTTAGCTTAAATTAAGTTTGACTTTTGCAAATTATTTTTAGTCCCATACCTTTTATTAGGCATTGCAATTTATTTTTTTTTTTAAATATTGCATAATTTTTTTTTTCTATTGTCACAAATAAATTCGAAAATTAGTTCACTAGTTCTTAAATTTTGAGCATACATAATTGTTGGTGCAAATAAGTAAATTGTCAGGTATCTTTGGTGGCATATATACATACCTTATGATTAAAGAAGGGTTGAAAACATGGACAGCCTAAATTATTTTGACTTGTTGATGCTATAGGCTCTGTCCCACCCCCACCATTAATGGAAGCTGTATTCTTGCAATTTTGCCATTTTAGCTGATAGTCTCCTTTCCTGAAACAAGTGAGCTTGGGCAGGTCACTGAGACTAAGGAACTTCACCTTAGGGAACACAATCACCTTCTCTGTTTCCTCCTCTTCTTCTTCTCCTACTATTTCTTTCATCTCCTCACATTTTTGTACACATAACCTCTCAAGATTCACCAGACATTTGGCAATTGAAGGTTGAAATAAACTTTTTAATGAATTGCAATGCAGAACAGTAAGCTCTTTTAATTGTGGGAAGCTCTCATTTGGTAATTTTGAGTGCCATAGATTCTCCACCTCATATAGGCCATTAAGGGTTAAATCCTCCAAGGAAGGGAAAACCACCTGAAAATATATTAAAAAAAATAAAAAGGCAGTATATATACCCAATTACACTTTCCTGCAAATATATTAAATACCATAAAAACCAAAATTAAAAATTAAAAAAATTTCTTACAACTTGGAAATTTCTTGACTTGGAAGAAGTCATGGGCATTTATGGGTGACTCAATATCTTTGTTTATTAGTTTGATCTTTGATTTGTTGAAGTGCATATCATTGCTAATTACTTTATAATCAAATGAATTCTTAAGGTTTTACTTCATATTTCATTTTGGCATATCTTGCATACATTCATATTGTTTTATGGCTTGCTAGGTTACAGTGTTATACAATATGATATGATACTTCTGACATCGGAATTATGTATTTTTTATTAAAAAATAATTTGACACATGACACTTTTGATATAAATAATTTTGTTTTTATCCTTAGAAATTATATTATTTTTAATACAATGCATATAGTAATAATTATTCACACAAAAAATAAAATTTGAAAAGAAATTTAAAAATACTGTCACATTTTTAGTATAATCAATATGTGCACTCCATATATTATCCACAAGTACCATATAATTTCTAAAATTTTACTTTGGTTAATCTTTTCCTTATTTTAAAATTGTTAAAGTTTTAGAATAAGAATTTATTATTTTGACAAAATATAATATATATATATGTACTTATATATTATTAAGGAACAAATTACTCATTAGAAAACTCATCAAGAGTACTAAATAGCAATAGAACTCCCTGAATATGATCTCATTGTTTATAAAAAAAATTCAAATGTATAAAATGCCCTTTTTTTGGTCTTCATTATTGGATTTGAGGCATCAAGGAGATTGCAATTTTGAACAATTTAGAATGAACTACTATTATTCTTATTTTATTACAAAGGAAGGCATGGGATTACAGACAGGGTTGGAGGCTTCAATTTAAGATCTTAGGTCAAGATAGAAGTATTTAATACAGTTGAATATTAGAATTTTTTGTCTTAGTTTTTATTTTAATTTTGAGTTATAGATTGATTGCAGTAATTAATTCGTTTTGCTTCTTTTCTCTGTTTTAATTTCTATTAATTTTTTTAGTAGTAGATAGCATCTAAAATTAAGTGCTTATTGGCTCATAGATGTTATCTCTTATTTGTATAACTTTTGTAGTTCCTTATAGTTTAAATTAAGCTTCAATTTTGCAATTTATATTTAGTCCTATGCCTTTCATTAGGCATGGCAATTTAGCTAAATACCGCATAATTTTCTTCTTCTATTGTCATAACAGTACAAACAAATCCCAAAATTAGTTCAATACAATTCATAATTGCTTCCGATGTCCAACTTTATTATTTGAAAAAGTATATAGTTAGTTGTGTATATAACTATAAATATATATATACGGGCAAGTTTTATTATTTCAAACATGTTTCTCTCAAGTACTATCACTAAACATGAACAAATTGCCAAAAGGAGCTTTCCCTCAAAGTTGCTAATATTATTGTTCACACAAATCCCAACTCCAAAATTCTTCTCGTTTAACAAGACTTGCAAATTTATTGAAAGGTCCTAAATCTAGACCAAAATTTTTTACACAAAAAATAAAATTTGATAAGAAATCCAAAAATACAGTGTAATTAATATGTGCACTCCATATATTATCTAGTAAGTACCATATAATTTCTAAAATTTTACTTTGGCTGATTTTTTCCTTATTTTAAAATGGAAAAAGTTTTAAAATAAGTATTTATTGTTTTGTCAAAATGTAATAAATATATATGTACGTATATATTATTAAGTAATTAATTACTCATTAAAAAAATCAACAAGATTACTAAATAGCAATAGAACTCCTTGAATATGGTTCATCGTTTAAAAAAAAATTCAAATGTATAAAATGTCAGTTAATTCTTTTCCGTTTATTAGGAATTGCAATTTAGGTGTTTTTATAGTATTGCATAATTTTCTTTTTCTATTGTCACAAATAATTTCAAAAATTAGTTTGATAGTTCTTAAATTTTGAACATGCATGATTGTTGTTGCATATAACCAAACTTCCTGGTCTCTTTGGTGGCGCATGTACATACCTTAGGATTAAAGAGGGCTTCAAAAGGAGCGCAGCTTAAATTATTTTGACTTGTTGATGCTATAGGCTCTGTCCCACCCCCACTATTAATGGAAGCTGTATTCTTGCAATTTTGCCATTTTAGCTGATAGTCTCCTTTCCTGAAACAAGTGAGCTTGGGCAGGTCAAAGAGATGAAGGAACTTCACCTTAGGGAACACAATCACCTTCTCAGTTTCCCCCTCTTCTTCTTCTCCAACTATTTCTTTCATCTTTTTACATGATTCTACACGTAATTCCTCCAAATTCACCAGATGTTTGGCAATTGAAGGCTGAAATAAACTTGCTAATGAATTGCAGTCCGAAACAGTAAGCCTTTTTAACTGCAAGAAGCTCTCATTTGGTAATTTTGAGTGCCATAGATTCTCCACCTCATATAGGCCACCAAGGGTTAAATCCTCCAAGGAAGGGAAAACCACCTGAAAATATATTAAAAAAAATAAAAAAGTAGTATATATATCCAACGATACTTTCCTACAAATATATTAGATACCATAAAAATTAAAATTAAAAATTAAAAAAAAATTCTTACAACTTGGAAATTTCTTGACTTGGAAGGAGTCTTGGGCATTTATGGGTGGCTCAATATCTTTGTTCATTATTTTGATCTTTGATTTGTTGAAGTGCATATCATTGCTAATTACTTTATAAGCAATTGAATTCTTAAGGTTTTACTTCATATTTCATTTTGGCATATCTTACGTACATTCATATTGTTTTATGACTTGCTAGGTTACAGTGTCATACAATATGATATGATACTTGAGACATCGGAATTATGAATTTTTGACTAAAAAATAATTTAACACATGACACTTTTGATATAAATAATTTTGTTTTTATCCTTAGAAAATATATTATTTTTAATACAATGCATATAGTAATAATTATTCACACAAAAAACAAAATTTGAAAGGAAATTTGAAAATACTGTTACATTTTTAGTGTAATCAGTATGTGCACTCCATATATTATCCACAAGTACCATATAATTTCTAAAATTTTACTTTCGCTAATCTTTTCCTTATTTTAAAGTTGTTAAAGTTTGAAAATAAGAATTTATTATTTTGACAAAATACAATATATATATATATATATGTACTTATATATTATTAAGGAACAAATTACTCATTAGAAAACTCATCAAGAGTACTAAATAGCAATAGAACTCCCTGAATATGATCTCATTGTTTATAAAAAAAATTCAAATGTATAAAATGCCCTTTTTTTGGTCTTCATTATTGGACTTGAGGCGTCAAGGAGATTGCAATTTTGAACAATTTAGAATGAACTACTATTATTCTTATTTTATTACAAAGGAAGGCATGGGATTACAGACAGGGTTGGAGGCTTCAATTTAAGATCTTAGGTCAAGATAGAAGTATTTAATACAGTTGAATATTAGAATTTTTTGTCTTAGTTTTTATTTTAATTTTGAGTTATAGATTGATTGCAGTAATTAATTCGTTTTGCTTCTTCTCTCTGTTTTAATTTCTATTAATTTTTTTAGTAGTAGATAGCATCTAAAATTAAGTGCTTATTGGCTCATAGATGTTATCTCTTATTTGTATAACTTTTGTAGTTCCTTATAGTTTAAATTAAGCTTCAATTTTGCAATTTATATTTAGTCCTATGCCTTTCATTAGGTATGACAATTTAGCTAAATACCGCATAATTTTCTTCTTCTATTGTCATAACAGTACAAACAAATCCCAAAATTAGTTCAATACAATTCATAATTGCTTCCGATGTCCAACTTTATTATTTGAAAAAGTATATAGTTAGTTGTGTATATAACTATAAATATATATGTACGGGCAAGTTTTATTATTTCAAACATGTTTCTCTCAAGTACTATCACTAAACATGAACAAATTGCCAAAAGGAGCTTTCCCTCAAAGTTGCTAATATTATTGTTCACACAAATCCCAACTCCAAAATTCTTCTCGTTTAACAAGACTTGACAAATTTATTGAAAGGTCCTAAATCTAGACCAAAATTTTTTACACAAAAAATAAAATTTGATAAGAAATTAAAAAATTATTACATTTTTAGTGTAATTAATGTGTACACTACATATATTACCTACTAATGTTATATAATATGAGAATATCATATAATGCTTTCATATGATATAAGAAGAACATTAATATAAGTCATATTTTTATTTTTTACTTTTTATTTTTTACTCTGTCAACAATTCCCCTGTTTTTGTAGATAATGTATTTGAGTTAGCTTTAAAAGAGTTGATGCAATTTTGACCATTTGTATAAGAAAGAGGTCATTTGGGTTATTTTTTATGATTTGGATGACAATAATATATTGCATTTACATACTCTGCTCTAAGGTGAAATTTTGCTAAAAGTCGTCATCCTCTAAAATTTGGAAAGAAAATTTATATGTGTAGCTTTGAATATTATTTATTCTATTAAAAATTATAATATTATTTTCTTAAAATTATAAATTCAAAGGCATGATTTATTTTTAGATTTATCTTTCCTAATAGGAATCGCAAAGCAGCTTCCTAGGGGATGACAAAATGACCCAAACATCATAAAATTTGCAAGTAGAGAGTGACAAATGAGAAGAGTTAAAATTTCATGATTTTCCTCATTGAACACGCCACCTTATGTGTGCTGTTAATAGAATGCTCAGTGCAAAAATTAAAAAAAAAAAAAAGAATATTCAAATAAATGACTACAACACAAAAAGATATCATATTAAAAATTTGATATAATTTTAACACTAATAAATAGCGTGACCCTTTTTTAATTAGTTTCTTTTATAATCTTCAAAACAGTTATTATAAATCAATAATTTTGTTGATTTGAATGATATTTTTGATCATAGCAAATGGAAATGAATAATTTAATAAACATTAATGATATTTAATTATATTTTGAGATTGAGAGTTCATAATAAGAGATTGCCATACCGTCAATATAAATAAATCATGTTATCTTAACATAAATTTGCTAACGAACCTTTCAAAACTAGTGTCAATTAAGTTTTAATTTTGCAATTTATTTTTAGTCCACACCTTTTATTAGGCATTGCAATTTAGTTGTTTTTTTATAGTATTGCATAATCTTGACTGGGAAGAAGTCATGGGCATTTATGGGTGACTCAATATCATAGTTCATTATTTTCATCTTTGATTTGTTGAAGTGCATATCATTGATAATTACTTTATAAGCAAATGAATTCCTAAGGTTTTACCTCAGATTTCATTTTGACATATCTTGCATCCTTTCATATTGTTCTATTGCTTGCTTGGTTATAGTGTTATACAATATGACATGATATTTGAGATGTCGGAATTTTGAAGTTTTGACTAAATAATAAATTAACATGTGACACTTTTGATATAAATAATTTGATTTTTTATCTTTAGAAATTATATGATTTTTAATACAATGCGTATAGTAATAATTTTTTACACAAAAATAAAATTGGATAAGAAATTTAAAAATACTATTACATTTTTGCATAATTAATATGTACATTGCGTATATTATCTGGTAAGTACCATACAACTTCTAAAATTTTACTTTGGCCGATCATTTTCTAATTTCAAAGAATAATTAATTACTAGTTAAAAAACTCATCAAAAATATATTGTTCTCCACCTCATCTAAGTATCCAAGTATTAATATCTCCAAGCAAGGGAAATATATTAAGAAAAATAAAAAGCAATTTATATACCCAATTACACTTTCCTAAAAGTATATTTAATAGGATAACAACCAAAAGTAAAAATTACAAAAATTTCTAGCAACTTCTTCCCCCAGTTCTTAGATTCCCTCGTTTATCCCATTGTTGCCATTTCATTTTTGCTGAGGAGCTGATGGTGGCAACTGTATAGGAGGAATTTACTATGTATTTTAATATTTTTGAAATTCATTTTTAGGTCCAAATTTGTAAAGAGACATTGTCTCCATGCATAGCACAATCACAATCTAAAGATATTTAAAATCTTTATTTCTCAATTTTCAAAATTAAAAATCTTAATTTATGTTTCATGTTCAGCAGAACTGATTTTCTTTTTTTTTTTTAAGACATGATAAACATTAATAAAGATCTTTTAATTATATGGTGAAATTGAGAGTTCATAATAAGATATTACAATAAACACAAATTTGATAATAAACCTTTCAAAATTTAGTTTAATTAAGTTTCAATTTTGCAATTTATTTTTAGTTCCATACCTTTTGTTAGGCATTGCAATTTTGGTGTTTCTTATAGTGTTGCATAAGTTTCTTTTTCTATTATCATAACAGTAGAAATAAATTTGAAAATTAATTCAATAGTTCATATAGTATTTCACCAGTTTCTTGGCACATAGTACTCTTTGTTCTCTTTGCTTTTGTGATTTCAAGCTTTGCCATATGCTTTGTTACCTCTTCTTTATTTCTTTAAAATTTTAGGTTGCTTTCGCCGGAGAAGTAAACATACATACCATTATTTTTTGTCCAACTCAAATACTACTTAAATGTATAAAAATCCAAAGTGACTTTTAGTAAAAAAGAAAAATATAAAAATAAAAAGAAGACGGTAAATAGGGAAAATAAATGTTTTAATATGAACAAATTTTGAAAAGATATTTGTATGATTTGTAGATTTGTAAATATAAGTGATTGTGTTAATTAGGGTTAGAATGTAAATTAAAGTTCATAATTCTCATATTAGAACTGGAAGACATTCAAAAGTAAATTTTATCTCTCTCTCTCTATCTTCTTCGGAAATATTTATTTCTGGTTGTGAGCTTTTTATGAGTTGAAAAAAAGTAATAACAATCATCCTTCAATGCCTTTTTGGACCCGCTCACGTATATTGTCGCTATAAATCAGAATTGTAATACGCAATTGCCGGCATAAAAAAATCCGATTTTCTTTTTTTTTTTTATGCAAAAAGACTTTCTCATTTTCGTTGCCAGGTAATCATGAGATAACAAGGAAATTGTCCACTACTAGTGTACAGAGGACAGGATAGCATATTTATAATAATTAAAGGAAAATTAAATCAAACGAGGTTGGCTATTGGCTTTGGTGGGAGTCACTAAATTATCAAAAATGTCTAATAGGACGAAAGAGGCGAAACACAATATAAAAAATATTAAATACCATAAAAAAATAAAGTTTCATTGCAATTAAAATTTAAAAATTTCTTGCAACTTGGAAATTTGGCTTATATAGGTATAAATGTAGAAGTTGACAAACTAAATTGAAGCACATAAATTGTAATAAAAGAATGTCATTTGGTACGCACCTTATCAGTGAAGAGAGATTGTGATTGCATTGGTTCTCTGCTTTTCCCCACATTGCAAAAACTTGCCAGCTTTGGTAGGCACTGCAGCTCCAAGCATTTCAATTGAGGGAATTCAGCTTCACCTTCTTCACTTATAATTATCTCTTCGATGTTGTCTGAGTCCTCCACCACTAACGTCTTGAGGTCTCTGTTGAAGTCGTAGAGAATTCTTTTCATGTTTCCCATTTGACTTAATTGTAAATAATCACATCTTTTCATCAATGAGCATATCCAATGGTCTTCGGCTATGCTGATGCCACCGAAATCCACCATCAATCCAGCTTTGGAACGTGAATAATTTTTATGATAGAAGTTACCATCACCTATTTGAATTCGAAATGTTGTCAACTCTGGAAAGAAGAGATCTTTAGGAAAGAGACTAGCATCCTTTACATGGATCCCCATCAAAGTAGTCAGGCTGTGAGATGAGGATTTCAATTCACTTAGGCTTGCATATCTCTCTCTTCTTCTACTATTTTCGATGTAGATTTCGTCTTCGCTCTCTTTCTCCCATTTATCAAACCTCTCCGCCAAGTACAACTCCTCCAGCCGGGAAAGATTTGATAAGATACCATAGGGAATCATCAAGTCGCTACAATCTGACAGATCTAGTAACCTCAAACCTGTCAATAATGAGATCCCCTTTGGTAGCTTATCGTCCTTGAACTCAGAATTATTCAAACTAAGAACCTCAAGTCCCTTTAGATCCCCAATCATTTCCATCTCTCCCAAGCTACAATGACGAAGACACAATGTCCTCAGCTTACCCAAAAGTCCCTGTGATGGTGGGAACAAAGGAATACGCACCCAAGATACGTCCAAAACTTTCAGTTCCTTCATTGCGTCAAAAAAGGAATTGGCAATATTCACTTCTTGATTGCGACCATCAAAGACCAAACATTTAAGTTTTGGACTATCTATCCCACAAGGAAACTGCTTAATATTACTATTAGCAAGTGAAATAGCAGTGTAGTCTGCGGAGCAATCAATTTCAGGCCACTCTGTAAATTCCCAACCAGGTTTTACTAGAAACACATGCTGTTGCCCCTTGGATGCAATTGATGATATGCAGAAATCCCTGACCACGTCATGCACTCGGACGGTTCCTTCTTCATCCCCATCCAATAACAAGCAAGCTGATTTGAGGATATCAACGAAGGAATGCGCTCTCTTTCTTGCTTCTTTTATTGTACCGCCAAGGCCACCTTGATGAAACAGCCCTAATCCCATGCCGTACCTCATTTGTCGCTCAATTGATACATTAGAGTCTTCTGGAAATAGAGAAAATAGTAAAAAGAAATGCTTTATTTCCTCACCATCTAAATAATCATAACTCAGTCGCAGTCTGGAGTAAACATTCATGTGCACTCCTTCAACGTTTGTGGGAGTAGAAGCATGCAGTTGGCAAAGCGCATCCTCCCACCTTGTAAGATTTTTGCCCTTTAATGCCCTAGCAACTACAACTATTGCGAGAGGTAAGCCACCGCATTCTTTGGCTACCTTAATCGCAACGTGTCTTACTTCGGCAGATGTTACTCCGGCCATCTTTTCGAACAAGTGCCATCCTTCTTCTTCAGAAAGAATCGGGACAGAGAAAGAATTATTTTTGCAATCCATTTGATCACAAACATCTTTCCGCCGAGTTGTGATCACAATCTTGCAGCACTTATGCTTGTCGGGACTTGGAATTCCAACAGCTTCAAGATCAAGATGTTTCCACAAATCATCTAGAATGACTAGAACTTTACCAGTCTTCTCCAATTTTTCATGCAACCGGCCAGCCCTTACACTATCAGTATCACTTTTCCAAACTTCGTCACGTGAGAGCCCCAGCTTACTTGCAAATTGGTCTTGAATCTTTCTTATGCTTGGGTCCTGTGATACCACTGCCATCAATATCTCATCAAAAAGATTCATCGCTTCACCTCGCTTGGCCACTTCTTTTATGATAGTGGTCTTGCCCACTCCGCCCATTCCATAGAAGCCAAGTACTTTCACGTTATCCTTTTTCAAGGCTTCCAAAATCTTGTCCCTAATTGAGTCCCTCGATCCGAAAGGCACCGCATCACCTGGAAAACAGGCAGAAATTGGTGGAGGAGGTGCAGGATATGAAACATTATCTGCCGTGAACTTCTCCCCTTTGGTTTGGAGCATATCAACATGATTCAACTTCATCTTATAAGCTTTCTTGCTCAACTGAAAACGTGACTTGAGGTCCAGACACCGCACCTGCTGATTGAAAAGACTCTCCAGATCTTCATTAAGCTTAGAAACAGCTGCAAGCCAGTTCTGAACATCATCATGGATGTGATTTCCTCTCCTTTCAGCATCAGCAACAAGAGCAACCACCCTGCTTTTAGTGCCTCTAAGTGACTCAATCCCTCCTCTCAGATTCTCCAGATTGCTGGAGTAGTAGAACATATAGCCAAATTGACGACCAATGGGTGTGATTGTCAACTCGACAAGCTTCGAGATGATTGGCCCAACAACATTCGACAACACAGCGTCCATTTCTTGCTTCTTCAGTGTGGGAAATAAGGAGAAGATATTGAATTTTGAAATAAGCCAAAGGAAAACCAATAAGTAAGGAGGAAAGAGGGAAAATTTACAAAGAATGGAAAAACAAATAAACAGAGTGAGCGAAGAAAGTGAAAGCACTTCATGTTTAAGAACAAGAGTTTGATGTGCTTAAGGTTAAGAAGAAAAGTTTAATTTGACGGAACAAAAGCTAAATATTTAAAATATTTAGCCCATAATGTGAAAAATTCAAGGTCCATGCTTGAATTTTGGTTTGATGTGCTTAAGTTATTCATGATTTTGAATTTATTTAAAACTCAAAATTCCGTCATCTGGTTAAAAAGTAAATTTGGAAAATTAAACATATGATTATTTTTCTGTTAATTTGGGTCGGTCGTTGACTGTGAGACGGATGATAGTGAGAAGAGACCTGTCGATGGAGGAAGCCCAGAGAAGATAGAAGGGATCTGTCGACGGGAGGGATCAACACATGAGAGAGAGGAAAAATAAGACTAATAAACATTTTTAAAATAATCTTTTAAAGCATTTTTTTATTTACCATTATAATTACTTGCTAGTCTTTTAAATTATTATTTTGACATGCTTAGACGGCTGACTGAGAAACATCTAAACACGGACACAAACACAGAGACGCTTCTCTTTTCTTGGCCGGCCTTAGATTCTTCTTTCTCATGACAATCCATCAAGCCTTCCTCATTAAAACCTCAGCCGCCAGAAGTTCAGGTTTGGCCTTCTCATTCGAATTAATTGATTTTGTTGTGTTATATGGTCAGGTAATTGTTTGTTACCATTCTGGGTTTTGATCTTTTTTTAATAATAATTTAAATTACTAATAATAATAATAATAAATAATTTTTTAGACTCCATCTGAATCTAAAAAGATGACGATAAGGTAGTGATTGAAAAATATCTCGATTTATTTAATTTTATTTGTATTTTATTTATATGTAAAATCAAAAGTATCTGCTAAATGTGCGAGGAAATTCTCTTTTAGGTGGTTTTAAAAAAGAAACAATTCTTTTTGTAAACACTAAAAAATTCTGAGGGGATAGAGAGAGAGAGAGAGTCGCAAATGATGTAAACAAAAGAGAGATGCTTACCATTCAATGTCAATCAAAACGATGGAGGAAGCCCGAAGAAGATAGTGAGAAGAGACCAGTCGATGGGAGAACTTGTGAGATACAAAAAGATAGTATAATTTTATTTAGTGGGCTGTAATCAATTTGTACTTGTTGAATTTCATTTATAGAAATATTGGACCGTTGAGAAGAAAAGGAGCAGAGATTCCAACACCAAAATGAATAAGTTATATGCTTTCAATATAGAAACACCTCCATTTTCTCTATTCACATTTTCTATACCATTGTTAAAAATCTAGAATTTATGTTATAAATAGTTACAAACACTTGTGTTTAGACTACTATTTCTTTTTTTATATTAGTCAAAATTTTAAATTAATTGAAATTTTAAATATCAGTAGTAAAATAAAAAAAGAACAATTATTTTTGTGATTTATTTTCAGTACTATCTTTATTTATTCCTTATAATGACAATTAATCTGTGAAACAAACAAAAATATGCCTAGACACGGTATCATTTCCGTAAAATCCTATTTTCTGTGTTGCCTCCGAATTTTTGGATATCGGTGGAGATTGTTTATCTTATTTATTTTACTAGTCCAAGCAAGCATTTTATTGCCCTTTCTTCCCTTTATTATTCTTAATAAATATAACTTTTTGTTTCATTTTTATATTACGAAATAAAAATTTTAAAGTAAAAATATTAAACTTTTTATAAAGCCACAAAAATTTTTAAGAAAAATAATAAATTAAATGTTACATTCATTATTTTAATATTAAATGCAAGTTACATGAGAAAAGAGTTATGTGAAAAATATAATTCAAACACGTACTATTAAAATATTTTAATTCAAAGAATATTCTAATAATGTATTATCTGCAAATCCAAACAAAGTGAGAAACAATAATATGAGCAGAATTTACAGCGGTGAATCTAATAATTTTTGGTACTATCTTGGTGTCTCATTTTGTTAGGTATACCAAACAAATCACATGTTTGAAAAAGTCATAGAACACTAACGTTAGCTATAGCAACCCTCAATTTCGATAATATATATTTCTGTATTGAAATTAAAAAATTAAAATTGTTATTATTTTAATATACATTTACCTAACGTTATTGTTAGATATCGGTGGAGGGAGACTTAATTTAAATTATTATTATTTTAATAATTTTTGTAGTAGTTGGACATGTAATTTAAAAATATATGCTAGATGTGTGATTGTAAAATACTTCCCAAAACCCACTGGCAATCACATTCGAGATATTAAATTATTCTTGATCTCACAAGTCATTTGCATGTGAAAGATTAGATCGATATCTCAATTATTTAAAAATAAAATATACCAATTTCAATATATATTTATATAATATATATTTTTTATTATTTTAATATATGTAACTAACATCAATGTTAGGTATGGGGCGGAAGGAGACTTAATTTAATTTATTATTATTTTAATAATTTTTATAATCGTTGGATATAAATGTAAGTTAATTATAAAATATTTAACTTTCTTTTTTTATTTCGATGCTATGATGCCAACAAGAGAGGAGAATATTTTAAACTGGATGCCAAAGCTAAAGTTGGATTCCATTACGATATTCTTCAAATCCAAAATTTTTTGCCATACAAATTATAATCAATTTAATTTAGTAAAAGACAAAACATTTAAAAAAATTAAATATATCTAGTAAAATTACTATATGTTGAATTTCTAGTTTAACATATCTAGTTAAATCTTATTTATAATCAATTTCCTTCGTCTATTTACTATGAGTCATTCTCATTTTGTCTGGATTTTAGGTTTATTTGCTTACATATGTGATTTTATATTTCTGATGAAATAATTTGATTTGTTTTATCCTTATAAATTATATTATTATTTAATTCATTGTATACGGTAACAGTTTTTTTTGCAAAAAAAATAAAATTTGATAAGAAATTATAAAAAAATTATTGTAATTAATATGTATACTGCATATATTATCTAGTAATGTTATATAACATTAGAATATCGTATTATTATTAGAATATCATATTTGTATTAAATAATTTTTTCTACAAGTTCAAATTGATGGCAACCAACTAAATAAAGTTATACTATCCTTTTGTAGTCCTTATAATGACAATTAAAGCAACCCATTATTACTTTTTAATTAAATTCAGGTTAGTTTGTTAAAATAATCTAGGGCCACACAGAATTAGAGTATTGGTATGTCTAAATAACACGAGCACCCACCCTGCTTTTTAGTGCCTCTAAGCGCCTCAACTCCTTCCCTCAGATTCTGGAGATTGCTGGAATAGTAGAACATGTAGACAACTTGACGACCAATGGGTGTGATTGCCAACTCGACAATCTTCGAGATGTTTGGACCAACAACATTCGACAACTGTGTCCATTTCAGTTTGGGAAATAAGCAGCAGAAGATAACAAGCTAAGGAAAAGCAATGTGTGAGGAAGGAAAAGGGGAAAATTTGCGGAGAAGGGAAAAACAACTAAAGAGAGTGAGAGAGAAGAAAGGAGCAAGAGTTTGATGTGCTTAAGGGTAGGAAGAAAAATGCATAAAGCAAAGGGAAATGAATTATAGTTATCACCCTAAATTCTCAAAAAATAGTATGATTATAAAGTATAGTATAAGTTACAAGAACAATTAAAAATTTTTTTCAAAATTTTAGACTAATTTATTAGATGAGTATAAGGAATTTATTAGGTATTTTTTATAATGTATTTTTTAGTGTAACATTTCTATCAAATTATATCAGGATAAATAACCTAACTATTGTTTACCCAATAGTGTCATCTGGTAACTATTGGGTACCCTTTCCTTCCTTTTATTTTTCTGTATAAATATAATATTTTGTTTTATTTTGTTTTTATGTTAAAATCAAAATTTTAAATATATAAAAAAAATCAAAATTTTAAAGTAGAAATGTTAAACTTTTTATAAAGTTGTGATTTTTTTTTTAAGAAAAATGATAAATTAATTATCATATTTATAAGTTTAAATATGAAATACAAGTTCTACTATAAAAGAGTTTAATGAAAAATGTAATTCAAATATATATTAATAAAATACTTAATTCACAGAAAATTTTAACACTGTATTATTTGCAAATTCTAACAATGGTCGGAACATTAATGAGCAGAATTTATCCTGTGTCGTTCTAACAATCATCTCTCCTAAGTTCTTGTTTGCTCTGGTGATGATTCTCTCTCTTGTGACGGTGTTTTCACTTATAAAGATGATCAAAAAACAATTTACTTTGTAGTTTTGTGAAGATTGAGGTGGAATTATGGGGAGTAACGAAAAGGGCGTTTGGCATTAAAAGTGACAATAGTGGGAACTTTTGGGGTATCCCCCATTCACTTCGCTTTAATGGAAATGGAAGTCCCCACTTTTGCCGACCTCGTTGACGGTGACACCTACTCTTACCCTTTCATTATATAATACCAAATGCCTATGCCTATGCCTATGCCTATGCCTTTCCTCTTTCTTCCCTGACCATTTTAACCTTCCCTAATCACCACCCCAAAAACCCAAATTTACCCAATTTCTGGAATAGTTAACTAGCACTTATCAAGCACGAAAATTTTCTATGCTAAATCTTTTTCTCCTCCCGTGCCTAAAATATTTTTAAAATATTTTAATATGTTAAATTAATTAATATTTATATAAAATTTTTATATTTTATATATTTACATATGTTTCTATATTTAATAAATTATTTATTTATTTAATTATAATTTTTATTTTTCTATTTTTTATTATTAATAAATATAGATTTGATTATTTTAGATTTTTATTATAAAATATGATTATTCTATTATTTTTATAAAATAATTAATATTTATAAAAAAGTCCTTATATTTTTTATGTTTACACCCATATTTTCATTTTCTATATTTTTATAAAATATCATTTTTTCGTATCGTTTCATACCTATTTTCGTTTCATCGTTTCTGTTTCCATGTAGCATAAACTAGCATTATGGCAATAACGAGGTAATAAGGTGGCTTTAAGACCTTTAATTAAATATTTTATAGGCAAATATAACTTAACATATATACACACACGCACTCACTAATATTCCTTTAAAAAATAATAATCACTCAAATTTATTCTATAATTAAATAAAAAATTACCCATTGTATACTTTTTTATTAGAAACTCTAAAATCACAAAAGGAATAAAAAAATAATAATATAATAATTACAATTCAAATAAATATTTAGAGCAAAATTTCCTTTCCCAAGTGTATGTCCATAAGCCTAAGCACATATTAGCATTTCAACATATGTAGAAATTACATGATTTATGCTCTTATATATATATATATGTATATATGTATATATATATAGTGTAACATGTGTCAAGTTTTCACATGGAAACGTTTAAGTATATAAGGTTAAATTATATAAGGTTATAGTACAAGGGCGCATGATGCATACCACCTAGAGTATTTCTTGATTATTAAGTATATAAGGTTAAATTATATTTTTTCTCTTGTGATTTGACCGAAAGCCATATATTACCCCAAAAGTGAAAAAAGAAAAATTCACTTATCCCTTGTGGCAAGTGGATGGAAATAGTTAGATTTGACAAAGAGTAAGTAATATGCACGAAAAATGTGAGTTGATCATAATATATATTTTTTTTCCCTAAAATTATCCCTATCCAAATCTAACAAAATGACCACAGGCGAAACCCACAAAACTTTCATAGCCACTGTACTTCTGTCCCTGGATCACTGCCACCGCCATCACAATGGCAATTACCACCGATGTGGGTTGCTTCACTAGCCCTAGATTGGCTGTCTACCACTTTAGGGAGGAGGAATCGACAGTTGCAATATGCGAATAGAGGTGGATTTGGCATCGTCGGATCTACATAGATTGGTTGAGTATGATCAATTCAAACCATTAAAGTGTGTAGAGAAATTCATAATAAAGGACATGACTTGGCCCAAAGTTAAAGGAAAGCATCAAAATATATTAATAATCAAGTCTGAACTTTATAATACCACTAAAGAGTTTATATAGACTTAATAAACCTAGATGAAATTGGAAATCGAAGATTAGACCCTAACAACTCAAACAAATACTTTATAAAACCTACAAATATTTTATACCAAAACCTCAATTATTTAAAAATAAAATATTCCAATTTTAATATACATTTAGATAATATATTTTTTATATTATTTTAATATATACACCTAACAATAATGTTAGGTATGAGGTGGAGGGAGACTTAATTTAAATTATTATATTTTAATAATTTTTGTAGTAGTTGGAAGTCTAATTTAAAAATTTATGTTAGGTATGTGATTGCAAAACTAGAACCACTTCTGGGCATTATATTATTCTTGGTCTCACAAGTCCTTTACATGTGAAAGTTAGGCCAAGACCTCAATTATTTAAAAATAAAATATATCGATTTTAACATATATTTAGATAATACATATCTTATATTATTTTAATATATATACATGACATTAATGTTAGGTATGCGATGGAGGGAGATTTAAAAAGTGAAGAAAAAGTGGAGGAGTGCATTGTCAGAGTGGTTTAGGATTGTTCCATGCAATTGCCACTTGATCCAGTGTGCTATGAGTGGTCAACAATATCCTTCTAAAATTAGATTTTTTTTTTTTTTGTTATAATAGGAATTCAACTCTAGGTCATAGGATCGGAGGAGGAGACTGTTGTCACTGGGTTATCCCATTGAAACCTAAAATTAGAGTTTTAAGTGTTGAATGAGTACTATTGAGAGAGTGCTCATAAAAAACAATATAGCCCAGATATACCGGTGGATGGGCACAGGAGTCCTTTACAGTGTATTTCTTTAGTATAACATTTCTACCAAATTAAATCAAAAATTAAATTATTTATTTAATTATTTAGTGACTATTTTGTAATTTAATTATTATCTGTTAATTTGAAATACAAAATCTCTTAACAAAAAATGAAATAAAAAACTTCTTTGAACGTAGGAGGCTTAGATTATGGTGTTAAATATAATATTTTATTTTATTTATTTGTTTTAGTCTAAAGCAAGCATTTTATTACACTTTCTACCCTATATTATTCATTGTTAACATAATATTTTGTTTTTATAACAAAATAAAAATTTTAAAGTAAAAATATTAAACGTTTTAGAATGTTGTGAAATTTTTTTAAGAAAAATGATAAACTAATTATCATATACATATGTTTCAATATTAAGTAAAATTTTTACAAGAAAAGAGTTTAGTGAAAAATGTAATAAAAACACATTCTAATAAAATAATTTAATTCCCATAATATAATAAAAGTGTATTATTTGCAAATCCTTTTGATAGGAGGACCAATAGCAAGCAGCATTCGTTTTAACAATTTGGGTACAGTTTTGGTGTCTCATTTCCAAATTTATCACATATAAGATTTTCAAAAGTTTATAGGACTTTGCGAGAATTATTTATCCAACTTGATAATTCTACTATTGTCTTTTTTGCAAGACTTATTCCCTTTGATCCTACCAATTATACTAATTAAAATAGAACTCTTTGCCCCAATGGGACGAGCTAGTTATCTCATCTTCTCTTTCTTAATCTCGTGATCCGGGCTCAAATCACGTTGTTAAAGAAAAAAAATTGAACTCTTTGATTTGTGCCAACCTAAAATATTAGGACTTCTATATGCTTCAATATGATGTGGACATTAAAAATAAGAAGACATAACCTGATATGAGCTGTCTAGCATTGTCATAAAAACAATAATTTTAAATGTATGTTGAATTATTGATAGAATTAAAGAAATTATATGACAATCATAGATTAAACAATAATTTTTTAGAAAATCCTATCCCTAATTAATTAATGCAACTTGATAACCCTACTTTTGTCTTTTTTGCCAGAATTATTCCATTTGTTCCTATCAATTATACCATTTAAGATTGAATTGTTTGATTTTTGACAACCTAAAATATTAGGATTTCTATATGCTTCAATATCATATTGACATTATTAAAAATAAAATGATGTGACCTGAAATGAGCCGCAGAGCATTGTCATAAAAAATTAATTTTAAATGTATGAATTGAATTATGGATTAAATAAAAGAAATTATGTGTCAATTATGGATTAAACAATAAATTCTTAGAAAATCCTATACTCAGTTAATTAATCCAACTTGTTAATTCTACTTTTGTCCTTTTTGTGAGAATTGCTCCCTGTGCTCCTATCAATTATACCTTTTAAAATTGAACCCTTTGATTTGCGAGAACCTAAAATATTATAACTTGCACATGCTTTAGTATCATGTGGACGTTAAAAATAAAAGGATATGATCAGATATGAGCTGCATAGCATCATCATAAAAAAATAATAATTTTAATATCTTTGAAATGAATTATGGATTAAATACAAGAAATGATGTGACAATTATGGATTAAACAATAAATTCTTAGAAAATCCTATAATCCAACTTGTTAATCCTACTTTTGTCTTTTTTGCGAGAATTATTCCCATTGTTCCTATCGATTATACCATTTAAAACTGAACTCTTTGATTTGTGACAACCTAAAATACTAAGACTTCTATATACTCCAACATCATAAGGATATTAAAAATAAAAAGATATGACCTGTTATGACCTGAATGTCATCGTCATATAAACAATAATTTTAAATGTATGAAATGAATTATGGATTAAATAAAAGAAATGATGCGTCGATCTGCATTAATGTGTATTAATTAATTTTTAATTAAACTAATCTTATAGTTTAATCAATAAAAACTAATATTTAATACCAACACTTAGCTAGTCGGGTATACGTTAAAAGTTTTAATAAAAAATCATGAAAATAATATATAGTTAAATTTTGTTAGGTATGTCAGACAGATCACATGTTCGGCCAAGTCATGAAACGTTAATGTTAACTATCACAAACATTAGTAATTTAGATAATGTATGTTTCTAGGTCGAAATTTTAAAAAATTAAAATTATTATTATTTTAATTTCTATACCTTTCATTATTGTTAGGTATGGAGTGGAGGGAGAATTAATTTAAATTATTATTATTATTAATGTTGTATCTCAAATAATTCAATTTTATAACAATAAACTTTGTTCAAATCCACAATCACAAAAAGCAACTCTAATAAGATGATTGGCGGACTAAATTGAACACATATGGTGAAGAAATGAAGATTAATATTAGTTTCTTTAGTGATGATGAATGGATTAAAATTTATAAGATGATTAATTCAAAAATTACCATCATAGATAGAGTAGATTATACAATCCTGCAGGTGCTTTACCTTCTCCATAACTGAACACGTTTGGGACAGTAGCAAACGTTAGCAGAGAGTACAACTTTGTTACTAAAAAAATTCTAATTACTTTCTCCATAATTTACTAAGTACATAAAATACAACACCATCCCATATCTTATATTCCTTAAATAAATAAGAAAAAAGCCACGCAAATTTGATGGGACATGATCAAAAGGCCCAATGTAAAAGGTATTCAATCTTATAAAGCCCATGATCCAAAGAGGTATGTTACACTTTGACACATTAATAATTAGGGATTGTTGGAGGTGAGTTATGACTTCACAGATACCGGCTCTTTGATAACTCGAACGGTTGCTATCAATGAGATATGAGATCTGCAAAAATCGCCAGAGAGTGCTCCGGCGGAGGAGACTCCGACAATCAAATCAGAAAAAGTAATTTTCGAGTGTAAAGAAACAGATTGAATGCTTTAGAAAGGGAGAGGTTCTCTGTGACTAATGTGTCCAATGTATAAGGCCGAGAGAGTGTATATGACTTAAAAGGTTTGAGGGTTTCTTATACCTGATAGAACCGTACGCTTTCGGGGTGTTGTAACCCTACTTTCCTTATGGAGATGATTCGAAAATCTCGAAAGTTAAATATTCCGAATCATTCGTGATCTTTATCGTATGAGAAGTTTCGCTACTTGGGGGATCCTTTCCTTACCTGAAGGATCCTAGAGATATTGCTCTTCAGTAGGGAATCAGAGTCGTTGGGGTACTTTGACCTTTCTGTAGGATCAATAAGCCCGTTGGCCTCCAGATGGTCATTTAGCCAATGCGGAGCCTTTGGGTTTGCTCGCTCGGTGAACCAGGGGCTAAGTATCCAATCGGAGAGGTAAATCTCACTTGGCAAATCTCGTTTGATAAGCAGAGTGACGAAGACCCTATCGTTTGGGAGATGAGGTAACTAAGACTTTTCGGTAGATCAATTGAATAGCCATAAAAAGTAATCGTTTGATAATACTGGACTGTGCTCACCCATCGGTTAGTATTTGTCCTTTGTGGGTCTTTTGTATGGGCCTTTCAAGTGTTGTCCCTTTGAGGCGAGTTTTGGGCTTTGTCTTATCATTTGCCCCCTACTCATAGTGTCGTTTCGTAAGAAAGGTACCATGAGTACCCATTTTTTGCTTATAGCTTGATGCCATATGTTGCCATTGGGGTATGTAGATCGTCTTTTGCCACTTATACAAGGCCAATTGCTTGAATACTCTATTCTTCGAGGGCTATCAAAGAAGTTATTTCCGACAGTAATGGCGAAAATGTTCGCTACTCAAGCTTACCCAGGCATTGGTGATATTATGAGTGCCTTGTCCATGAAGGAGCTTCAAGAATTTCAGACTGATATGCTGATGAGAGACAATTACACTCTGGTGTCTGCCACAGACGTTGATAGGGCTAACATGGCACCGGAGGGATGAGTGCCAACGTACCAGCAATCGGTTAAATACGGATTAAAGATTCCATATACAGGTCCCTTTGCGGAGGTATTAGGTTATGGGAACATATTTCCAACCCTCCTGATGCTAAGTGCCTGACGTCTAGTAGTTATCGTAGCCTCTCTGTTAGGGTTTTGTCGTCTTTGTTTTGATTTCGACATCTTGTCATCCATTTTTATCTTAATGAAATATGGAAACAGTGATTCGACCAAGGGCTAGTATAAGCTATAGACTCGGCTCGAGTTCAACAGGAGATTCTGCTGTAAAGAGTCTATCGACAAGAATTGGATGCACAAGTTCTTTTTTATAGAATTCAAGCATAAGAATCGTGTTCTTATGCTTCCCAACACCAATGACGGGTTGTCTTTAGGACTGAAGCCTCCAGCCATATTTAAGTATGGCCGTTTCGTTCAGTCAGTTGGTGGTTATTGTAAGTCCACTGATCAAAGTGTATGGGTTGAATCTTGGCTGGATGATCAGATACTATCTTTAGCTGGCCTGCTGGTCGGGGAGAAGAGAAGGTCGACGTGCCCCTTTTATTGGAAAGAGGGAAGATCGAACTGGTTGATTTTTTAGATTCTTTTGACGATGCCATGCTAGAAGAGGTTACTATCGATAGGTAGGTTCGGTCGGGTCCAAAAAGATCTCCTCAGGAGTCCGTCGGGGCATCTATGACCCTTCTAGAGTCTTCGCCTCCCTTGTCGAAAAAGAAGAAGATCTTACCACCTTTGTCTCCATCAGGCTGTGGCTGGTTGCTTTGCCTATGCATTCAGATCTGACAATGGTTATACCGATGGAGACCATCGTCTCGGAAAGAAGTGGATCGACAAGAAACGGGAGTGCCGGTGAGGGCGAACTAGGAGGAAAGGAAGGTGCTTCCTCACCTGGCGCCAAGATAGGAACTAATATTTCCAAAGCTGTGAGAGAGAAGATGGTAGGGGCTTCGTCAGCTGTTCCGGTTTGGCCTTCATGCAAAGAAAAATACAAGGTTTCTGATGGGGCTACTTTACCACCTGTTATTCTCGTCCAGCCTTTTGAGGGGAAGAAGGGTTCGAAAGAGCAAGGGACTATTGCCGTTTGTACTGGTGACATGCAAACAGCTATATAGATGTGTTTGAGGCTGACCGCATCGCTAGCCGGTTAGACTTTTATCGGTGCAAACTTGACCTGCATAGGATGTCCTCAGAGTAAGTTGATGGAGCTCTTAAATCTCTTGGTTTGATAGTATCGCTTTCTTCATGTCCATTTAGTTTCTTCTTCTTCTCGCTTTTTCTGATCCAGCCTTCTTTTCAAAGCATGGCCCTTGTAGAATTTTAAGAGCAACAGAAGAGGTATGTGATAGATCACTTGGAAGGACACGTCACTGAATTAAGCAGGCGGTGCCAGAAGCTAGAGTCAAAGGCCAAGATACGTGAGGCGCGTCTCTAATTAGTCAAGAAGTTAGCTCTGCTTCGTGAAAAGTCTCTTCGGGCGGTGGAATGAAAGATTGCTAACCTCGAGGAATCTCGCATAAGGGACACCGTTACCTTTAAAGATTCCCAACGTAAATTGACTAAAAGATTGAAGTGTGCGGAAGAGATAATTCAGCGAATGGGTTTGGGCGACGCTCTGCCCCCAGTTGAGGTGATCGCAACGGCTCAGGGTTCGGTTGGTGTTCCTAAAGCCCCTACCACGGTCCAAATTGCAAGGGGAACTGCCTCTCGCAAAGTCTCATTATTTCTTTCTGATCCTATGTAGCATCTATTTAAAACTTTGTACTCTAGTGCCTTTTGGGTAATTTATGGTCGATAGAGATTGTTTTACTATCCACTGTTGTAACTCTTATTATATTTGTCTAATAGGATGAGGGCGACTTAGGTCTGATGGACAAAGTGAGGAGAAGCTCCCTCGTTAGGAAGCTTTAGATAGGGAGGTTGTGTCCACCCGTTCAGGGAGTTTTAACTATTTTTGATGACACGTTCGATTGGTAAGAAATTTTAGATAGGTGGGTCTTGTCAACCCGTCGGAAAGTTCATCCCTTTTTGATGACACGTTCGATCGGTAGGAAACATTAGATGGAGGTCATATCCACCCGTTCGGTGAGTTTTATCCCTTTTTGATGACAAATTCGATTGGTATGAAACTTTAGATAGGTGGACCGTGTCCACCAATTCAAGGAGTTTCATTCATTTTTGATGACACGTTCGATCGGTAGGAAACTTTAGCTTGGGGGCCGTGTCTACCCGTTCGGGAAGTTTCATCCCGTTTTGATAACACATTCAATCAGTAGGAAACTTTAGATAGGGGGATGTGTCCACCCGTTCGGGGATTTTCATCCCTTTTTAATGACCCGTTCGATCAGTTAGAAACTTTAAATTGGGGGTCGTGTCCACCCGTTTGAGGAATTTCATCCATTTTTGATGACATGTTCGATCGGATTGGGATGACTTAGGCCCGATGCTTGGTAGGATTAGGGTGACTTAGGTCGTCCGTTATATAGGGAATATGCGAGTATGAAGTCTGTAAAGATGTTACCTCGCTAATTAAAGAATACCCTCCCATAAGAGAAAAGACCGATAGGAGCATACCCTGGTGATCACTTAGGGGCAGAAGTCGAGAACTCCGTATCACATGACAATGTTCCTATCCCCTGTGGTGTTCTGAACTTTTGTTAGGCAAAGCTTCCAGGGCGTTCAAAACCGCTTGCCTAGAATGACGTTGTAGAGTGAAGGGAGATCTACCACATTGAACACAACAGGAGCTGTCGCATGATTGGGAGTTGTGCCAAGGGTGACCAGAAGCGAGATAATACCTTTGGGGTATATCTATTTGCTTGAAAGCCCTTTGACCGGGCCCGCATAGTGTTGGAGATGGGCGGATGTAAACCCTATTCATCTAAAAGCATCCTAGTATAAAAGATTATAGTCTGCTCCCTGATCGATAAAGATCATTCTGACCTTGTGTTGCTCGATCTTAGTGGTTGTTATTAGGGGGTCATGACGGCTCGGGTCTACCCCGACTAGATCTTCGTTTGTGAAGCCAATGATGGGCCTCTTGCCCCTAGGTTGTTTATTAGCATCTGTTTCCATAACTTTTTGCGGGGCAGAAGGAGGCGACTTCAGGGAATAGAAGATCGATATGACTAGGTGCCCTTCTCGATGGGTGGTCTTGAGAATCTGGATCGCCAGAGGAATGGGAAAGTTTCTGAAGGATGTACCCATCCTGGACCTGGAGTATTACTCCGTCCCTTTTGTCGGTCAGCGGTCGTCCTCCGACCCATCGCATCATGCCAATTTGCATCGATGAACGATGGGAGCTTTTCTTTCCTCCCTATTGATGAACTTTTGCAGCTTCCCATGGCTCACCAAGAACTTTAATTCATCTTTTAAATTCTTGCGATCATCTGTTGTATAACCGTAGTCGTGGTGAAAATGGCAGTACTTGGTTCTATCCTTGTTGTGGTCACTTTCGGTCGATTGTAGAGGCCACTGGATGTATGCTTGTCTTTAATCAAGGATAAGACCCGACTAGGGGTCTCATTCAGAGGGGTGTAGTTATTATACCTCTGTGGAGGGGGGAGACTTGCTCGGCTCTTTTATGGTGGAGACCTCCTAGGTGACGGGTTGCATTCCTTTCGAACAGATCGGTCCTTTTTGTAATCAAACGTTTTAGCATTTTCAGCGGCAATATATTTTTTGGCATGGGCATAGAATTCCTGGATGGTGGCAGGAGGGTTCTTCGTGATCAATTCAAGCCCGAAAGCCGTAGTCCAGTTAGTAGTGCAGTTAGCACGAAGGAGTGATTCAGAGCCAAGATCTTCATTATTTTGATCTTAATTTTCCCTAGGAAATCTCTTAAGGGTTCGTCATCTCTTTGGTGTACCGATAAAAGCGATGTGGACTTTCTCTTGACTCCCCAGCTGATCACGAAGTGGGTCTCGAACATCTGGCAAAGTTGAGAGAAGGTTTGGATACTAAAGGGTGGGAGTGAATTGAACCAAATCAGTGCATTCCCTTTGAGAGTATAAGGGAAATGTTTTCACATCGCGACATCTGGCATGTCTCTTGAGACCATTACCGTCACAAAGTGCACCGCATGATCATGGGGGTCAGTTATTCCATCGTACTTCTCCATAGGAGGTAAGAGTATGCCCCACGGCATGGGCTCTATGAAAACCTTTATATCTAAAGGCTTTGCCCCTGAGAAGTAAAAGGGATCCTCATCTTTCTTGGCTCCTACTCTTTTGAGTTCGTCTTCCACAAGTTGCTCAACATGTTTTCTCATGTCATCAGGGTCTCGATGGGAAGTTTCGAACAATTTGCGATGCGAGGGTAACAGTCATC
Organism: Dillenia turbinata; assembly: GCA_037126225.1. NCBI lineage: Eukaryota > Viridiplantae > Streptophyta > Magnoliopsida > Dilleniales > Dilleniaceae > Dillenia > Dillenia turbinata. The sequence goes on from JBAMMX010000009.1 coordinate 13,654,177, forward strand.
GCTGGGGATGCCTAGATCCCACGGCAGGTGACTGCACTCTGGCCTAAGGGCACGGTTGAGGCCCTCCAGTTGCTTGCTCATGTTTTGGATTTTTGATTCTAGCCTCTCCATTTGGGGATGACTAACTCGTTCCGATACAGGGGTCATGATCGGCTGTTCTTGAATCGCAGGTCGTAGGATCTGTTTTGGGCGAGATGGTCAGGGGGAGACCACAGGATCACAAATGGAGTGATCGGGTGCCATAGGAAGGGTGGCTTCAGAGGGTGTCGCAGTGCACCCATCCACAATGGGGGCGGCTTTCGAAGTTGTCTTGGTTCTTCTCTTTGGAGGAATGATAGTGTAACACCAATTTTCGATAACTGTATATCATGTACTACTCCTCATGATTCTAAATATATAAGCATCCTTTTGAGACATCTATTTAATTATCTATTTATTGTTTTTGAGAATTTCGCCTCAAAATCGCTAAAATCAAAAATTTTATCGATAAACCAAAAACTTTCTCAAAAAGTGCTAGCAAGGCCTAAAGAAGTCAAAAATGACTAAGAGAAGACCTACATACTTAAATAAAGATATTTAATTGAAATTTCACATATTTAAGAAATTTCAAACAAAATTTCATAGAGGCCAAAAATACAAATTGTTAAAAGTTAGGGGTTTAAATGCAATTAAGGAAAGTTAATGGACTAAGTTGCAAACCATTCAAGGATGGATAATTGGAGCCAAATGATTGATCAAGAGGGAAGCAAGATTGGTTAGTAGCCACATAGGATTTTTCACATTCAAGAAAGCTCATTGAATAGAAATTTATGCATTAAAACTTATTGGATGGAAACTTATGCATGAAAACTAGATAGAATAGCTTGTTCTAGCTTGTGACACTTTTCCCCCTTGACATGGACATCCACAAGACACTTAATGGAGCGCATGGAGGTTGCTTGAATCAACAGTTTCATGGTTTAAGTGCTAGGACAAGTGGAAAGTTGAGATGATGCATTGAATGATCCAATGGTCAAGGATATTTGGTTAGGTTTATAAAAGAACTTGTTTAAGAAGAGTTTTGCTCATTTTCTTCATTCAAACCTCCCTTGCATGAAATTTATAGAGTCCATTCCCATTTTTGAGTTCAACTATGGAGCCAAAGAGGTAAGAATATTTTTGGGAATTATTAAATTTCAATTGGAAGTATAGAAGTATTGTATAAAAAATTTATGTTAATTGTGATTTGATTTTTCTAAGGTGATAAAATTCAAATATTCAAAAGGAGTGGTGATATATATTATTAGCAAGAGATCTTACAAAGTAGGTAACATATTCTAACTTATGCTAAGATTAAATTATTTGATGAGTAGTTACTTTGGTATCCATACTAGCATGCTAGATGTTGATTTCTAGATTGAATCTTGTATAGTTTTCTTACAATATCTCATTTGGTAGAAATAAAAAATCTAAGATATTTATGTCACTATAAACTAGACTCTCTAAGCTTTAAAATGGTATATCATGTGAAGTAATTCATGATGGAATCGGTTTTTGGTGATTTTTGGAAGTTTAGCAGGTTTCACAAATTTTGTTTCATGTCTTGTGTATGACCAGTAAATTTTATGAATTTTTGAGGTATCTTCTATTCAGAATTTGGAGAAATGTTAAACATAAACATTTTAGGTCTCTGTCTTATCTTTACTGTGAGATAAAGATCACTTGAATCAGAGTTGTACGCAGAAAGTTATGATATTTTTACTAAAACTGTGCAGAAGTAGTTCTAAAACTGAAACTGAGATGAAAATTGAATTTTTTACAAAATTATAAATTTAAAATCTAAGGATGGTCAAAACTAGAAAGTTTTAGATCTATGTCTTATCTTTAATTTGAGATAAGAATCACTTAAATCAGAGAAGTATATTGGGAGATATGGAAATTCTTCCAAAACTATGCAGAATTAGTTTTAGGAACTTAAACTGAAAAAGTGATAAATTTTTCTAAATTCGTGTGTTCAGAATTTGAAGTTGGTCTGAACATTAAAGTTGAAGATATATGTCTTATATTTAAGAAAAAATTTAAATCATTTTAATTCGATTAAGATTTTAGAAAATATCATGATTTTACTAAATCACGTGATAGGTTTTGTAGGAATTTTTTTCTAAGTATGAAAATTGAGATTTAACCTAATGAAAGAGAATATTTCTATATGCATCTTGTAATCCAACGATATAATATTGAATTGATAAATAATGCATATTATTTAACTTAGGCTTAGGATTCGTTCGAGAAACAAGGATAGTTAAGGGGAATGCGTACCCTCCTCAGTCAATGTGAGTGAAACGACTATTTCTGACTTTAAATAAAAAATATTTTTTGATCATGACTTTATAAATAAATTTTAAAATGTGATTTAGAAATGTTTTAGTGTTTGTGGCATGTCTTGAAATGATATTTGTGACAATTGCATGTTGATATTATGATGATCTGATAGTGCCATGTTTTATGAGTAAATATTTATAAATGATGATGTATGGTACATGTGTATGGTTCTGTGATGTGTATAGTGGCTATAGCACACTGCTTACCTTGGTATTGAGCATTTACCCGACGGGGTGATGTGGTGGGGTAACACAAGAGCAGGGGTTTGAGTCCCTTGTCTCTGGGCAACGGATCCAATAGACGAGCACCCGTGAGGACCGAGTCAACAGCAAGGGAAGGAGGGAAGATATATGTGTTTTATTCTTATGATATTGTGGTGACCCATTGGTGGATTTTACCCTAATTAGGCCAAACTATGGGTAGAATACGTTTTTGGCACCCCATTGATGCATGATTGATGATAAGAATGCATATTATTATTTTGAATTACACGATATATTTGCAAATGAAAGAAATATGAATTTGAAAGGATGTTTTGACTTGCCACTCTCACAAATTCATTTATTATCATTATGTAGTCATTGCATCTCATTCACTGAGTATGTGAATTATACTTAACCCTAATATTAATATTTTCAGCTTACACTGTACTTGATATACATTGAGGTACTATCCCACGAGTTTTACTGAGAGATGCTATCGGATAAATGATCATACCCATTCTTGTTTACGATTGGACCATACATATAAATATTATATGTAAATTGGAGGCAAATGTTTTAAAGAAAATTTTTATTGAAAACTATCTTTTTTTTAAACCTTCCGTTGTATGATTTTGATTTAATGATATTGAGTAGGGTCATAATATTAGCATTGCGTCACCTCGATGTGCGAGTAGGGCATACCCGTGCCTCGAGGAGTCGCGGCGGTTTGTTCGTGTGCTCGACCTGCGGGTCGGGGTGTGACAGATTTCGGTAGTATTAGAGCACTGTGTTCTTATTTACTCTATTTCACTTCCACTATTTGTAAAATATTTTCAAAGAGTTTATAATTTGCCTCCTATGGTCCTATAACGTTAATCCTTATTAGGGGGTTATGTTAGCACCTAACCCTTTGCTTTCCCACTCTTAAGTACTAAGCGTATTCCTTTATATAGAACTATGCGTCCTCAAGAATGATCGAGGCGTAGTACTGAGGTGCCGCTCGAGGCCACGTCTTCGTCTCAAGCACCTCAGGCCCCTACTACTGGAAAAGCACCCCTACTGCACCACATACTTTGGGAGATGATTGGGTGGTGGACGGCCCATCAAGACCAGATGAGGGCACCACCTGCACCACAGTTGAGACTCCGCTTGTACCCGCAGTGACACCGGCGCCCTCTCCTACTCTGATGACTGTGTTGTCTACTTGACAAATGACAAAGGTCTCCACCTTATTAAAAGAGGCCATGGGTCTAGGGTATGAGTCCTTTGAGACCCATAACCCCGTTGTCACCAGGAAGTGGCTCAAACGGATCAAAGAGGCTATAGAGGATATGAGAGTTAAGTATAGACTCAAACTGGTGATAGTAGTCAGACTGTTAGAGAATGACGTCCGTGACTGGTGGGACAGCGTCAATGATAGAGCAGATGAGCCATTGACTTAGGATGACTTTCTGGGGGAGGTGGATGCTAGCTTGGTTAACTCTATTTAGAACTTTAGGTTTATGGGTTGGGAATGTCTTCACTCAGTGGTTGTTTACGTGGGATGTTAGGACCTTTCATCAGATTGATGCGTCTTCGCAGATCCTTTTCTCTCTTCTGTTTTAGGTTAAAGACCTCGTCATCGATGGTTTACATCCATTTTGTGGTCTGAGTCCTCTTAGGTTACACCATTCCTTTTGGAAGTTGTATGGGGTCTTTGGTTTTGGTTCCCTAAACTGGATTTTTGGTGGAGATTTTGATATTGTCAGATTTCCTTCCGAGAAAATAAATGGCATCAGGAGTACTAGCATGTCTCCTTTTGACTCTTTCATTAGGGATTAAGAGTTATCTCTTTTGTTAATGCTCAGTTGCTTGGTGGAGAGCCACTTTCGATTATTTTCCTATCCCTTATCCAATCTTTTATGATTCCACTCCTTTTATGTTTGATAACACGTGGCTCTCTCATGGAGATCTTAGAACAATGTTTAGTGATTCTTGATATGTTTTGATGCATGATGTGACAAGGTTGGAAGATTTTAAATTTAAAGGAAAATTGAAGATTTTAAAAAAGCAATCTCTCAAAGTGTTGAATAAAGAAGTTTTTGGTGATATTAGATTTGGAAAATGTTTTATTTTTTTTAAGATATTGATGAATTAGATAATCCGAATATAGAGAGAGGATTATTTGATGATTTTTCTATCTGTCAATAAAATCTTAAGAATGATCATGAGGAGGAGATTAGTTGGCATCAGAAGATTTGGCTGAAGTGGATTTGAGAATGAGATTATAATATAAATGTTTTTTTTTTATGTTGCCAATGGTAAAAGGTAGAGGAGATCCATGATAGAGTTAAAGGACGATGAGGGTAATATGATCACGGATCTGGCTTCTATAGTGAATATTGTCTCTAGCTTTTATTGGGACTTATACATCGAGGTGGATAGATTTTATCCCAATATTGAGGTCCTCGATTGGTTTCCCATTGAGAGCTCTAGAGCCTCCTAGTTATATGGACCGTAAAGCCATGGGCTCTGATGGTTTTACAATGGTTTTTGTCTAGGCTTTTTAGGATGTCTTTTGTGAGGACTTATTTAATGCTTTTGATGGGTATTATTAAAATGGGGTGGGTAAGGGTATTAATTATACTTTTATCACCCTTATTATCAAAACATCCTATTCTTTGAAGTTGAAAAATCTTACGTCTTTTAGTGTTACACTTAACTATAATGACCTGATCTGACGTGGTCTATAAAGATCTCATGAAATAGGCCATTACTAAAAAGCCTTTTTCAACAGAAACCGTATTTGCCACGTTTGCAAAGCTCCTTGGCTCATACAAAAGGTACAATAACCATAGGGATTTGTACAACTAAAGTATCTCCTTGATTAAACAAATTAGTTATATATTTCTTGTTTTAGTTTAGCTCTGGGCAGCCCATTAGAAAGCATTTTTAGATCCTTGTTCCATATGCATGTTATCTTAGTTTCATGGGAAAACAGATGCGGGAAGGAAATGAGTAGTCACAAGAACTCACGAAGCATTAAGTTATTATGAACAGACATAGTGGCTTAAGATAATAAGGAAACTCATAACTTACAAACTTAGAATGAGATATTGACATTATTATTATTAAAAACCAGCAAACCATAGGTTAATTAGATTAGTCAAGATATCACATCACTTATCAAATCATGGTTTCTCAAACCATAACCAACAAAGCATAATCAATAATTGAATTGAATTATCAAAAGTTGGAGATATCAAGTTATCTAAGAATTAGAACTAGTGGCCATGGGGTTAAGTAGTCAATAAACAATGGCCAACCTGGGAGAAAATGAAGGTCATCTGTGCTCGGATAAAAGTCACCCTGGATAGGCAGAAAATCTATGCAGACAAACGACGACGACCTTTGAAGTTCGGGGGGGAGACATGGTGTTTCTGAGAGTATCCTCTTGGAAGGGGATGATCCGATTCAGACAGCGGTGAAAGCTTAACTCCAGGTACATTGGACCTTTCTGAGTCCTTAAAAGGATTGGGAAAGTGGTATACAGATTGGACCTACCTCTTGAGACAGCACGGATTCATGAATATTCCATGTCTCGATGCTGAGGAAGTACCTTCCTAATCCTTCCCATGTACTGGAACCTCCACCAGTAGAGTTGAGTGAAGATTTGAGTTTTCCCATCCAACCCGGAGCCATCTTAGATAGACAGACCAAAAAGCTACAGAGCAATGAAAAATAGTTTTGATTATGATTTTTATAAATAAATTTTGAAATGTGATTTAGAAATGTTTTAGTGTTCGTGGCATGTCTTGAAATGATATTCTGTAAAAATTGTATCCTGATATTATAATAATTGATAGTGCCATGTTTTTCTTTTACAAGTAAAGATTTATGAATGATGATATATGACACATGTGTATGATTATGGGATGGTGTATAGTGACTATAGTGCAGGGGTTTGAGTTCCCTTTTTCTGGGCAACGGATCTAATAGACGAGCACCCGTGAGAACCATGTCAACACCAAGGGAAGGGGGGAAGATATATGTGTTTTATTCTTATGATATTATGGTGACTCCTTGGTGGATTTTACCCTAGTTAGGCCAAATTATGGGTAGAATACCTTTTTGACACCTCATTGATATATGATTTAATGATAAGGATGTATATTATTTTGAATTACATAATATATTTGAAAATGAAGGAAATATGATTTTGAAATAATGTTTTGACTTGTCACTCTCACAAATTCATTTATTGTCATTATGTAGTCATTGCACCTCATTCACTTAGTATGTGGATTATACTCACCCCTTATATTAATATTTTCAGCTTATGCTGTACTTGATATACATTGAGGTACTATCCCACGAGTTTTACTGAGAGATGCTATCGGGTAAGTGATCATACTCATTCTTGTTTACGATTGTACCATGCATATAAATATTATATGTAAATCGGAGGTAAATGTTTTAAAGAAAAATTTTTATTGAAAACTATATTTTTTTAAAATCTTCCGTTGTATGGTTTTGACTTAATGATATCAAGTAGGGTCATAATATTAGCCTTGCGTCACCTTGATGTGCGAGTAGGGCATACCCGTACCTCGTGGAGTCGCGACGGTCTGTTCACGTGCTCGACCTACGGGTCGGGGCGTGACGTATGTAATTGATTTGTTGATTTTGCAAAGATGGTAGTTCTAGTCTATTCCCATAGACGACACCTATCTTGTTGGAGGTGGATTGTGGTTTCACGTATATTCGGCTCTTTGTTGATTTCAATGGTTATCGTTAATAAGATGTGAGACTCAGAAAATTACCGGATGGTACTCCGGTAGAGGGAGAGGTTTCCTATGACTAGTGTGCCCAATATTTAAGGTTGAGAGAAGGTACCTGACTTAGAAGGATTGAGGGTTTCTTATACCTGATAGAGCCGTATGCCTTTGAAGTGTTGCAACCCTACTTTCCTTATGGAGATAATTCGAAATCTCGAATCTTTAGTGTGGGAAGTTTTGTTACTCGGGGGATCCTTTCCTTATCTGAAGGATCTTGGAGATACTGCTCTTCAGTAGGGAATCAGAGTCGTTGGAGTGTTTTGACCTTCGTAGGATCAATAAGGCCATTAGCCTCCAAGTGATCATTTAGCCAATGTAAAGCCTTTGGGCTTGTTTGCTCGGTGAACTAGGAGCTAAGGCCCTATCTTTCAGGAGATAGGGTGACAAAGGCCATTTGGTAGATCAGTTGAATAGCCATAAAAATAGTTATTTGATAATATTGGGTAGTGCTCACCCATCGGTCGATAGTTGTCCTTTGTGGGCCTCGTGTATGGGCCTTTCAAGTGTTGTCCCTTCAAGACGAGCATTGGGCTATGTCCCAACAGGGATCAATCTCCCAGAAGGGTGGACACGGTCCGACACACCGAGTAACTGCTCTCTGTAATAACCTAACCAATCTGTGATCTTCACAGACCTTCAACATTCCAAGAGATAGCTTTTATTTGCCACATCTATAAGAGACCGATCGTGACCCTACAATCGAAAGCGATAAGCAAACTACTCGGAAGGAAGTAAATCTTAGAAATCTAATCATTAAGATAAGAAATCTCCTCGTATAATCAAACTTTCTAAGAGATAAAGATAATAAATCTTCGAAAAAATATTTGAATATTGAATGCTGAGATCTTCGGGCCTCCTCATAAAGAAACTAGGGTTGTAATATTCCGGGTATACATAACTCTTGCAGTATCCTCATATATTAGCTCTGAAGCATCAAAACCCAAGTGCGCTATCTAAGACCTAACACTTACACACAAATCATAAAAGGACCATCTCTCTCTCTCTCTCTTTCTCTCTTTCTCACTCTTAACTGTTTCTTTCATATCGAAAACCGTTCTTTCGACTTGAGTATCGAAACCTTCTCCACAGGAGCAACCTAGTGGTCTTTGCAGTTTTGAATCATTCTCAGAGAGAAGAACTGGAATAGATTGGAATCATTCTCCGAGTCAAAAGAAGATGATGTTTGTAGAGTTGAAATCTACCCCTAATAGATTGGCGCCATCCGTAGGAATAGACTACAAAGAAACTCAACAACTGCCCTAATTCACTAAACTATCATGCCTCCGAAGAGAAGAACTGGAATAGCTTCGAAGGCTGCTTTTGTCATAGATGGGCGTACGATTACCATGACAAACGCCGCACTGCCGGCAGCATCTGCTTATCTTGTGGGTAACACTCCTATCCATCCTTAACTTCCACGTCCAGAGTAGGCTTTGCAGCCTGGACCTCAAGAATATCCGATCGTGCCCCCTGTGCCAATCTCTCGAGGATAAGCCAATCGTCTTCAGTTGGAAAGGTTAGAATCCAAAGTACAGAATATGAGCAAATAATTAGAAGGACTCAGTTGTGTTATTAGACTAGAAGGACAATCTTTTGTAGGGTAATCAAGACATGTATGACCCCAATGATTTGCACCTCGTCTAAGTTATGAGCCATCAGTAACCTCCCGACCCCAAACAATATGAGGAGATAGGCTGAACAACTCATAGTTGACGAACTCAAGCGAGCAGATATAAAAGGAGAAGAGGCATCTTTTTATCCTTCAGGCATGTTGTCTTTTGACCCAAAGATCTCTTCGAAGCCAATAACACGAGACATACTTTTACCTCCTATAGAGAGGTACGACGTTACGACCAACTCCCGTGACCATGTAGCACACTTCGTGATAGTGATGATCTCGAGAGACATGACGAATTTCGCTATGTGCTAACACTTCTCCACTACTCCCAAGGGCAATATGTTAACATGATTCAATTCACTCCCGCCACTTAGCATCAAAAGTTTTTCTTAACTTCGACAGCAGTTTGAGACTTATTTTGTGATCAGTCAAGGGACTGAAAGGAAGTCTACCTCCCTACTGTCACTATGGCAAAGAGATGACGAACTATTGAAAGACTTTTTGGACAAATTCAAAACAGAGATTATGAAGATCCCAGTTTTGAACCATTCTATCACGTTGGTTGCCTCGCTCACTAGTCTACAACCCTTGGGCATAAAGACCTCCATCAATAAGAATCAACTTTCTACTATTCATGAGTTCTATACCTATGTTGAGAAGTACGTTGCAGAAGAAGATGCTGAAGCATTTGATTGACATAAAAACCAATCATCTCGAAGGGAATGTAGTCGGTCACCCCAGTAGCCTTCCCCGAAGAAAAACTAATAAAGGTTTTTGCCTCCACGAAGGTTCAATAGTTATACCCCTTTGAATAAGATCTCTAGTCAGGTCTTACTCCAATCAAAAACAAGTCGTACGTTAGATGGCCCTCTCGTTCCACAAAAGATAACTCTAAGAAGGATATGACTAAATACTTCCACTTCCATCAAGATTGTGGCCACATGATCGATGAGTACAAAAAGCTCAAAGATGAACTGGAGTTCTTGGTTCGTAGCAGAAAGTTACAAATTCATTAGTATGGAAGAGAGAACCATAACCTCCCCTATTCGACATTGTCTGCCATGAGAATGGACCAAGTGACCAACCAATCATTCGGCTCCCACACGACAGACCCGATGGAGTGATCCTCCAGATTCATGATGAACGACCTCTACATGAGCCTTACATTCCCACCAATGTTTTTCCAGTTTGTGACTTAGATCCCTAAAGTTATTCATGGAGGGATGAAGCTGAGAGCGTGTTTGCACCCATCTTCCACCAAGCATAAAAAGAACTCCCCACGACGCTTGGACCTTATCATATGACTAAGAACTTCCCACACTTCTGATCAAGTAAACTCTAAGCTTTTTTTGCTTTTGTAGTCGTTCCTACTGCACCCCTTGGGAATAGTTATTGATACTTTTTGATTTGTTTTATAGTGATTTTCTCTCACAATGATGTGTTTTTTCCATAAACTGATTATGGTAATTTGAACTACCGAATGGGCCTTTATCGTCTTGACTTATCGTTGGGATTTATCTCCCTGAACGAACTTATGTCACTTTAGCCTGTCTTCGGGATCTATCTCCCTGAATGGACTTGCATTGCCCTAGCTTATCATTGGGATCAATCTCCCTGAATGTGTCTAGAATGCCCTGACCTATCATCGGGAACTATCTCCTCTAACGGCCTGTGTTACCCTGACCTATCATCAGGAGTTATCTCCTCAGGCCTGCGTCATGCTGACCTATCATTGGGATCTATTTCGCGAATGGGTCACCGCATTACGCTACCCTATCATAGGATCTATTTCCCTGAATGCGCCTATATCGCCCTGACCCATCATTCAGATCTATTGCCTTGAATGGCTTTATGTCATCTTGACCGATCATTGGGATCTATCTTCCCGAACGGTCCTATGTCGCCTTGACCTATCGCCTCATCCTAACCCACCGTTGGGATTTATTCCCTCAAACAGACCCAATCTATCATTGAAGGGCATTTTTTTTCAATTGAAATACTATCGTCAATGATCGTAGAAAGTGCACACCTCGCGAATGAACAATCAAAATTCATTGAGTAAATTGATAGGGACTTAATCCCACGATGGATAACTAGATCCGATCTATCGGCGTCTTCCTAACGAAAGTGATTCGCTCTTGATGAACCCGATGGCTTTCCTTCATCGATTGATCCACTGAACTACCAAATGCAGTAAATTCTATTGAAAGCATGCGGATGAAATCTACTTTCACTACTCAAGCGGTTGGACAACACTTTCTAAGAGACATATACACAATACAATGATACAAAAGGCTCGTTGATTAAAAAATTCCTTAGTACAAAAGTTACATAAACCGGGAGGAGCCGGGGGAAGTGCTAAAACCTCCGATGGAAGACCACATGTCTGAGTGGTGACTGATCCAGGTGTAACCACTAACCCAGCTTGGGATTATAGGCATTATATGGGTCAGCCAAGTTCGAGCCGCTCATCAACGGCTCGACTCGGGTCGAGTTTGACCGTTCGAGTTGAGTTTGAGCCCAGTTCATGATACAATCGATTCGAGTTCAAGTAATAAAATTTCAGATTCAAAACTCACCGAACAGCTCGATTATATATATTAATATATATTATATATAATTATATATAATTATAATATAAAATAAAATAAAATAAATATATTAATATAATATATAATAATTGAGTTTTCGAGTTGAGTTCAAGTATTTTGTTATGCTGTTGAGTTGAGTTCGAGCCAAGTAAAATAAATCGACTTCAAGTTCAAGTACAAGGATACTCCGGATCGACTCGGCTCGATTATACCCCTAGTTGGGATGAGTGTTGGTCCATCACTACTTGATTTGTTGTCTCTTCGAGGGGAGCAAAGCTTCATCCATATCGAAATGATGAGCTATCTTCTCGGCACATTTCAACCTTTCAACAACTTGCATTGAGAATACCGAAGGATCCACCATCCTAGGAAAGGATCTTTCAAGATTGGTGATCCTCCGTTGGGCCGTCTAGAGAGACTCCTCCCTCAATCGACTAACTTCTCGTAGTTATCATGTCCTATGGAGCTGTGCTTCAACGTCTCGTTCTTCACAATGCTTCCAAGATAGGGCCAAGTCCTCCTAAAGATACTTGATCTATTTGTCCTTCTCAACGAGTAACACGCAGCTTTTCGCATCAATGTCTCCTCCTCCTCTGGAGAGCATCCCACAATGCTAGGATTTGGTTACCTAATTGGTTGATATGCCTTTCGATTACTTCCTTTATTGCCTCTAGTGCTCTATTAAAGCCACGGTATGTGAAAAGAAGCGATAGTTAAGGCCAAATGAAACCGGGCAAAACAAGCCATGGTGAGAAGCAATACCATCAAGTTGAGAGATCAAGGGCTTTGTTGATCTATTCCTATGACATCTAGTTTGGGTTAAGATCGAATGATATAAATCAAACCATTTGGCTAGCCGAGATGCCTCTGATCGATATAGTTATACCCATAGTTACCCATATAAATGGCAACCGATCTCTCCTCCAAGTAATCTTTTCATTCATCGAATGATCCTAATAGAATAAGTGATGGAAAATCGGCCTAATCAGATACCCTCTCATGGAGAACCTTGGGGCCTCTCCGAGTAATTGCCTCGGTGACTCACCTATGGGAGTTAAGGGAACATCCGACTCTTTCGGCGCCCCTCGCGCCTGGTAGCATCGGTTGGTTCCCTTGTTTCAGAACTTCCTTCATTCGGGATGCTCGGTGGCATCCCTTGCCAATGAAGATGCAGCAATTGCTGAACTACCGGTGCCCTCAAGACTGCTTCCTCGGCTCGAATACCTCGATATCGTGTGGGATGTGCTCTCTCGGCTCCTTTAGATCTTTCCTCCTCTGCGAAGATGGGCGGTTGGACTTTTCTCCTCTTTGATGATGGGGTTGAAACCATCACTAACCAAGCTTGTGGAGACTTACCAACTTCCCCCAAAGTCCTTTTAGCATTCGGCCTCACCTTCTTGGCGGTCAAGAAATCTTTCACAATGTGTCCTCAACAAAAGTCAAAATGTCGACCAATTCTTTTTTCTGTTGTCTCAATAGAGCAAGCCTATTGATTTTCCTTCTTTCATTAATCAATAGGCCCGCCAAAGACAGCATTTGGTCCTCTACAAGAGAATCCACCCAAATGTTTTGCTGAATAGATTTGTAATAGTAGCCAATAGTTCGTAAGAACCGGAGTGGCGAGAAGGGGCCGGAGGTTTCACTCCTAGTAGTGGCATCTGATTAGCACTCGGTAACACTGGCAAGAGATTCTTATTTAAAAACTTCAAAAAGAAATACTTGTGTATCTAGTGCTTGTCCTTCGATTCACTATAATAAAACTTCAAGTTGGATTCATGAGGGTCCGCAATTTATACCAACTTTGAGTGGAACCTTTGCTTCCACACGTTACCAACGAAAGAAGTACCGGCCGAATCTCTAAATCAAAATGGAAGCGACAAAACCCTAGCAAAGAAATTACCATGACTACCAAACACCAAACACCAAGCACTAGGGATGAGCAACATGGGGTAAACATTCCAATAGTAAATTACTTCCCAACGGGCCCCGTATTCGAAATTTTTAGGCTGTACTTTATAAACTGCATATACATTGAGATGCAACCATCCGGTGCTTGGTTTGCCCTATCCTTGTTTGTGGACAATACCAATACATAATCGATCCCCAGTGACATGTCGACCTGAATCTCTTAAAGTTCCTCCTTAGTCATTATGCTCTTCATATCGTTGATACTCTAATGAGAAGAGGAAGAGGAACCCTTTAGCATTTTTCAAAACAAATTTTCGTACAAAAGAAGTGATTTCGTAAATGGAAGATACGGAAGTATATGATATGCCCAGATGTCTAGCTTTATAAAGAGTACTGAAGATGATTTGCGAAAATCGAAACAACATGTGCCATATTAAAAGTTTCGCGTATTTTTTATGACTATCACCATGGTGCCTTTATCACAAAATGACAACACAAGTCGAGGGCAAATGATGGGATATGGTCAAAAGGTCCAATGCAAAAGGTGTTTAATCCTGTAAAGCCCATGATCCAAAGGGGCATGTTATGCCTAGACGTATCAGCAACTAGGTATCAATCTCCCCAAAAGGTGGATACGGTCCAATACACCAAGTAATTATCATCAACAATAACCTAATGATCCATGATCTTCATAGGCCTTCAGTATTCCAAGGGATAATTTTACTTCTAACACATTGGTAAGAGATCGATCGTGACCCCTATCAATAGAAAGTTGTAAGCAAACTATTTGGATAAGGAAGTAAATCTTTGGAATCTAATGATAAGGGAAGAAATCTTCTCGTATAATCAAACATTTTAAGAGATAAAGATAACAAATCTTTTGAGAATATTTTATTATTGAATCTCGAGATTTTCGAACCTCTTTGTAAGGAAACTAGGGTTGTAATACCCTGGATACACACGCTTCTACGGCATCCTCATATATAACTATTCGGCACATCGAAATCCAGGTATGCTATCTAAGACCTAACACTTACACCCAAATCACAGAGGGACTAGCTCTCTCTCTCTCTCTCTCTCCCTCTCTCTTCTCTTAGTTTGTTTCTTCCCCATCGAAAATCATTTTTTCTAATTTGAGTATCGGAGCCTCTCCCACCGAAGGACACAATTGTTAGTCAAAAAGTTGGTATCTGTAAAATCCAAATTTCAATAGGCATTACCTTACCCTATTTCTCCGATTATCATTTTTAGCAATACTAACATTTAATCAACATTTAAGAAAAAGTATGAGATTTTTCACATAAACAATCTCTTCCACAATTATATCGTACCAAATGAAAGAGAAGGAGCAAACACTCAGCAAATAGGGGCTTCTACAGTCAACCGAATGACATTGGCAAGTCATTGCCGATCGTAGGCAACGAGCACTACAAAAAGTTGCCTTTAGCAACAAATTTTGTGACGAATGTTTAAAAAATTCGTTGGAAAACGATTTTGCACAAATTTAGTGACAAAAAATTTTTTGTTGCTGCTCACTTGTCGCAATTTTAGCAACAAAAAAATTAAAATCAAATTGAATTCTATAATTTGATCATTTTTTTTTGTATTACTATGTTCCTCGCTCTCATCCAATATTAATAAAACGGTCATTTAATAGTATCAACTAACCATCAAATAATACCACCATCAACTAATCATCAAACAATACCACCATCAATCAACCATCCAATATCAATATCAATATCATCAACAAACCACAAGACAAAATCACAAACACAATATGATACAAACACAAATCACATTCAAAGATAATGTCAACAAACACAATACAAAGTCACATATTCAAATACAAAAGTCACATTCAAGAAACACCACCGCCACCACCATCATCATCGAATGTGATGACCACATTTCTTGTTAAAATTTCTTCTTATTTCAAACTCCTTCACATAGTCCCAAGTGAACTGTCGCTACAATAAATAAAAAAATAATTAGTTATATTAAAATACCGAATTAAAAAGTTATGATATAAATAAGAGAATATATGACATGAGATAGAACATTACATAAAGTAAAAAAAAAATAACTCATAGAATCATAGCCAACTTTTCATTTCATTTCAGATGAGCAAACTTTGAAGTTGATTCGATTTTTACTCCATTCTATAAAACAATATAAAAAATCAATATTTTTGTATAAATTTTATGCAACAACATATGAAATAGTGAATGTACCTTATAGCATCGATAATCCTTTTTGCAGATTTATCCCCAGCTTTGAACATGCCGCACTAAAAAAAAAAATAAAATTAAATAAAACCAAAAAAAAGAAAAACAAATTAAAAAAAAAACCAGGGAGGGGAGGCCTCTCCCTCCCCTCAGTGGCCGCAGCGCGGCCCTCGAGGCCGTGCGGCCATGCAGGCGTGCCCTCGCGGCCGCGCCGTGGTGCAGCGCGACCCTCGCGGCCACACGAGGGCGCCGCGGGGGCGGCCCCTGCGGCCACGCCCGGCCGCTGCAGTGCGGCCCTCATGGCCGCCGAGGGCGGTGCAAGCATGCCCCCACGAGGGCCACCGCCTTCGCAACAGATCCGCACCTCTGCCACCCCGATTTGGTGGTGGACCGGCAGACGGCGGCTCGACCGCCGATCTGCATTTCTTCCCATGAGAGAGAGAGAGAGAAGAGAGAGAGAGAGAGGAGAGAGAGATCTTACTTTTATGGGGTAGCCAAATCCCATTTTCAAATGAAGCAAAACAAATGGACCGAAAGCAACAAATTTTCTACGTATAGAAATTTTGCAACAAATTTTGCAACGAACTCTAGATTCGTTGCAAATTTTACGATGAACACTTGGTTCCTTGGCAAATTTTGGACGAACACTTAGTTTGTAAATTTTGCGATGAACACTTGGTTCGTTTGCAAATTTTGCGAACTAAGGTTCGTTGTAAATTTTGTGATGGACTCTTGGTTCGTTGTAAAATTTTGCGATGAACTCAAGGTTCGTTGTCATTTGTTACAAATTTTAAGGCCAACTCTTGGTTCGTTGCAAAATTTTATGAAGAACTCTTGGTTCGTTGCAATTTTTGCGACGAACTCCAAGGTTCGTTGTCAACTTTTGGGATGAAGTTAAAGGTTCGTTGTAAATTTTGTGATTAACTCCAATGTTCGTTGTAAATTTTGTGAACTTCATGGTTTGTTGCAAAATTTTCATGGCGAACTCTTGGTTCGTTGCAAGTTCGTAGCAAAATTTTACGATGAACTTTAAACTTTCAAGAATTTTACGCACTGAACTCAATGGTTCAGTTACAAATTTTATAACGAATTTAGAGGTTCGTTGCAAATTTGGTGATGAAGTATGGGTTCGTTGCAAATTTTGGAAAACAACCTCAAAAACTTTGTAACAAATTTTGTACCAATAATTTTTTGTTGAAAAATTTATTGCTAATTGGCGATAAATTTTTGTTTGTCATAAAATTTATCACTAAAAGCATGCTTTTTTGTAGTGGAGAGAATCAATGACCCGTTCTCCACTCACCACAACCCTCTTTTTCTCTTTTCCCATTTCCATTTCCATTAATATACTTTTTTCGTTTTACTTAAAAGATCTGAAATTTCCACAGAGAGAGAATCCTTCTCCTTGGAATTTTCCTTTATCCCTTAGAGGGGCAACACAAAAATTTCCATTCAATTTCTTCGAATTCAATATTTTTATTTGAAATGTGTTTAGTTATGAAAAATATTTTTTAATTTTTTATCTCTAATTTTTTTTCACATTTTTTATATTTAAAGAAAAGAATAAAAAATTTTAAAAATATATTTAAAAGATACACTAAAAAAAATCTGATTAATGGAAATGGAAGTCCCCACTTTTGCCGACCTCGTTGACGGTGACACCTACTCTTACGCTTTCATTATTTAATACCAAATGCCTATGCCTATGCCTATGCCTATGCCTTTCCTCTTTCTTCCCTGACCATTTTAACCTTCCCTAATCACCACCCCAAAAACCCAAATTTACCCAATTTCTGGAATAGTTAACTAGCACTTATCAAGCACGAAAATTTTCTATGCTAAATCTTTTTCTCCTCCTGTGCCTAAAATATTTTTAAAATATTTTAATATATTAAATTAATTAATATTTATATAAAATTTTTATATTTTATATATTTACTTATGTTTCTATATTTAATAAATTATTTATTTATTTAATTATAATTTTTATTTTTCTATTTTTTATTATAATAAATATAGATTTGATTATTTTAGATTTTTATTATAAAATATAACTATTCTATTATTTTTATAAAATAATTAATATTTATAAAAAAGTCCTTATATTTTTTATGTTTACACTCACATTTTCATTTTCTATATTTTTATAAAATGTCATTTTTTAAGACGTTTCATACCTATTTTCGTTTCACCGTTTCTGTTTCCTTGTAGCATAAACTAGCATTATGGCAATAACGAGGTAATAAGGTGGCTTTAAGACCTTTAATTAAATATCTTATAGGCAAATATAGCTTAACATATATATACACACGCACTCACTAATATTCCTTTAAAAAATAATAATCACTCAAATTTATTCTATAATTAAATAAGAAATTACCCATTGTATATTGTTTTTTTACAATCTCTAAAATCACAAAAGGAATAAAAAAATAATAATATAATAATTATAATTCAAATAAATATTTAAAGCAAAATTTCCTTTCCCAAGTGTATGTCCATAAGCCTAAGCACATAAGCACATATTAGAATTTCAACATATGTAGAAATTTCATGATTTATGCTCTTATATATATATATATATATATATAGTGTAACATGTGTCAAGTTTTCACATGGAAACGTTTAAAATCAATATGGTAAAAATTTTAAATTAGAAGACTTTTTAAAAGAATATATTACATAAACATTGTATTAAAAAAAGAGCTATTAACTCTTTCACTCTCTAATCACCATCGCGAGAATGGTTGCCTCTATTACTAATTGATGCAGAATGGAAGGAATGGTTGAGTATGATCAACCCAAACCATTAAAGTGTGTAGAGAAATTCATAATAAAGGACATGACTTGGCCCAAAGTTAAAGGAAAGCATCAAAATATATTAATAATCAAGTCTGAACTTTATAATACCACTAAAGAGTTTATATAGATTTAATAAACCTAGATAAAATTGGAAATTGAAGATTAGACCCTAACAACTCAAACAAATATTTTAGACCAAGACCTCAATTATTTAAAAATAAAATATACCAATTTTAATATACATTTAGATAATATATATTTTATATTATTTTAATATATATACCTAACAATAATGTTAGGTATGAGGTGGAGGGAGACTTAATTTAAATTATTATATTTTAATAATTTTTGTAGAAGCAAGTCTAATTTAAAATTTATGTTAGGTATGTGATTGCAAAACTAGGAACCACTTCTAAGCATTATATTATTCTTGGTCTCACAAGTCCTTTACATGTGAAAGTTATTTAAGACTCAATTATTTAAAAATAAAATATATCGATTTTAACATATATTTAGATAATACATATCTTATATTATTTTAATATATATACATGACATTAATGTTAGGTATGGGATGAAGGGAGATTTAAAAAGTGAAGAAAAAGTGGAGGAGTGCATTGCCAGAGTGGTTTAGGCATGTTCCATGCAATTGCTACTTGACCTCAATGGCTATGAGTGGTCAACAATATCCTTCTAAAAATGAGATTTCTTTATTATAATAGAAATCAATCAATAACAAAAGATTAAAGGAGAAAGTCATATTACTCAATTACCCTATTGGAGAATTCAAAATTGTGAGTTTTAAGAGTTGAATGAGTACTCTTGAGAGAGCGTCGTAGTAAAAACAATAAATTTTATATACCGTGGATGGCACGTAGGAGTCTTTTTTACAAGGTATTTCTTTAGTATAGCATTTCTACCAAATTAAATTAAAAATTAAATTATTTATTTAATTATTTAGTGACTATTTTGTAATTTAATTGTTATCTGTTAATTTGAAATACAAAATCTCTTAATAAAAAAAATGAAATAAAAAACTTTCTTTGAAATGCGGGAGGCTTAGATTATGGTGTTAAATATAATATTTCATTTTATTTCCTTATTTGTTTTAGTCTAAAGCAAGTTACTATTACACTTTCACCCTATATTATTCATTGTTAACATAATATTTTGTTTTTATAAATAAAATAAAATTTTAAAGCAAAAATATTAAACGTTTTAGAATGTTGTGAATTTTTTAAGAAAAATGATAAAACTAATTATCATATACATATGTTTCAATATTAAGTAAAATTCTTTACAAGAAAAGAGTTTAGTGAAAATGTAATAAAACACATTCTAATAAAATAATTTAATTCCCATAATATAATAAAAGTGTATTATTTGCAAATCCTTTTGATAGGAGGACCAATAGCAAGCAGCATTCGTTTTAACAATTTGGGTACAGTTTTGGTGTCTCATTTCCAAATTTATCACATATAAGATTTTCAAAAGTTTATAAGACTTCTAGAAATTATTTATCCAACTTGATAATCCTACTATTGTTCTTTTCGCAAGACTTATTCGCTGGGATCCTACCAATTATACTATTTAAAATTGAACTCTTTGCCCAATTGGATCGGGCTAGTTGTTCCATCGTCTCTTTTTTAATCTCGTGATCCGGACTCAAATCACGTTGTTAAAGATAAAAAAATTGAACTCTTTGATTTGTGCCAACCTAAAATATTAGGACTTCTATATGCTTCAATATGATGTGGACATTAAAAAAAAGAAGATATAACCTGATATGAGCTGTCTAGCATTGTCATAAAAACAATAATTTTAAATATATGGAATTATGGATAGAATTAAAAGAAATTATATGACAATGATAGATTAAACAATAATTTTTAGAAAATCCTATCCCTAATTAATTAATGCAACTTGATGCAACCTACTTTTGTCTTTTTGCCAGAATTATTCCATTTGTTCCCTATCAACATTATACCATTTAAGATGGAATTGTTTTGATTTATCAACCTAAAATATTAGGATTTCTATATGCTTCATAATATCATATTGACATTATTAAAAATAAAATGATGACCTTGGAATTGTTTTGTATATTGTCATAAAAAATTAATTTTAAATGTATAACTTGAATTATGGATTAAATAAAAGAAATTATGTGTCATCATGATTAAACAATAAATTCTTAGAAAATCCGGACTCAGCTATCAATCGAACTTGTTAATTGTACTTTTATCCTTGTGAGAATTGCTCCCGTGCTCCTGGTATCAATTATACCTTTTAAAATTGAACCTTTGATTCGCAGAACCTAAAAGATGATAACTTGCACATGCTTTAGTATCATGTGGACGTTAAAAATAAAAGGATATGATCGGATACGAGCCAAGAAGATCATCATAAAAAAATAATAATTTTAATATCTTTGAAATGAATTATGGATTAAATAAAAGAAATGATGTGACAATTATATCAACAAATAAATTCTTAGAAAACTTATAATCCCAACTTGTTAACCGCAAATTGTCTTTTTCATGAATTATTCCCATTGTTCCTATCGACATACCATTTAAAACTGAACTCTTTTTGATTTGTGACAACTTGTACACTAAGACACTTATATACTCCAACATCATAAGGAGATATTTAAAAATAAAAAGATATGACTGGCAAGACCAATGTTTACTGCCATATAAACAATAATTTTAAATGTATGAAATGTAAATTATGGATTAAATAAAAGAAATGATGCGTCGATCTGCATTAATGTGTATTAATTAATTTTTAATTAAATCCAATCTTATAGTTTAATCAATAAAAACTAATATTTAATACCAACACTTAGCTAGTTTGAATACGAAAAAAGTTTAAAAAAAATCAAGAAAATAATAAATAGTTAAATTTGTAGGGAGGTCAGACAGATCACAATGTCTTGGCTAAGTCATGGAAGCGTTAATGTTAACCAACACAAACGTTAGGAATTTAGTATAATGCATGTTTCTAGGTCGAGACTTTAAAAAATTAAAATTATTATTATTTTAATTTCTATAACTTTCATTATTGTTAGGTATGGAGTGGAGGGATAATTTAATTTAAATTATTATTATTATTAATGTTGTGATTCAAATAATTCAATTTAATCACAAAAAACTTTGTTCAAATCCACAATCACAAAAAGCAACTCTAATAAGATGATTGGCGGGACTAAATTGAACACATATGGTGAAGAAATGAAGATTAATATTAGTTTTTTAGTGATGATGAATGGATTAAAATTTATAAGATGATTAATTCAAAAATTACCATCATAGATAGAGTAGATTATACAACCTGCAGGTGCATTACCTTTCTCCATAACTGAACACGTTTGGGACAGTAGCAA